>WBMW01002027.1:57822-127191 GCA_013396635.1 Penelope pileata
CGGGCAAGCGCGGGGCACCCCCACCCCCAGCTCCCCCCGCCGCTCCCAGGGCACTGCCCAGGGCTGCACACATCGCCAGACCCTGCGCAGGCCAAGCACATCTGGGGCTGGCTTTGAGAGGAAAATTAGAAACCAAAACATCAGATTGAGATAATGAGTCCTTCATTCATTCTTTTCTTTTGCTTTTTATACAGTTTACAAATGCCATGTGATTTTATTTCTGTTGTAGCAAGCACAAACCAGGAGTCCTCAGTGCTCATGCAAGAGCTATGGACAGGGAAAAACAGAGCAGAGAGCAGCAGCTGTGCGGGGTGCATGGCTGCAGCCCCCGCCCCNTGTCCCGCCCAGCCCTGCTGTGTCCCCCCCACCCTGCTGTGTGCCCCCCCGGCCCTGCCTGCTGGGAATGGGGCTGGGGCTGTGCTGCCCGGGCTGCTGGCCCACTCCATTGGGCCGCCCTGAAAAGCGAGATTGTTTCTTAAAAATAAATATTAAATAACTCTAAAATTTCAAATAATTCAGAGCTCTGCTATTTTCCATGCATTATGAAAATAAAATTGAGGGGAAAAGGTATGTAATACGTTTCCTATTTCCTGTTTCTGCAGCCCCGCGTGTGCCCTGGGGGATCGGCACAAGTGGAATTATCTGTCCGCTGGCGAGGAGCGCTCATTTTGGGCCAAAAACACCAAAAAGTATGAACTAATCCCTACACGGAGCTAGGGAAGTGTGGGATTGCAGGCCAAACGCTGAAAAATGAGGCAATTTTCCCCATTTCAGAGAGTGACTAGAATCCCTCTGCTGTTCCCAGCACAAACGCATTCTGTTCCACCTCGGAGCGCCGGGAGCACTGCGCAGCGCGGGGACACGGCACAATGCCGACATTGTCCCGCGCCGCGGCTCCGGGACAGAGCGGGACATGCTCAGATGTTGTTTCGCTTTCTCTGTGATGTTCGGAACAGCTGGAGGAGCCGCGCTAAGGACAGTAGGAAGCATGGAATACCAGCATGAGGCATGCTGGAAACCGATAAACCCACCGCTGACAGAGGGATTAGCAGAGCACCGCTCCCCTCTGCGGGGAGGGCCGGGGGGTGCGGGGTCGGGGCTCTCCCCGAGGCCACTCCGAGAGCAGCTCTCCAGCAGGGCTGGGCGTGAACTGGGGTCCCAGCACTCCCACGTCCCTGGCACCCCCACATACCTGGCACCCCCACGTCCCCAGGCAGCACCCAGCCCCACGGGCACTGCTCCTGCACCGAGCACAGCATGCGGGTGCTGCAGCTGAGGGTGCAGGAATGCCATCCCGCAGGGCCATGTCTGCAGCCAGGGACAGGCACCTGCACAAGATGCAAGCTTGCAGGAATGCCATGCTCCGGTTGCATGACTCTAGGAAAGCCAAGGAACACAGAGGCAATGCTCACACATCACATCCAGCAGCCACCCATGAATGCTGAGCACTGAGCATTGTAGCTGTTGGGGGTGGGTGTCTGAGGGTGACTCAAGCCTGACACCCGCCTGACATCGTTCCGGTCTCACACCTGTGTGTGCCCTGTGCACGTGCTCTGCTTGCAGCGTAGGGATGGCCACACCTGCAGCAGATCCTCCATTCACAAATGCACCTTTCAGATTTCCAAAACCAAAAAGCACATACAAAAATATGTGCTTTAACACATAACTTTGCATCTGGTCCAGTCTGCTGACCTGCACCTTTACCCAGCAAAATGTATCTGTTCTTGATATGAGCACCACAAAAGAAAGCCGGTGTAAGCATCCGCCTAAGAATCCATCCATACTTCTTTCGATACCAATTTCAATACCTCATCAACAAGATCCTGCTTGTAACTTGCTTACTTAAAAAAAAACCTTTAAAAGAAGTCACCTCCATTTCCTAGCATGAAACTTTGCAGAGTCCGTTCGGACCAGGGCTGCTCCTGCCATCAGCTGCGCGCTGTGGAGAAGAGAGAAGGCACCACCGGCTCTGGCTGACGCCCTCCAGCACAGCTCCGCAGCACGGAGCTCACAGAGCTGCTCACAGGTGAGCTCTCGTGTTGGTGAGAGCGGAGCAGAGCTCAGCGGTCTCCGTGCAGAGCTGCACAGCCCCTGCCCGGACACGCAGCGCCCCGTGGGCTGCAGCTCCGGAGCTCCAGCAGCTCCCAGAGAGAGAGCAGGGGAGCACAGACCGCGCTCGTAGATTTCTCCCTCCCCCAGCCCCTGTTGCCGTCTCCCATTTTCTTATCCCCTTTTTTCCTCCACTTTAATCTTCCAGCTGAGGTCCTTGGCTGGGATAAAGGCTCAACCCAGGCCAAGTTTTGAGGCTTTTCAGACTCCAGACTTTTTTCTGTAGTCCTGTCTGAAGGAGAAGGAAGAAAAAAAAAAAACTGCTAGAGATTTTCCAGTGGGAAGAGAGTATTTTCTCTTCTCCCATAACTCAGACACAGCCAAAGGAATTTTTCTCAAGCTTGAAAACAATTCACCTTCAGGCAAACAACAAGCATGGAAAATTTAAGCCCAGCAGGTGAATGTTTGGGAAAATTTTTAGCCTATAGAAATTCTCATGTAACCTTAACTATAGGGGTCGCTATATGGCATTTAACCATTATGCAGCACCCCCCCATGCTGCCGGCTGTCGTCAGCTTTCCCAAGGAGAGCTGCGAGCACTGGCATGAGAAAACACGAGCCTGGAAAAAACGCACAGAGCCTCGCAAGCACTGCGTGCCGGCTCGGAACCCCTCGGTGCCCCCAGGGCAGCCCCGCCAGCTCACAGCCACCCACCCACGTCGTGCCATGCCAGCGTTGGTGCCGTGCCAGTGTTGGTGCCACGCCGTGCCGGTGTTGGTGCCGTGCCATGCCATGCCTTGCCAGTGCCACATGGGGATGGGGACTCTGCTGGCAGCGCTGGCACTTGGCAGCCTCCAAGCCCAGGACCACACAGGAATTCACACAGGCCACAAATTTAGTTACGCTGAGCAGCTTGGACTCGGTGTATGTATTTAAGTTAATCAGAAACAACTGAGCCACCAAGGGACCAACTCCAGCTCCGCTAACTAGCCACTGCGGGGCCGCTCCTGGGAGAGCTGAAGCACTTCCACTCAGCCCAGTGGATGTGAGTGCTCGTCCAAGCAAACATCCCTTGAAAAAGCAAACCAGCCAAGTATCCCCTTGCCATGGCAGAACTGCAACCACACCGCTGACCCCCACGTCCCCTTTGCAGCCACACAGCACCATCACCCAGCGGATCCTGGAAACTTAACCCCAGAACAATGAAGCTGCATCCTTCCCCTCTCCTTCCTCTCTCACCCTCTGGAAGGACTCGTCATTTTCAGCAGAGAGCAGCCACCTTCTGCTGGGCAGGCAGTTCACCGGAGCAGCAAGGCAGCTCCATCCAGAGACGTAGTGCTGCAGCAGCCAGGAGGACAGAGCACGGACCCTTGGACCATGGGACCTCACCTGGGAGTCCCAAGTGGGAGAGCCACTGATCAAACTGTGCTGCACTTCTGAGGCCTTCCCCTCTTCCCTCTGTGCAGGAGCAGCTACAGCAAAAGACAGGGTTTGACCAAACTGGGGGAGTTCCACCACTGTCCAGAACCAACACCAGCAAGCTCACAGCACCAACCGGACTGCAGACTGCCTTTAGAGCACATGTGTTGGGGCCCCAGCCCTGGCTGTAGGGCAGCGCATGGGGCAGGTGCAGGGTCATCAGCTGAGCACCCCGAGCCCCCTGAGCACCCCATGCAGCCCAGGAATGAGCCAACAGAGCATGGGGCCATGTGGGTGGCAGCGAGCACCACACACATCACCACGCGCAGCACCACACATAGCACCATGCATAGCACCATGCAAAGCACCACACATAGCACCATGCACAGCACCAGCTCACCAACCCGTGCACACCGAGCAGCCCTGCTCATCTGCTGGAGAACAAACAAGCACAAGAGGTGATCGATGGCTCCCTTTGGAAAACACTAATCACTTAGCTGTAGTGCATTTAGCAAGGCAGAGCGTGCATCAATCCCAGCAGCTGCCTTCCATCACAGCGGAGTTTAACTCAACCAGTTTAGGAGAGTGCTATTAACCATCATCCGGTGGACAACACACCCTGATGGGAGTAAACATCCATTGACAGTGGAGGGACAGCAGCACTCTGCCTGCACACAGCTGTGGGCTCCAGGCCGGGCACGGCGCGGTGCAGCACTGGGGATGGCTGCAGCAGTGCGGGATGCAGTCAGTGCAGAGAGGGCGGTGTTCGGAAAATACCACAGCTGATATTTTTGTACAACAGTAACATCATGAACGTAGGAGGCCTTCTTACATTTTAAAACATAAACTGAGCCACCAAAGATAGAAGATGAGCAAACCTCCAAGCATCTGAGCACTCGGGAGCTTGCAGAGTTCTCTCCCCGTGCTTCGGGCAGCGCTCCCAGGCAGCACAGCGCAGCGCTGGCACACAGCGGTACGGATGGAGCCGCTCCCTCCCACCCTCCTCCCGGTGCAGGCAGGCGCAGGCGGGCGCACGGCACAGAGCAGCCCAGGGCACCGCGGGAGCTGCCCCACGGGCACCGCAGCAGCTGAGAGCAGAAGGGCTGCGTCTGGAGAGGAGAACAAATGAGAACCAAATGGAGCAATGGCTGCTTGGAGCAGGCCGGGCTGGCCATCCCGGAGTTTGAAATGCACTACACTTTAATTACAGCTCTTACCAATCAGGCAGTAATTACTGGTATCCTTCCTGCAGCCTACAATTGCCCGATCTCATTATTTGAGAGCCATCGAGCCTCCAGCAGTCGCGGAGCTGGGCCTCCTTCTCCAGGCAGCTCCACTTGGCCATGGCACTGAGTGCTCAGCCTGGGACCAGCGCAGGACAGCACGAGCAGCTCTGCATCTACGGCCTCCCTGCAGGGACCAGGAACTGCCCTGTGTGCTCAGCACTTCCCACACCTCCAGCAACCAGGGACACCTCCAGCACACACCAATACCCCCAGCACCCGCCAGCATTTTCATGTGTGGCATTCCCTTTGCAGAGGTGAGGAGGCAGGAAGCCCAGATGTTTCCACAGGTACACATTTGTTCCCCAGGCGAGCACAGGTACGCGTGCCCTTGGCTCCCCCAGGGCCCCGCACTGTGCCAACCTTGCAGGGGTCCCATAGAACCTCGTAGTGGAAATATGTTAAATCTCTTTTCCATTCAATGATTTGAGAATTAAACCTAAAATCCTTTATTTCAAGAACTTTCGGGGCTTGGAAACACTTCTAATTTTTAGTCATGCAGTTCCCGGGCCATGCTCCCAGGGGACAGCACCTCCCCAGGAGGACCCCAACCCGCTGCACGGCCATGGCTGTGAGCCCCCAGCACTCCCTGCCAACCAGTGCTGCTGCTGCTCTGCAGCTCTAGAAAACGCTCCTTCCACTCTGGTGGCATCTGAGAATTAATGTGTTGTGGAAATGCTGATTGTATCTCCACAGCATCCTTCCCCGCATACTTGTGTGACATATCAGCCTGGGAAGCAGCTGAGGAGATGTTGTCAGCAGCAGCCGTCTCCAAAGAGGGGCTGAAACAATGGTGATAATGCTGCAGACACTCAGGGCCTTCATTTTCTGAGCATTACTAATTACATCGGGGTGCGGAAGCCTCTAGCCTAGAAACCTCAGTGGGTGAGAACATGATTGAGGTGCTGCTGGGGGAGCCCAGGGCTCACCCAATGCTCATTTGGCCCCATCCTGCTCCACCCCCACCCTGCTCCATCCCCATCCTGCTCCGGTGGGGCCGGGGCTCATTCCCGGCTGTGGGGTGCAGGGCCAGGGCACGGTGCGTATCCTGTTCCACCATCCCCATGAAGGGGGTGGCAACCCCCAACAGCTGAGCACAGTAACCCTTTAATCCAGCGCAGAGCTCGTCTGTCAGAGCTCTAATGCCCATGGGGAGGTATCAGTAACAAAACGCAGGAAAGAGAAACTAGAGTGCAAAATGCTTGGCTTTCTGTCTCCTCGCTCGCTAGGAACACAACGGTTCTTGTTCTGCTCCTGTTGTGCCAGCGGGGTTCCTCCCCTGGCCCCAGGAGCTGCCCAGCACCCAGCACGGCTCCCACACACCCACCCGCACCGCAGCCCCGCGTGGGCTCAGCCCCCTCCCCAGCGCTGCTCTGCGGCGTGCAGCAGCCGCTCGGTGCCGCCCACGGTGATCCCGGAGCCCCCAGAGCCCTCGCCTGCGGCTGCTGCACTGAGATTAGAAACAGGGAGTAAGGAAGTAGTGGAGCCAACAAAGCGAGGGCAGAGGACGGAACACATTTCTGAAGGAGCTACAGGAGCAGGCTGCACCTGCAGGAGCCCAGCGGGCTGCTCGGCCCCCGCCCTGCCTGGCCCTGGGCACTGGGTGGCTGCGGGCTGGGGAGGCCGCGCTGCCCCCTGGGATCTGCGGATTACGGCTGCGGGATTCCCACGGCCAGCAGGAGCCCATCGTGCTGTGACACACACGGAGTCGGGGGGTCCTGCACAGCGAGAGCGCAGATACGGCCTCGTAAGATCACATCTAGATTTTAATGTCAGATTTTCTGTAACTCAGAACACACTGACGGCCCGGCTCCGTGCCGGGCAGCTGCTGGGTTTCAGCATGGAGGAATTGGAAAGGTCTTTTCACCAGGTGAAATAAATAGAGTGCTGGGCCCCAGATAGGATTACGGTTTGTTTTCTTTAGGTGTATAGAATCCGCGGGAAAGCTGAGCCCAAGCGGAAACTGAACTCCTCAAGAATTCGGCCTGCTGGCCAGCTCCCCCCCGCCTGCCAGCCCCGCTCCGCCTGCGCTTTATCTTTTGAGGGGCTTTGTTTGCAGCATCAAGCTGCTCTTTGTGCGCCTGGGGACGGGGCTTCTCCTCCAGTTCCCTGGGGACGACGCAGTGGCAGTGCGGGGCCTGCAGAGAGGCACTGCTGGGAGCAGCCCCAGTGGGATGGGGCCGCCCCCAGCCCCCAGCACCCCTCGAGGCAACAGGCGCTGAGCAGGACCCCTACCCGTGTCCAAATCTCATTGTCTGCTCTAAGGTGGTTTCCTCCTTCTCGACTTTACCTCTTGTCCCCAAAGCCCTATGAAAGCCCTCAGCAGCTCACGCAGGGAGATGTGTGAGGTGCATGTCACGCGGCAGCGTAAAGTCAGCGCTACGTTGTGCCCCGGCCCCAAAACCGGCGATGCTGACTCAGATCAACGCCAGAGACCGAGCAGTGCAGCCCCAGCAGCCGAGCGCCCGCCTGTAGGTGTTTCCTGCACATCTGCTCCGTCGCTTCCCTTTGTTTCTCTGGCGAGCAGCGTTTGCAGAAAAAAACATGGCCAAGCCCCAGTGCAGCCCCACATGGCCCCGCAGCCCGGGGGGGCAGGGGGCATCACCCACTCCTGCATCCCGAGGGTCTCAGAGCCGCGCTGCAGCTGGAGTGCGCGGGACCATCCCCGTCCCCATCCCATCTGCTCTCAGTGGGGGAGCAGACATTGCTCTTAGTTTAAAATACATTCTTTAAAATTCTTTGGGGAGCCTCACTCTGAAATTGCACACAGCTCACTGTGGAAGTGCATGCATTCTGGCAGTTAATGCACAGGCCATTTTTTCATCGTTTGGCACTGTTTGCCTGGATGCCTCTCGTTGGGATGTGGGAGGCAGCACCTTGCACAGCTCAGGAAAAAGCAGAGCACAATGTTCTGAGCTTTCTTTGGGCGCCATGTACGGGAACAGCAGCATGTCACCCCCATCAGAAATGCCTGGGGTGCGCTCGGCAGACACAGATCCGCAGCCTCAGACCGGCTCCTTCAGGTGGCTGTGCAAGGAGGCTTTGCAGAACAACTCCGGGCTCACTTCAGCTCCTTCTATATCCCATTTCCTCCAAGGCAGGATCCAGGCAGCAGGTCCCAGCCTGGGTTCTGCCCCCGGGCTGCCCCCACCCCACGCCCCATCGGAGGGCGTTGCGGGAAAGCAACGCATCTGTTGTCCTCTGCCTGCGAACTGCTGCTCTGCTTTTGCTGGAAAATTCACAGAAATCTGACCGTGACACAGCCTAAAATCCGTCAGTTCTAGAGCTGCTGGTTCACAGCTTACTGCACACCGGGAAGTCATTACCAGGGTCATCAGCCCCTGATGGAGCTGTGCTGTCCCTGTGCACTGCAGAGAATAGGACCAGATGGCTTCCATAGGTCCCTTCTAACCCAAACCATCCCATGGCACACGGCTGTCCCCATCACCCTGCACCCCGCCCGTCGAGCACTGCCTGCAGCCCCTCCGAGCAGAGCTGTGAGCCCCCAGCACCCCAGCACATGGAGCCCACAAAGAAGTGGCCGGATCATGACATCACAGGAAGCTCTCACCAGAGCAGCTGAAATCGTTCAAACATCCAGAGCACACTCATGGGGGGAACCCTCGCTTCTAAATATATTCCTTTGAAGGCAGCTTGTTATTTAAACGGAGATTGCAAAGCAGGGTTTGCGTGGAGCTGCTCTAAACTGCAGAGGGAGGGGCGGCTGGTTGTGGGCACGCAGTCACCACCCAGGTATTTTAATTGCAAATCCCAGCATGTTTTATAGATGTCTAGAGAGTATCTTTTTACGTAGGCTCCAAGGATTACAATAAGATCCATCATCTTTAATGTGAACCCAGTGACAGTACGTACGTCCCACCCTGACGATGCCACGGAAGGGAGGACACCACATAACAGCCCATCGGGGGCCGGGAGCTGTGCGAGGCACTTCCACGCAGCCCCAGGCTCCCAGAAGGGCACGGTCGAGCAGAGCTGTGGCAGTGTCTGTGCCCTGCTCCCCGCGGTGCCTCCCAGCCACCACCTGCACGTGTGGCCCCAGCAGGATGCAGGATGCAGTGCGGTGCAGTGCACAGCCCAACCCCCAGATCCTACAGTGGAGGAGCGAATCCCACCTCCGCTCCCCAGGGGCTCTGGCGTCTGCAGCAGCGTGGGATGGGGAGGTGGGGTTTCATGGCCTCCCCAGTGGGATGCCCCATTCTGCATCGCGGCTGCAGCACATGCTGGCCAAGGGCTGCGCCACGCTGAGCAGCTGCAACTCCAGCATAGGCTGACATAAAATCAAAGAACCCTGCAGCAGGGCAGGACCATGACATGGTTTGCAGCAGGGTGCAGGCAGGCAGTCCCCCTGTGCCTGCACACCTCTGCCAGCAGGCACAGTGGGAAGAGTTGCCACGAGCCCCCGCCGTTCCCTTCCAGCCCTGCAGGGCTGCTGCTCGCGCGTCACTGGGCTTTAGCTCAGCTTTCATTTTGTTGTCAGTACAAATAGGGGAGTCCCAAGTGTGCCTGCAACCCGCATGTGAGATTCCCAATGGCAAGCAGCCCGGCCGCCAGCGGGGCAGCATGTCCCACTTGGCCTGACACAAGCAGTGCATAAACGCTGCAACCTGCTACGGCGCTTATCGCAGAACTCCCAGGGGCACAATCCTTCCTGAAAACTGTGTCAGGCAGCGCTGAGGCACAGGTTGTGCTTCCTGCCTCAGAAAGCTTGCACAGCGCAGAGAAGGGCAGCCCTGCCCTCCAGCAGCGCAGGCAGCCGTGCACAGCACTGCTCTGCGGGGTACGGCCACGTGCCCTTCGTGGGCTCACGCATCTTTAATGCCCGCTCATGGGGACAGCACTGTGCTTTCAGGCAGCAGCACCGCCGAGGGGAGAGGAGACCCAGGTGTGAGCGGGACAGAGCCACGGCGCTAGCGATCACAGTGACACACAGGGACACAAAGGCACTCGGCTGCCAGAAGCAACGCAGTGCTTCGGAGGTGACGGCAGTGCTGGGGACAGGCTCTGCTGCTGCCGTGGACACAGTGGCCACAGCATCCTCCCTGCCCCAGGACCCCATCCTGACACGAGGGAACGCTTGGGCAGACCTCACACCACGCCACGTTCAGCCCTACCTTCAGTCCTCGCGAGTGCTCCTACCGTTGTGGCCAAGTGCCTAAGCCAGGAGCACAGGAGGAGCCCCGCGCCTGCCTGGCGCCCGCACACGTAAAGCACCAACGGACACGGACACGGCCTCCAGGGCAGCACAAACACCACACAACAAGGGAGCTCCGTGTACCGGTACAAAGCACCATAAATACTCTCCCACTGCCAAAGGACCTCTTCAGTCTTTTTCTAAATCTCATCACAGGAACAATTTACAAGCCAATAATGCTGAACAACTCCATTCCAAACTCTGTGTTAAGCTTTATTTCAGGCTTTCACACTTTATCATGTTAGCACCTCCCAGCTGGCGCTGGCCTAATGCATGCCAAGTTTGTCGGGGTATAATGGAGTGAGGTTTGTCTCTAAATCTGAAGGTTCTCCAGTCAGGAAAAACAGCCTTTTCTTCAGCACCCAGCCTGCCCAGCACACCTTGTGTCCCCTTCCCAGGCTTCCCATCTCCTTGTGATGGAGAACTTTGGCCACACAGAACACGCTCTTTTGATTTTTAGTAAAATAAGTTGTTTTTCCTTATGGACAAAGCAACACCAGGCATGTGCTGGTGAGGGGAGAGATCTGCAGCACTCTGTGCTGTGGCAGTGCCCATGGGCCGTGCAGGGGCTGGGCTGCCATTTGCCTGTGTGGCTTTGGATGTCAGGCTGGATATTAGGGACAATTCCTCCTCCGCAGAGCAGTCAGGCACTGGCACAGCTGCCCAGGGAGCGTGGGGTCACTGTCCCTGGGAGTGTTCAGAACTGTGGAGATGTAGCACATGGGGACATGGCTCAGTGGGCATGGTGGGATGGGTTGGGCTTGGGGACCTGAGAGGGCTTTTTCCAGCCTTAATGCTTCCATGATTTTGTGCAGCCTGCAGGGAGGAGGGGGCTGTCTGTGGAGCAGACCCTGTGTGCTCCCAGCCCCGCTGGAGCCCCACGGCTCCTTTGGCAGGAATGAAACCTACACGTGTGTCAAAAATGGTCATTGGCCAAGAATCTAAAAAAATTACATGGGAATGGACATGCTGTAGACCATGGAAAAAGACCCTCGCAGACTGAGTTTGAGAAGGGAATTTAATGTAATCATCTTAAATTAATAAGAGGAGAGCATTCCTCTTTGGAGGTCATATCCATTAAGTAATGCAATCCTGTTCTGTTGTAATGTAATTGTGTAAGCATTGCTTCTTCCACGCAGAGCTGGGGCTCGGTACGAGAACAATGCAACCGCGCTGCGCTCAGTGCCCTCCGTGTGCTTCTGAGCCAGCACACTGATCCCTCGGGGCTGGGAGACCCGGGCTGCCAACGCTCAGACCACAACGGAGAGATGTAAACGGAGATGGCTCCTGGAGGATGGCTCCAAGGGGCCCGAGGGGCCTTTCTGTGCACCTGGCAGCATGGTGTGCACGCTTCCCAAGCCCGACTGCTCACTGCCTTTCCCTAACTTCAAAATGCAGCAGTGCTCTGCACCCCTCCTTACTGCCAAGTCTGCTGCTAGCTTTCTCAACTGCAAGCACACAGCAAACACATACAGCAATCTTCAGTGGCTTGCCGTGAGAGAACGCGTTACCAATGGCTGCTTAATTCAAATTGCAACTTCTTTAGAAAATACTTCTCCAAACATTGACACTCCAAAAACAAGCTCTCTTTAGCCTTTTATAAGCTAGGAGTTTATTTTGTTAATATTTTTCTGCATGGCGTGTTTTAAATGAGAGCATTCTGAAAGTAAATTGGCAGAGTATTTATTGCTGTTTATTTCTGAGCAGCTATAAGCCAATAATAACAGAGAATCGTCTTCAAGTGAAAACTTAATTCCTTTCAGTTAAAACGCTCAGTGCAAAGACCGAGGCTGCGTTTTGTCAAGCAGATGCAGAGTGTCACCTTATAACACCCGTGCTAATGGAGTAATAGGATTGGAGCTGCAGCGAGCCACCCCGATCATTACGATAATCCTGGCCTGGAGAAAACAATTCTGTGCTCAGCATTACTGCTCTGGAGAGCGTCCACGCCGGCCCGGCCGCGCTGCAGGCACACACACACACGCTGGGGTTAACGCACAATCCCCCGACTGCCCGCAAATGCCACAAGCATGCAGCAGAGCAGAGGTCTGGCTCCTTCCCACGGAGCCCTCGCTGGCTCCGGATCCCCAGCACGGTGCTGCCCGGCTGCTCCTGTTAGCAGGGGCTGCCATGGAGCAATCCCCCCTCCTGCTGCGGGCACTGGAGGGATGTGCTGAGCTGGGCAGCGGGGACCATGGGGGCTGTCTGACCACGTCCTGCAGGGCTGCGGGCAGCACTGACCCCTTCCCAGCCCACGGTCACACAAACACAGCCAAGCCACGGGTGCAGCTTGGTTTGACCCAGGATGATTCAGAGCAGGGCTTGTGGTGGTGGTTTGGAAGAAGGGGAAGGAGCAAAGCAATTTGTGACCATAGCAGAGCCTGGCGGCTGCTGGCACTGCTGCTCGGGTGCAAAGCGCTGCTCTGCACTTCCCCAGCCACGCACCCAGCGACACTGCTTCTGCAAAACATGAAGGCTGGGGAAGGAAGGATGCCAAACCACTACGAAAACAAACCCTGCTGGTGTGAGGAATCCCAGCAGCGTCTGGAATCTGCCTGTGAAGCCGGGCAGCGCTGCCCATCTGCTCTTCTGGGGCTCTCCATTCACACTCCTTTTGCCATTATGTTACAAATCAGAACCTGCAGCAGCCTCTCTCCAGGGCTGACATGCGTCCAGCTCTCCCAGAGCCGGGGCAGTGCCTTCCCCTCCGTGGGAGCAGCGCACGGCCACACCGCCCGCTGCCCTCAGGACCATCCCTCCAGGGCGTGAAGGAACCAACATGCTGGGTAGAACCTCACTCGGCAAAGGGCTCAGAACTGGCCCAGACCCTTATTCCAAGTGAGTCCCACCAGGCTGCCGGGGCTGGGCGCAGTCGGGTTCCTCTCCAGGGAGCGGACAGGACAGCTGCTCCCAGCCCTGGGGCTGAGCGCTGCGCCCATGGCACCCCCTGCACCCGCAGTGCCCCCAGCGGGCAGTTCTGATCCCATTTCCCAAATTGCAGGCCGCTTCCTTTGTGCATGCCACAGGGCAATTACTAAAGGAAAAATCCTTTTATCCAGAATACAGTACTTTGTTAATCTGATTACTTGTTAATTGCTCCAATTTAACTGAAACATGTGGCTAAGCTTTACATTTTAACCATTGATATGCTGTTATCGTGTGAACTGCTTTGGTGCGAGGTTCCCTCTGCTGCCCTGAGAGCTGCCTCAGCACTGCACAGTGCTCTGCCAGCGAGAGCAGAACCCAGGAAACCCCTCCTGCCCCCGGCCCTGGGTGCTGGGGCTGCTGGAGCCTCCGCGCCTGCATGGGCTCCCAGCACGCGGTGCCCATGGACTGGCTGCGGGGACGTAGATTTGGGCCGGGCTGTTCGTGCACGTCCCTTTTTGAATAGAAATTATAACTTTCCATGAAGAACGCGTTCCAGCTGTTGACACACGATGCTATTACTAACGCTGGAAAATGCAGTGCTTGTATGACCACTCCTTATCTTTATTGCTTCCTCAGAGCGTGAAGAAACTTGGTTAAACTCATTTTTAACAATGCCACTGGAGGCAGCAGGAGGCTTCCCCACTCCTGGCAGACCTGGCTAATTGCTCATTGAAATGAGCTGAACTTTTCCTCATGTCCAGAGGGAGGAAGGCTTCGGGACCACATTTCCTTGGTGGTGGCCCGTGGCTCCATCCCAGCACTCTGCCTGCCCGGACCTCCGGCTGCGGAGCCAGACAGAGCCAGCCCAGCCCAGTGCGTCCCCACGCTGCCAAGTGCCTGTCCCTGAGCAGGCACCAGCTCTGGCCCTGCACACCCATCTCTCTCCTGGGGGCAATGCCAGTAGACACTGTGGCTCCTGCAGGGCTGCAGAGCTGCCGTGCACTTGGCAACAGCAGGCATGCCAGCACCCTGCCCCGAGCAGTCACAAGGACAGAGGAATCCTCAGCACAGCATAACGGGCACCTCCCAGCACGGCACGATGGACATCTTCCAGCACACCATCCTGGACACCTCTGAGTACGGCATGACGGACACCTCTTGGCACAGCACGACGGACCCCACCACATGTGCTGCAGAGGGTGCAGCGTGCTTCAAGCACAGTGCCCAGCCCTGGGGTGAGGGGAGATGAGCAGTACTGGGGGGCCCCTGGGTCTGCAGAACATCAAACCCAGCAAAACGCTTCCATGTGCGCCTTCCCGCTCCGAGCACGTCAGTCATGCTGCATTAATCCATCGGCCGGCATGAACGCCGCTGTCCCCACAAGTGTTCTTTCATGTTTGCCTACAATCTCAATGTCATCGCACAAAATCAAGAGTAATTATGAACAGACACCGGCCCCATGCCCCTTCCCGTGCTGCTCCTCCACATCTGGTTTCCACAACATCTCGGGGGTGCCGGGAGCCGCAGACCCTCGGCACAGCTCTGCCAAGAGTCAACCCCACTCCCTCCCCCCCTATCCCCCTTAATTTTTCATTTTGATCAGCACTGAACAGGTTTTAATTCCCCAGCCCGTGATTCCTCCAGGCTTATTGCTGGGTATTCTACAAAGAGAAAACGCACTGCGGGAGGCAGCTCTGCCCCATCCATCCTGGCGCTGCCGAGCGCTGCTGTGCCAGCAGGGACGTGCTGTGCCAGCAGTGCCAACAGCAGCACCGCCGAGAGCCCCTCCCTGGCCCAGCCACACCTCTGCCCTTCTGCCCAGCATGGCACAGGAGTAAGCACTGCTGTGACCCTATGCTCAGCGCCCTCCACAGAGCCATTCAGTTTGGATTGACCAATTTTGGCACGGACGCAGGCACAGCCCTCTGATCAGGGCATCTCATCCACTCCCTGCCCCACTTGTCCCTCCCACCTTTCTCCAAAGAGAGTCCCCTGAAGCTCTGGGACGGTCAGCACATCTCTCCTTGGTTTCCTCAGGCCCAGCCCAGGACTCGCTCGAGCTCGCCCGGTGCAGCAGTGCCCTCGCTCCGTACCAGAGGTTATCAACCCCAGACTGGAAAATGCTGGATGTGTAAAACACTTCTTGAACTGTTTGAAACTGTTCATGTTTATGTTTGCAATAAAAAGCAAACAGGTGCTGGCAATTTAACTAATCAGGTACCATCTAAATCTCCTCTGAACTGATTCCTTTGCAGCATGCTCCGATGGCTGCTTGGCCATCCAGCAGCCTGCAATTATGCAAACATCCCGTTCACATGGTACTTATTACTGGCACAAGATGTGCTGTAATCCTGCAATTTTTACTGAGGCCTGGAACTTGCTGTATCAGCTTTTTGGGCCCCTTGTGCAGATGATTTTCCTTTGCTGCCCTCTCAGCCACGAGGTGGGAAGGAACGTCAGAGGGGTCCCTGCCGGTCTCCTAGGGGTGCTCACCTCCCATGCCTGAGCTCGCGTGTCCTGGTGCCTCACTGCCCAAGGGGTCATTGCCACCAGCACAGGGGATGCTGACGTTTGAGGCACGTCCCAGGGCCTGCACCCTCTGTGCCACACCACATGGGTTGGTGCCGTGCACACACATACACCACAACCGTGCTGCAAACGTGGAGCTGTTGGGTTTGCACACATAAAAATAATGAAAAAAAGAAATCAGGTAATTGCAACTTCTGTGAACTAAGCAACCGCTCCAGCTCTCAGCGGCCATGCCCCAGACAGCGAGGTTGCTATTGCACCAGTACATCCATTTCCCTCGCAGGAAGGGACACCCCACGGCAGCAACACCACGTGCCCCCTGCTTTGTTCCCGCCATGGGCACCACTAAACCTGGGAAGTACAGGTTGTGTTTAAAATGAAGGGAAAAAGCAGAAAAGTCTATTAGACATCATACATTTATCCAATTCTGACCTGACCGGAATCCAATAAAATGCAGTTCATACAACATTTTTATTGCTAATTGGTTTGACTGTTAAAATTTAAATGCATGAAGTTACTTTAATGACAGACAGAGTGGACCTTGTTAACCTTTAAAAAGGCCTTAATTCATTTATATACTCCTACAACGCTCTGCACTTCTCCTCTGGTGCATGGCCCCTGCTGCCTTGGCCAGGCTCCCGCAGCTGCAGGTGAGTGTCAGCAGCGCATCCCTTGGCTGCACCCACAACTGCACAGCGTGAGCACAGCTCCCTGCAGCCCCGAGCAGACCCATACAGCCAGCAGCTGGGTGCCCTCTCCAGGGTATGCAGGAGGCGACAGGGACCAGCAGAGTCCCAGCTCCCACGTGCCAGCCTGCCCCGGACACACAGTTCCACACTGGGCTTCTGCCCAAGTCCCTCTTCCAACCAAAAAAACCATGTGAAGCAGGAGCTCTGCCAGCACGAGCAGCTTTTCACTACTCTGAAACTCCAGGAATTGCCTTCATCTGTCCTGTGTGCACCACTACAAACTTCTGAGCCACTTCAGTTTGAGCGCAGAGCTAAGGGACAGCTCCCGAGGAGCACAGCTCCCGCTCTGCAGCAGCACCCTGACGCGTTGCCGCACACTGTGCAGGCATGTCATCTGCTCGTGGGGCTCAGCTGCGGGGTGCAGGGCTAAGGCTGCAGGCACAGCGCCAGCCCCAAGCCCCCAGCCTGGGAGGGTGCCTGGGGGCAGCCAGAGGCAGCCAGCACTGACCGCGGCCCTTGGCCAGGCGCAGCACAGCGGGGCTCAGCCAGGTGTGAGCTGGGACCGGGGCTGCCTGCATGCTGCTGGAGCCCATCTTACTGCCACTGGCACCAGCGGCTCTTGGCTCTGCTGCCCAGGACGGCCGTGCCACCACCCCCAGTGTTCTGCCCTCATCCCAGGGACCCCAGCAGTGCAGGTCCCTGCATGTTACACATTGCAAAACATTTTCTATTTAAATGCAAATTTTGACTTTTCACTCAGCAGCCAGGGAAAGTTTTTCACACCGGAATGAGGGTCACGATAATAATTTATCCACGGGCCTCTTTCCACAATTACTATTTGTACAAGAGAAGTGTTTGTACTTCTGTGGCCGGGAGAGGCTCCTGTCACAGCATGGGGGGAGCAGCACGGTCCTGCAGCACCACGGAGCCGCCCCACGCCCTGGGACGGGTCTCCCTCGTGCTGGAGTGTGGGGATCGCTGCTCTGGTAGAGGGCACAGAGCCTGGCATGGGGCTGCCCTGGCTGAGACCATCGGGCACACACGCACACACACGGCTGCACACACACACGCACACACACGGCTGCACACACACACACACACACACACAGCTGCACACCCCGTGGCAGCACTGGGGGTGCCCGTGCTGCCCCACACCCCCGTGCAGAACCCACCACTCCCAAGTGCAGCAAGAGCCACAGCTCCCGGCGCCGGGTCACATCCCTTTTCTAATGTGAATTAGTCTGAGCGCTAAATGAGTTCAGACTTAATTGTAAGCATTTTCTGTTAACTAAGCAAGAAATCTTATAATAACACAATAAGGTGCCATTTCACAGCATCCAAATGGAGCAATAAGCTGGTGCCTCATTTGTATGTATTTTTTTTCCACAGCGATTGCTGACGCTGCTGCTTTTAATATATTCACATTGGCACAGCCATTTGCATTCAGATGCAATTATGAGTTAGAAACTCCCTCCTTTCCACAAGCTCCAGAAAGGGAGAATTTCAGCCCAGAGACATGTTGCTGTTCATTTTGTGGGGTCTAATTAAGGAGTCTGCTCTGGCAGGAATCGAGTTCCCATTGTTACCAAAGGGAGTGTCCTGCAAAGAAAAAGATTAAATAAAACCAAGCCTTTAAAATCCTTCCTTTTTTTTTTCTTTTCCTCACAATTCTTATTGATCTTGAGTAGAAATAGTTATTTCCTAGGAAATAATGCCCCTCCGGGGACACAGTCCCACGGGCACACGGGGGGTGGCAGGAGGAGCCGGGATGTGCAGGGATGTGCAGAGCGTGGCACCCAGGGCTGCTCCTCATGCGTGTCCCCTCCGCTGGCAGCCATGCTGCGGGCAGGCCAGCTGCGTGGAAAGCTGCAGAGAAATGCTGGCACTCTGCCCGGGTTGAGGCCCTCCCATGTCCCAACGCTGCAGCTGTCCCCTGACCCTCCTTGCTCAGCCCTTCTCCTTGCTCAGCCCACAGCCCCGCGGGACTCCCACAGCCCCAAGGGGAGGCTGCAGCCTCCTGGATGTCCCTCCACGAGGTGAGGCCCCTGCCTGGGTGTGGGGTGGCCAGTGTCCCCCTGCCCCGACGGCCACCCCCTGCCCTTGGTTGTGTGTCATCTCTGGCAGCCCTCACTGCGTGCCGGGTGACACCCACAGGTGTCACACACATGTCCCCGTCACACCAGTATCTGCCCTGGGCTCCACAACAAGACGTTGCGAGGAGCGATGGAAGGAGCACACCCCTGCAGCCTCGCTGCTCTCTGGCTGAGGGAGGAAAGCAGTGCACGGAGCAGAGGAGAGGAAATAAAGCAGCGGAGAGGCTGCAGGAAGGGCTCAGCTCTGGCCATTTGGTGGCTTTGGGCAGTGGGCACAGGTGGCTGTCACCTGTGTGTGGGCCCAGTGCCATCTGCCTTAGGTCAGCATCGCCCATGGGCTCTGCCCACAGCAAGCGAGAGCAGCACAGGGTGCAGGCAGACCCGCAGGGCTGTGTGGGCAGAGGCAGCCTGCCCCACCGCCCAGCCCTACCCAACCGCCCGGCCCTGCCCCGCCTGGGAGCACCGTGCCGTGGCAGCAGCTCGCTGCCCTGCCTGCACACCCGCTGCTGGGCGGTGCTGGGCTGCCGGCAGGAAGCACCCCGGGGCAGCACGGTGTGCCCCAGCCGAGGGGCTCCCAGCAGCAGCGTGGGAGCTGCAGGCAGCAGGAGGGGCACAAGCAGGAGGAGCAGGCGGTGTAATTACTGCAGCACCTGAGATCTCATAACGAGCGCCATGTAGATTGCCTCCTCCCAACAGGCTGGAGCTTTGGTTTATAGTTTACACCCGCATATATCGAATTAACCTCAGAGAAAAAGGTTAAACTATCAATCATGAGCTGCAGCTTAAAGAACTGCATTCCCTGTGATATATGGCACCGGCAGCACGTCAGAACCAAGCAAAAGACTGCTTAAAAGTAACCGGGGATAATGGGCCCGGCTCCTTATGGAGATAGATGTGCGGTGTGTTGACTTTAATACGCCACATAAATGAGACCCCGGTGTGGAAATATTGCATCACAATGTAAAACAATTTCCTCTATTCAAACAACCTCTAAGTAGACTTCTCCATTTAACACTGGCGGGCAGCTCGGCCAGCACCGCCTGCCCTTGGCCGTGGGGACGGGGCAGGAGCTGGAGCCCAACCCCGCGCTTGCAGAGCTTCCATGAGCTCACATGTGCCGAGCAGCAGGGCTGTAATTTGAAGACATGTAACACAGACTGTTTACATTTTTGCAATCCTGGATAGTTATGTGCTCAATTTCCCTACTGGAAAGAAAAACTGCATGAGCGGGGAATGTGGAGAAGGAGGAGGCTTCTCCCCCTGGAGCCGGGGGATGCAGCACATCTGGGCCGGGCTGGCACGGAGCTCTGCAGCCCGCGGTGTGGCTGCGCCCAGCCCCTGCCAGAGGGGTGCGGGGGGCTCAGGGCTGCAGCACCCACACAGTGCTGGTGGCTCCAGGCCCCGTGCACTCGCCCTGAGGGTCACTGTGCCACCCCAGCGCCCAGCACAGTGGTGGTGGTTGATCCAGGGGTGTTGTGGGGATGCACTGTGCTCCATCCCCAGCACTGGCAGCGGCCATAGGGCAGCCCCCGTGCAGCCCCCCCTGCACTTGGAGCCTCTGCCATCAGGGACATGTGTTACAAAGTTGACTTTTAATTGCAACAAAAATAACTGCTAGGTTTGGGCAAAGCTACCCATGGCTACTTCAGTAAGGTTGGAAGAATCATCCTTGGATACTCTCAGCCAAAGATAGCACTTCCCAGTCTTCATTTCACAGCGCCTAACTGCAGTCATGGCATAAAGTTACGGCTTTGGCCAAGGAATGGCAGCACACTGGGGATGGCACCTGCGTGACCGAGCAACAGCAGCGATCCCCTGCCTGCCCCAGGGCTGAGCCCCGGCAGCACCCCGAGCCCCGGCAGCACCCGGGCGGTGCGCACCCACCGCCCGTGGCCGAGAGCAGCTCGGCTCGCTGGGCTCTGAGCCTACAAAAAGCCCCGTCTGAGGCCGGAGCTTTACCTAACGCGCTGTCTCGGGGAGAAGAAAAGGTCAGCGAGACTTTTGAAATAAAAATGTTTCCATCTCAGTTGAGAAAAAGCCCAGATGGGTGAGCAAAGTTTAGAAAAGGGAAAGAATTGAGCGAGCAAGCAATACTGTGAGAAGCTGATAAGAGGAGCTCTAGCGGGAGAATAGGGGAGCCTTGTCTATCAGCCTATTAAAGGCTATTCTTACAAGTTTTTTTTTCTTTTCATTAATACGCAGGGTGAATAGAACATTGAATAAAAATCAGTACTTACTGCACAATTGTAGGATTGAAAGGTAACTGTCAACAGAAGGATTGGGGTGACAAAAGGGGCCATTTCAGTGCTTAGCAAATGATTTTCGGCTTGTCATTTCAATAGGCCGTGTTTTTCAGAGATTGTGTTTTTTTGAATAGCGTTTATTACCATGCTTTTTAAAAATTTCATGTTGTCTCTTTGCAGGCACCATTCATTTGCAGATGCAGTATTCCTTTTTGGTTGTCAGAGGGATACTGCTTTAGAAAAATAAAGTACAGTCGTCCAGTGAGAAAAAGGATTCTCTTGTGAAGCTAATGGCTGGGAGCACCACAATCCGGCAGCTCCTACCTTCTTGCCAGACTGACCCACTTTCTCCCACTGTTCTTTATTCATGATCGCATGGGCCACGGGCTCTCTCGATTTCAAATTACAAGTAGATGCTGAGTAGGATAAAACTTTTTTTAGCAGAAAGTCCCTCTTCCTTAACGCTCCAGTTTTGCAGCGGGAGATCCTAAAACACAAATAGGTCTCCTATCTCTTTCCTACAGACAAGGGGTCCAATTTTGCAGTCTTTATTCAGACAAAATCCCATTTACCTCAAAGGGGGCTTTGCTTGAATGAGCAGTGGGCAATTAATGCTCGGAGCTCACAAAGGAGATGCGCGGGGTGCTGAACGCATTGTGCGTATGCCCAAGAGGAGAAGCTAAACGACAAAGTTTTACGCTTATCTACTTTAAATAAAATCTCTGGAAACACGTGTTGGCTTAATCAAAATGATCACGTTCATTGCTACATAATTGCTCACATAGGTCCAGAATTTGCATGACACTGTGTACTATGCAACAGTGGCTAAAAGGACTTGCATTAGGATTTCATATCATTTTAACAAAAACCACCATTTTTGGCACCCTGGGCTCCTAAGTAGAGAGTAATCTAGAATTAGTGAGAAATAGATTTCATGGCTTTAAGTCACTTTATAGTGTGCAGGTCTTGAACCCTGATCTTTTGTAAATTGAACCACTTGTGAAAAAACAAAGGCCTCTAATCCTTTTAAACTGCCACTGCACATCCCTGGCCCAGTGCCCTTGAGAAGTGATTTAAATGGCATTGAGTATGGCAGTTCAAAACATACTCAAATCTGTTAAGAGCCTGATATCTATAACGGGAATGGAAGCAGGTTAAAAAAAAAAAAAAAAAAAAAAAAAAAGCTAATTAAAAGTATTGATGAGTCTGCCAGAGAGAATAATATCCTTCAGCCCTCTGAAAATCACCGCAAGCACAGTCAGAGTCCTCCTGGAACAGCCACTGTGGCGGGGAGCAGGGGAGAGGGTTTGCCTTTTGCCATAACACTGAGCAGGCGGGCACAGCCAGCCTGGGGCACGGCTCCATGCCCTCGGGGTGCCAGCACTGCAATCTCGGGGTGCCAGCACTGCACACCTCGGGGTGCCAGCACTGCACACCTCGGGGTGCCAGCACTGCAATCTCGGGGTGCCAGCACTGCACACCTCGGGGTGCCAGCACTGCACACCTCGGGGTGCCAGCACTGCACACCTCGGGGTGCCAGCTCCATGTCCCTTGGGGTGCCAGCTCCACGTGCCCTGGAGGCACTGCTCCCTCCGTGCTGCACTGCTCCTGCAGAGGCTTTGCCTCTCCCCAGGGACATCCCTGTCCCTGTCCCCATGCAGCACAGCAGCCAGGCTGCCGTGCTGAGCCTGACGGCCGTTGCAGGGCTCACTGCCACGTGCAGGCCCTGCTCGCAGCTCTGCTCCCAGCTGCTAATGCTCTGCCCCATAAGCCGAGCTGCTGCTGATTAGGCACAAAGACTTCCAGTGCTGAAGGGGGGAGAAAAGAAACGCAGCACCCACGGACGGAGCCAAAACAAACTCTTCTGACTGCTGAGTCTGGTCAGTGTCTCCTCACAGCACACGGGAATCAGCAGAATCAGGTGGAAACATGCACGTGTCTGCAGGATGTGTCCTGCTTTGGTCTCTGTTGGGAAAAACACTCTGATCTGAGACCGCAGATGAAGTACAGATTTCAGAGCAATTGGTGATCTCTTAATTACAGTTTAGCCAAGACTTTGGAGGCCATTTTCCTCTGGATTCACAGCTGTCTGGGACCTCGGTTCACCCTCCACCTCTCTCCCACAGGCACAACACTGGTGCCCAGCCCCAGCCCAGTCCGTCCCCTGCACAGCCCCGCTGTCCCCGGCAGCGTGCACCCAACTCAGCAGCGTGCACCCAACTCAGCAGCCCGTGCTGCTGCTCTGCATGTACAGCCATGGCTCCAGAGCCTGCACGGTCCCAAGGACTGTGACCCAGCTCCAGGGAGGACTTTGCCTTTCGGGGGGGTTACGGCCACTTTTCCCCTCTCCTCCAAACACAAGGCACCGCTCCTGAGCCATCTCAGGTGACCTGCTTTTTCCATGTTAGATAAACATTACTAATTCAAAAGCACTTCTCCTTTCAACAGCCAGAATTAAATCAGAACTCCTTCTCGAGGAGCCCAGCAATAATGGGTGCTTTAATGAGGATTATCCATCCCTCCTGCCAGCCCCAGGAGCAGCGGATAAACCAGTCGAGCTGTCACCCCTGCCCTGCCCGCACGGCGCGGGGCAGAGGGGCCGCGCTGCCGCCCCATGGGCCCCCCAGGGCTGTGCCCAGCGCCCGCACCGCTCTGCTGCTCCGTGCACGGAGCTGCTCCCAAAGCTCTGAGGTGGAGCTGCGGGCAGTGGGGACAAAACGTTCCATCTCCTCAGCAATAGCAGAAAAACAAGAAATTCATTTTGAAAAACTTAAAAAAAAAGAAAAAGAAAAAAAAAAAGAAGAAGAAGAAGAAGAAGAAGAAGAAAGAAAAAAAGAAGAAAAGGAAAAACCAACAGAACCTGCTGCTCTTCCAAAGACCTGCTGTCTGCTCCTCTCCCATGGGAAGGCCCGAGACAAGGATCTCCGTGGCAGAAATGCCTGAGCCGGTGTTTGAAGTGTCCCTGTTAGCCCTGCCATCGCTGTCTGGGAATCACAGATCCCACTGATATTTAAGGCCACATCATTCGCTTATCTCTGAACCGTCTGAAGCAGCCCTGGAGGAGATGGGCTGTTCCCTCTCCTTTGTTTCAGGCTGCCGTTGGGGTTATAGCACAAGGACCAGAGGATGGCACGGTGGGAGCAGGGCTGCACGCAGCCTCTCCCCGCCGGGCGCTCCTGCTGCTGCCAGCAGCGGCTCCCGGAGCTCGCGGTGTGAGGGTGCACGTTGAAGCAGGACAGAAGGCTGAAAAGCACATCTGAGAGCGCTCTCTGCACGCCTGTCAGACACCAGGCTTCAAAACAAAGCTCAATTAGGTGTGAAGAACCGTGGGCTGTGGCAAGCAAAGCACCGCTGTATGGATCAGAGAGATGCCAGAGCAGGGGATGGTGTGCAGCCCAGCACAGCACACCTGTCCCTGCCCCGCTCCGGCCTGCCCTGCCAGCCCAGGGCTGCACTGTGGGGCTGCCCCGACCCAACCAACGCTGGAGGTGCTCTCCTCCGGAGCCATCCGTGAGTCCCGGCAGCACCAGTGCGAGCTGCCCCGTGCTGCCGGGGTGTGACAGGAGCCCGGGCTGCACACTGCTGCCCCAGAGCTGGGCAGTGACAGCTGATTGTGCTTTAATTGTGTGCTCAGCATGAAGCAAGGTGTGGGCCAACGCGCAGCTACAACAGGGGCGGTGCCAGGAGGGCCGGTGCCAGCAGCAGACACTCTGGCAAACCAACCCCTACTGCTCCAATTATGAGACTTCTCTTATACCACTGCCTCTAAACATTGGCTTCTGACTGCAGCGCCTGATGCCAAATTGTAATTGCCCTCATTCTACTAATGGTCAGAACGCCCAGAGTCCAAACGTGATACGATAATCACTGAGGAGGAGAAAGCGCACGTCAGGGACGGCCCTGCCACAGCACGGCAGCGTGCAGGGAGCAGCAGCATATGTCACCGTGCTGTGACCGCCTCACAGGGCCCGGGAGAAACACATTTTTCCTGCTCAGGCTCCAAAATGATGATAAATTCAAGTGCACTCTGTGGGGACGGCGCTCGGCACAGGGCAGCAGCCCCAGCAGGGCAGCCCTGCTGCAGGGCCGCACCGCGGCACCCAGCGCTGATTTACAGCTTATTAAAACAGCGAGCTGAGATAAAATGCCAGGAATAAAAAAAATATGACTGGATCGAGTGTGACTTGGCTTATTGAGTTTGTTTCCTATCTTTTTATAAGGGCTATAAAAACAAACAGCTCTCACTTGGCTGAAGAAATCATTCATTAAGTTCCCCCACTCGCTCCAGCGCATCCCAACGCACACACAAAGGCTGCGTGGCCGCGAGCACCGCAGTGCGAGGCTGGCGGCAGGGCACAGCGCGACACGGCACCGCGCAGCACCGCGTGGTACCACGCAGCACCGGGTGGTACCGCACAGCACCGGGTGGCACCGCGCAGCACCGGGTGGCACCGCGTGGCAACAGCATCCCACCAGGGCACCGAGCATCCCCGCTGCCCCCGGCCTGCCGAGAAGCAGCTGCAGTGTGACTGAAGCAAGGAGCGGGCAGCAGAGCTGAGCAGCTGTGGGAGAGGAGGAGGAGCCGGAGGCAAAATTTATTTCTGTCAACTGGTGGTCTATTTCCCTGATACCATTTCCTTGTATACAGATAAGGAGTTATCTTAAATGACCATGTCTTTTTCAATTTGTACTTAACAGTCAGTCCCATTTTCCTTATATGATACTATCACAGTAGGATGAAAAATGCATTACAATAATCCCTGAGGATCTTCATATATCAATATCAAATGGTCTGAAATTGACCTGTTATAAAAACCAGCCTTTCAAGTCAGAAAAAAACTTAAATAAAAAAAGCAAATTTCAGAGCTTGCAGTATGCTCCATAACCCAAATACTCAGGCACAAAGAGAGACATTTCCAGAATACTTAACGAAAACAAACCTTCCACATCTACGTAAAGAATAGTCTTGCTATCGATACGTCTGCTTAATGCTGGCTGCACCTGGAGGAATGTCAATGCGCTGGGCTGCATCCACGCACAGGCGGCCAAATTGGGCAGATCCGGCAGGACCTGACCCCGGGGGTGGGACGGGGAGGCAGGGGGGCCGCAGCCCAGCCCCAGCCCCAGCTCTGCTGGCTGCAGGTGCAGGGAGCGCAGCTTCACACCCTGAGCACCTTTCCTGACACTTTTGAAAACAGAAATGCCTCTCCAGGTTCTTCCAGGAGCGGTGATGGGACAGGCACTGCTCTGGGATCCCGCTGTGCTCCCCCCGGGCTGACAGCCCCTCTCTGCCCCACATGAGACTGCAACAAGCAGCACCACATCGTCACCATGCTTCGTTCTGCCTTAACCGTCGGCATGCACTTCCCTTCTCACTATCACAGCTCTCGGGGATTTGTCATCCAAATCAGAGCTAAAGATACAAAAATACCTGAACAGATCTCAATCAGAAGCAGCTGTGCCTGCTGTGAGCTGTTGGCCCACCACAAGGCAGCAGCAGGAAGGCAAAGGGAGAAGCGGCTGTCAGGGAGACGCGCAGCAGGGCAGCCGGCACCCAGAGGGCCTCAGCCGGTTCCAGCCACAGCCAACGTGCAGACGGGCGCTGCTGGACATATGCTGAATGCACCCATCTGCATGAGGAGGGCCCGGCACTGCAGGCACTGGCATCAGGAGCCGTGGGCAAGTGGGGATGAGGGCAGGGGCTGGGGGCTGCCCACCCAGCGGTGCTCCTGGTGCCCCCATCCCAGTGCCCCTGTCCCGTGAGCAGCGTTGGTGCCGTGCTGCACGCGCCCGGAGGACATCACGGCTGCGGGTGGGACTCAGGAGCAGGCGCTGCCCCTTGCTTTAAAGGAGCCCAGCAGCCAGAATGGGAGGCACAGGGGAAATAAGTAATGTCAGAACGGGGCCCTTTATTAATTAATAAACAGCAGCGCAAGCCGAAAGCTTCACATCTACCACTGCTAAATGCACGGTTAAAAGCCCCATAATAACCTGCGTTCATAATATATTCCAAGCGCCCTCCTCGCTCCAAAGTGCATGTGATATGACACCATCTACCTGCTGCAGCACGCAATTAAAATGAAGCACAGCTCAGCCCGTGACGAACATGACATGAAGCACTGCACAGCAGGGCCGCCCGGCAGAGCAGCCCCACTGCCACGGCACCGCGCAGCCGGGCTGCAGCACGATGGGTGCTCGGGGCGTCCCGGCTTGGCTGGGATTCCTGGGGGGTGTGGAGCAGAGTTCATCAGTGCACCACATGGCTCTCTGCTCATCTTTTTGTTAAATAACACCTGGGGCCTCCCGAACCGTTCTGAAATCAAGATGCATTTTGGTCTGCTTTGCTTCCATCATAAAGAGCGTGCCATGCTCGTCACAGCCAGCTCGCACGATGCTGTTCAACAAGCACAGCCACCAGAAGGGAACATGCAGAGGAGGTATCAGCAGGCACATGGCCACCTAGATGCCTATTCATTTGCATACGCAAACACTCATTTTGAATGCAAAATGTGATTTACAGAACACGGACATCTGAATCGAAGTCAGCGCGCACCTACAAGCGCTGCCCACAGTAATGGCTTTGCCTCTGCTGCACACAATATTGACATACACGCTAAATTATTATCAGCGCTGCTGATGAAAAGTGCTGTAGAGTGGCCAGGCATTATTATTTTTACAGCTAAGGGGATTCATTAGCATTCATTAATTTTTAAAAGACCCTTTGCAGAGGGTCAGCATTACCCCCGCATGAGCCCCGGGCTGCCCCCAGAGCTCAGAGCGCCCGCTCCCCCCGCCCTGCAGCACAGCCGCTCCTGCACTCGTAACGTGCTCAGGGCAGCTCCAGCGACACCATTTAAGAGGATGACGAGGACAGCAGCCCTAACACTGAGACACTAAGACACTGAGACACTTCCCAGCGGCAAAGCCTCTGCAACCATGAGCCCCAGCAGCATTGCATGGCCACGTCCCTGTGCACCGCACAGTGGGCGCAGGGGCTGCTCTGTGCGAAGATAGCAGAGGGCAGGTGCCCCCGAGCCAAGGACGGGGGTCTCGGAGCCCGTGCAGCCACAGGAGCCCCAAGGCCGGGCCACCGCTCGCCTCCCATCCTGTGCCCGCCCCTGGGGGTCATGTGCTGCCCACTCCCATCTCCACTGCTTGGCTGCTGCCCTCCCGGGGAGCGTGGGCTCAGCTGCCCCGCTGCGCAGACACCAGCCTCACCAGCCCTGGCTCCCGGCACAACTGAGGCTTACAGCAAAAAGGGATCCCCTTCTCAGGCAGATTTCCACTGACGAGTGAACACTGGACGACCATATGCTCTGCACAGCCCCTCTCCTACCTCCCACAAGCCCTTTCCACTTTCCTCGTCACAAATGGGGAAGAGATGGCACATATCTGTGTTGTTTCAGTGCTATATCAGGACTGTTACACTTACCCACCTTAAATCAAAGAAATTGGAAACAACAGCAGGATATCAAACTTAATTACTTCTGTAAGACAGCGCTGTGTAGCTGGACAGGTTTCCTGCGCATTGCAGAGCACAGATCCCTGCGTGCAGCCCACCACAGATCCCTGCCCTCAGTACTAATGGGGTGCACATGATGCAGGTGTGAGTGGGGTACGAGTCCTTTTATATATGGTTCTTTACCAATACGTGTGAACACAGATACCAGTCAGTATTTCCGTACATCTGTGAACACAGCAATCCCTCCGTACTTTCACAAAACTTTTGAGATGTTGCAGATCTCTGCATCCTATAAGAAAATGCAGAACTCTCCTTCAGTTCCTCAGACTCCATCTCTCTCCTCCCTCAGGACAGGCAACCCTTAAAAACCAGACGGAGCTGGAAGAGCTCCGTTGCCCTTGGCAGCCTCCCCGCAGCGCTGGGAGCCGGGAGCTCTCTGGCCTCACCTCGCGACACGGCGCTGCGGAGGTGCTCTGCATCCCTCGCTCTTTGGCAAGCTATCATCCTGCCTGTCTTAGACTGCGTTTAGAAAATACGTGCTGGCAGCTAGACTTGGAATGCCAGTCTAAAGCTTGAATAACAAGGTAATGGGAAATATTTATTTGAAAAGGATCCGGGGTGTTTGTGGGGATTCTGAAGCCTGTGACACGCAGCAGCCGCGATGGCTGTGCCACGCACACCGCAGGCTGCAGGCAGCCCGAGGGCAGGCGGCCCGGGGTGCGGGTGAAGGATTCGCATACAGAGCCCAGCCCGAGGGATGCTCCCCTCCTGCTCCCGGGATGTGGGCTGGACCGCAGCCAATGGAGACGGCGCTACGCAGAGAAAAGAAACAGATTTGGAACAAAGTTTGAAATGGTTCTTACATTTTGCGCAACTGCTGAAGGCAAACAGAGGTCGGAGAAATGCCGGTGTGCAGCACGGCACGCTCGGGTTGAGGTCCCAGGAGAAGCACGGTGTGACACCAGTCCCCTGCACAGCCCTCGGGTCAGCAGCCCAGGGACACGCAGCATGGCGGGCTGCACGCAGAAGGGGTTAAAAGAAAATGTTAGACTAAAAGAAATCTTTCTACAAGTATAAAAAAGCAAAATGATTGTAAATTCCACCAGGGGAATTCTGCCATGAATATGCTTCACCTTTTGCAGAATCTCCCGCCCCGCCTCAGAGGATAACTGACCTTTGGAGAAAAATAATGAAAAGAAGAAATTCCTTGGAGAAAATAATGTGGCCAGGCCTCAGTAATGAGATCTGCTCCCTTTATGTTGCTATGACAACCACAGTCATTTTATAATACAAAATACATGAATGGGAAGGAGGGCCCTCTCCTCCAACCCCAGCCGCCCGCTCAGCGCCCGGCCCCGGGCAGGACAGCGATGTGCGTGAACTGATGTGCGCTCACGGCGCTCCCTCCAGTCACACCACCCAGAAACCCTACTCCTTCCTTTGGATGCTGTAATTACTGCTCATTAACTTCTGTCTGGGGTCACAGCTGGGCACACGTCCACAGCCCCTGCCCAGGCACTCAGCAGGGGCCGGGATTCCATACACAGATGCGTTTCCCCATCGGGACCCATGGGGACATCTGTGGAACCCACTGCCCCGGGGCCATGCCCCTGGCCCTGCTTGCTGTTCCCACCTCCGTGCCTGCCCTCCCGCACAGCTCCCAGCAGCACAGGGCCCCACGGCACAGCATCCCAAAGCCGCCCTGAGCCAGACAGCAGCTGGCCTCATCGCCCACCGAGCGGCCCCATCGCCCAGGTTCCTGGGTTACTGCTTCTCAGGATGGAAGGCCACATGGCTCTGCCCTTCTGCAGCACCACGAGTCAGCTCTCTGGATCTCCTTACAAACATCCAAAACCCTTTTTTCACTCCAAAACGTTTTCTCTTACCCCTGCTGACCCGGCCCAGGGACCAAGGCAGGATTTCTGCAGCCACCCAAGACCCGAGGTGCCAGCAGCACCGTGACATCAGGACAGCTCCGACCCGTGGCTGCAGGGAGCCGTGGCATTCCCAAAGGCAGAGCAAAACCCAGGCTGCCCTCCGACTGGTGCCTTCCTTGCATGTAGAATTTTCATGTGGCAGCAAGATCTGCCTTATATCAAATAGCAACGCAAAGGCTAATTTAAATTCTTTTTATGCAAATGTTCAGTAGTATGGAACGGTAATAAATCTGGGAAACCCCTGGAAAGGTGTTTAAGAGAACATACAAATTCTGGTCACACAACAGCAATTAGGAATCCTGAGAAGGAGAAAGCACCTGCCTTGGCCTTTATTGAATATTATTCTCAATTAGAGTATTCATCATATACACAAGACCATTCCTTCATTCAAACTTCAGTAGACATGTTCAAATCACATCATATCTGCAAAACAGAGATGGAAGTTATCATAACCTGTCTGTGAATACCGCATTATTGAAGCTACAAATGGCCCTGTCTGAAGCTGCTGAGGAGCAGGAGCCCGACAGCTGCTGTGCAGCGATGTGCCTGGCTGGGCGATGTCTTCTGAAACAGCTTGCAGGAAAACGATGCCGTTATGGCTGAGGCTTTCCCAGCAGCCACCATGAATACCTAGCAGGAGGCAGCTTGACGTGGGGAGGGCAGCGCATGGCAAAGCAAGCGAGGTGCTCCTGGGGGGGCCGCGGTCCCATAGGGGTCTCCAGGCACTCCCATGGGATGTCCCAGTGCAGGTGAGCCATGGGGCGGGCAGCTCTGGGTGCTGGTGCTGGGACTGGAAATGTGGGTTACCCTGCTCTGCTGCTCACAGAGCCGTGCTCCAGGCAAGGCCGTGTCTCTGTGCAAGGCCAGCACACCCAGGTCAGCCTTTGCCTGGGGCTGTCCCTGTGCATGGCACTGGGAGCACTGCAGAAACACCACTCCCCTCCCCGTGGTGCCAGGCAAGCTGCCAGCTGCTCTGGTGACAGATCACACACGTCAGAGCAGAGGGATCCCCTCACTCACAGGCCTGTGCGAAGCAGATCAGACCTGAGGGCTTTTCTGTGTCTGTCCCTGACACAAACCCACAGCTGCGCTTCATGTGCAGCCAGGGCTCCTCTGCGATACAGGTGCAAGAGTGCTGACTGCCACCAAAAGGCTCGGCAAACCTTTCACGCTCCCCATCAGTCTGGACCTGCCCCACTCAATCTCCCAATACTGACTGTTCCCGAGGTGAACCTCAGATAAAGTCACGTTGATAGGGAGCAGACTGCAGGAGATCTCATCTCCCAGGTGCACCCCACTGCCAAGAACTGCCATTGATGCCGCTGCCCTGCCCCTGATGCCACCACCTGGGAAGGAGCCCTGGGTGCGCTGCCTGTGGTCCCAGCCCCCCACGGATCTTCCATGACCCTCTCAGCTCTCACCTCTCACCACAGTTCGGCTGGCTGCTGCAGAAATAAAAGGTATTAAGAAAAATCAATGGTAATTCATTGTATCCTATGATTTTTAAAGGCAATTAAGGCTAAGACAAGGTAAGAGGTTAGCAAAATCTCTCATTCTTTAATATATTGTATTTTCTCATTAATTCCCTGATCTCATGACAAATTCTCCAGGCAGAGGGCCAGCTTCCTGCCCACTTGAACTCCCGCTGAGTTATGAATGAAGCAGGTGATGCTCAGCCCGCTAACGAGCAGCCCCAGCGCTGCCTCTGCCAAGGGGAAGGGACATTCTGCAACCCACTGCGTTGCACTGGGCCCAGCAGGTGAACCCCCCAGAATGAGACCCAAAACCAACCCTGTGCCAGGGCTGAGCTGGGCTGCAGCAGAGCCCCAGGTGACCGCCCCAGCCCCCCGCACAGCGCTCCCTGGGTCCCCGCTGCAGCCCTGGGGGTGGGTTGCTGCGGGTGCCAGCAGCACTCCCCAGCTCTGAGCCCGCTCACGTGCACCAAAGAGTTAATATCTAAATGACTGTTAATTAGGGATACTGTGAATGAGAACACATCATATTTCTGCTAATCATCAGTGTTCCTGTGTAACGTCTGGAAAGTCAAAATTATTAATGAAGAAGTTATTTTGGAATTCACAGTTTAATTCTGCAAATTCCGGATAATGGCAGTCTGGTTTGCCAGCTAATTTTCACATCATAACATCAGAACCCCTTAATTAATAGTGAACTAATTAGAAAACTTCAACTCGGAGGCAGCCGCTGCCCTGCAGCTCCCGGGCACTCTGCTGCGTGCGGGTCCCGGCTCCGGGCATCGCTGCCGGAGCAGCCGCAGGGACACGGCGCAGCCCTGGCAGGGGACACAGGGCACAGTGGGACCCGCCTGCACCCGGCTGCTGCCCGTGCTGCAAGGCAGCTGCCTCCTCGCCCCTGCTCGCTGCCTCCCTCATTTTTCCCCAGCTCCACTTCCCTCCTTGCAAGCATCAGGTCAGATCCAACGTAAGCACTCGAACTATTTGTTTGAAAGCTCCATGGTGCAGTTCTGTTCGGAAACCTCAGCTGTCAGCCTGGGTCCTTCTGATTGTTCCGCGTGGTTGGGGGCGAGAGGAAATTCCCAGCCCGGCTCCAAGCAGGCTCCAGTCACTGCCCGACCCCTCGGCACGAGGCCGCTCCCTGGAACGGCTGCGCAGCGTCTCCTTCCCTCCCGCAGAACAAGGGCAGAGCTTCAGCCCTGCGCGAGGCAGACGCAGCGTTAACAACATAAATATTTACCTGCTCTGTTCGGGGTCCTATTTATTAGGAATATTTTCCATCTCTCCACCTAACTAGGCAGAGTTTTCCCTAAAACCAGCAAATATTATGGCCTTTCATTCCACAGAAATTTATTACTACAGAGTAAAAATGCTACTGTATTCCAAACACTGGCAAGCGAGCCAGGAGCCAGGTCCTGCCAGCTCCTAATAAGACACACATTCGAGCGCACGCTGCTCGCGAGTTGCATGCTTACTTAAACAAGAATCTCCAAGTGTTTAGGGACAGAGGTTGCTACAACAAGTTCTTATCATTAAAAACAATGGTGCTGAAACTTTCAGGAAGGAGAATTACAAATGGAGTTGCTCTGCAGAATAAATCACTGATAAACTTTCAGCACAACGGACTCAAATCCAGAAAGCAGGGCTGGGTCTTAGCTCTCTCCTAATGGCTGTGTACAATCCCAACGGTTTGGGACCCGTTACGAGATGAAGTGATTTATTTGGAGATTTCAAATGCTTTCAATAAATCTTCCTCTTAGTCTCTGAATTATGTATTTTTCTAGCAGAGCAGAGATACAACACTGTCTGGGTGATTCTACAAGTCCAGGAGCATTACCCAAACCTTTCCATTCGCTGCCTTTAGAAAGCTCTTTGTGACTTCCAAAAATGACACACAGAGAAGGGTGCTCAGGGGCTGACATTCACCTCTGAAGCGATGATGAATGAAGCTTCCCTGCTTAATTGTGCCAGGAGGTATTGTCACACCCAATTAAAACGTGACATGCGCGGTAGCTGAAGGAGCTCCGCTTGGCACAAGGTCATGCTGCCCAGGTCGGGAGCACAGCCTGCTGCCGTCCATCCAGGCCTCGTCCCAGCTGAGCGGCACCGGGCACTGGGCGAGGGGGCGGAGAGGCTGCGTGCCATCCCCTGCACTCCCAGGGGTTCTCCACAGGGCACAGAGCCAGGGTGAGGAGGAGCCCCCCAGTCCCCGAACCTGGCAGGGATCTGACACGGTCCAGGGTCACCCAGCACCACAGGGTAATGAGCCCCGAAAACTGCAGGAGCCGCACGTTGGCCTGGTAGGACCATGGGCTGTTCTGGTGTCTGGGACATGGGCAGAGATGTCAGAAGCAATTGCATCTCAGCCCACCAGTGTGAGGGGAAAGCTTGCAGACATGAGTCCTTTGAGCTTACAGCCCCACAGCCTAAACATGCCCATATGCCTTCCCCACCCAAACACCATCAGCCACTGACCAGAGGGATGAGCCCGATCTGCCCCGACTGCTGCCCACAGCCACCGTCAGCTGATGGAAGGGAGAATGGTTTTAGTACACTTCATTCTTAATCGGGCTCCGAAGGTGATGAGCAATCACCACATTACAGCAGGACGATATCAGAGCTCCAGCCCTACACCTGTCCCCATGCTAATGCACACAGGGGTTCCTGGGTGCTGCCGGGTCAGCCTGGGCCCAGGGCAAAGCAGCGCTCCTACACACCACAGGAACTCAACGAGAGGGGTGCGGGGGCGGCTGCTGGAGGGAGGCAGCCTCCAGCGCTGCCACAGCAGCCGCAAGGGAGAAGCGGGTCTGCACCGCAGGGAGGGAGCCGAGCTGGTGACCGCCAGCCTCAGCTTCCCTGCACAGCACCAGGTGCCAGAGCTCCATGCCACAGTGTGCTGCCAGGCTTCCCCTGAAACACCAGCGAGGATGAAACCCAATGGCTACAAACCCAAGGGCTGGAAGCCCAGACCCAGCAGCGCAGGACCAGCCCTCTGCCACAGCCCATGGCCGGCCCCACACCAAGGAGGCAGACAGGAGACCTCTGCCACCGTGCCTAGGAAGCTGCAGGGGCTCCTTAAATAAAGGGAGACGCTAAATATTATTTTTGGTGAGGATTTTCATATGAAAAAGTAAAACACCATAAATCAAGCACAATGCTACAATCAGCACATACTTGTGAATAAATGCATCCTGTAGTACATTTCAGCATAAATTATAGCCGTTTGATTTAGGCTTTGCTGCACAAAGCCATATTATTTAAATTCAGCCAGAATCAAGTCCACACACTTTGCTACACATTTATAAAACATATTCATGATTATTGCCATGAACTCCTGAGAACTGGCTGTTGAGTTATTTTGCCACATCACCATCAACAGTAAACAAGGCTTACTTCACGTTTCTCTTTTCTTTCCCGACAATCTGCTACAAAATGCTCGGCAGAATTAATGTCTAAGTTACAGCCAGATTTTCTCCAGCAAGTGTGAAGTACCTACATGCAGGTACGCACCGGTCCAAGCGCTGCCAGGAGCTTCCAGCCCCAGTGCACAGCACTGAGCAAAGCTCCCCACGCGCTCTGCTCTCCTCTCCCTCTCTCAGATGACATCAGCCGATGCAAACACGAAGGCCTGGAGGTCCAGAGGGCATGGTCCCCTCCCTCACTGGCAGAGCTCCGGACAAGAGGGGTTTGCCGGGGATGTGCAGAAGGATGGCTGGGAGCTAAGCGGAGAAGCAGGACTGTACACAACCAGAAGTTTCCTGGAGCTGGCTGCAAGGATGCTGAGTGCTGCTGGGCACCACCTCCCTGCAGTTTGCAGTCATCTTCAGCAAGCACCTGTTTACCCAGGCAAGCAAGGAACGCCAAGCACGCCGTGACTCCAGAACACTCAGAGGTCACCAGTCAAAGTCTCGCAGCAGCTGCCCTGAGCCACCAAACCTGCCACAGCGACAAAGCCAACCAGCGCCCCGTCCCCGCGCTGTGACCGTGCCGTGCCCGTCCTGCCGGGCCCGGGCTGCCAGCTGCTGGCTGCTTGTCGAGCCAAATTACTGTTCTGTATTTCTCTCTAGTTAGCAAACTTTTAAAAAATTAATCCCATCACTTCAACAAGTGTAACAACTAAATTATCATCTTTACATGATTAAAGTTTCTGCCACGTCTTTTCTTGGCAAAACGTTACATGCACGTAATTTTACTAAATGTAATAAACCAACCATAGAACTATTAATTTTAGCATGGTATTCATAACAATTAGAAACGCATGAACCTTAAAATGATAAAAACTGAAATGAATACCAAAATAGCATAAAACACAAGAATCCAGCTCCTCACACCAGGAAACGGATATCTGTCTCACGGCACCATACACGTCTCAAGAGAAAACAACCGCTGGGGTGCTCCGGGTCTCTGGGGCAGATTTGGGCTCTCCCTGCTGCTCCCTCAGAAGGCAAAGAGTGGTGCTGGGTGGGAGCAGCACTGTCTCCCACCACCCCCATGCGCTACGGGAGCAGGAGATGAGCCGCTCTCCCAAGAGCCTGCTAGGGAGCGGGGGCAACAGCACGGCACAGGGCAACCCACGCTCAACTGCAGCACTGCATGGTCTTCAGAAATGAGCTCATCCCAACCGGCCCCAGGGCCTCACCCTGGAGCTACCCCCACCTCACAGAGGCCATGGGACCCCCCGCTCGCTGCCCCAGAGTGGGCTCAAAGGGGGCTCCCCCGCTCTGCAAGCAGCCCAGCCTGTGGCTTCCAAAGACCTGGAAAGCATCCCTCTGTGCTCCAAAGAATGACGAGTGAGAAGCTTCACAGTTTTATTTTATTTTGCTCATTTCAGCAACTGATCCCTTTTTTCAGGGGGAAAAAAAAAAAAAAAGGCAAAAAACTAGACATTAAGTATTTGATCAACAGCCAAAAACAACCTTTGGTATCAAGGCATTCTTGAGCTGCTTTGTTTATAGATACCAAAATACACACACCATCCCACACTGCTGTAACCACTTAGAGCATAAAACACTTCCATAAAGAGCAGCCCATCGTTACGAATCACACGCTGCTGCATTTCCTCGGCAATAAACACCGGGCAGCCAGAGCAGGGCTGCAGCGGGGCTCCAGCAGATGAGGAGGGAGAAGCCATTGTCACCGGGGCTGGAGAGGCCCCGCGCCCACCAGCTTGCTTTGCTTGGAGCGTCCTGGCTTGGAGAATTCCTCACGGACCGGACTTTGCTGCATTTCCTTTCCCATTATTGCTGATTGCCAAAATATTTGTGCAGTGATGGAATCTGCCTGCCAGAACTAGAGCAGGAGGAGGGAGCTGCGCTTCAGCCTGACCCCAAGTCATGAGAGGCTCTGGGTCTGCGGCGTGAACTACCGGAGCTAAGGGCTGGCAGCAGCCCAGCTGCACGATGGCCCAGCCAGGGCCTCCCTCCCGCGCTCCCCCGGGACCCAGAGGGGCTCCCTGGCTCCTCCAGGACAGAGCGATCCGATTGAGGCTGCAAGAATGTTTCCACTTTGCTGGAGCACACTAGGAAACTTTTGGAGAGAGAATATTTTTGCAAAGTATGCTAAGTGCCTCCAGATCGATGCCTGTGAGTAAGAAAAAAAAAATCAAACAGCTCTGCCATCGTCAACAGCAGCAGGGCATGGAGGAGCACAGCGAGCAGCGGGACAAACAGGAAAGAGTTGGAAATTTCCAGGGCATTGTTTGAAACTCAAGACGGAACATTCTGATCTACTTTTACTGTTTTGATGTTACATCTCGTGTTTTAAAACACTCTGTGCCTTTGCAGAAACACTGCAGAGACGTCAAAAGAACTCAAATGCACCAACTGCTATTTATTTGGCTGTCCTTCCATGTCTCTGATTAGCAACATTTCCATCAGGGTGGAAACGAGACATCCAAAGAAGGCACCGCTGCTGCGCGGCCCCGCTCCCGGCACAGCTCCCGGGCCCCTCCCGGAGCAGCGGTGCCATGCAGTGCCCGTGGGACCAGCATGGGCAGCACTGCGCTGTGCACCGCGCTCTGTGCGCTGTGACGGGCGCTGCCCCAGCCCCGTGCAGGTGGGGTGTGATGGGGAGCAGCTATCACTGGCTGGGGGACATGGGAAGAAGACACAGTGCAACCACTGCTTTTTCACGAGGGGTTCCAGGAGTGCACGTGCACTCCTCAAGGCACTGAGCATCCCTGCAACTTTACCACTGGCTCCTGCTGCCCGCGTAGGGAAACCAGACCCAAGGGCAGTGCCGTGCTCTCGCTGCCATGCTGCTGCAGGGGGGGGCCACACTGCACTGCACAGGCACCGCAGCCTCCCCCTAGGCTCACGCCTCCATCTGAGCCATGTGGGATCAGATCACCTCCCCATGGGGTACACCTGCCCTGAGATGCTGAGCCGAGGGCCCAAGGACACCGCGGGTCAGCGCTCCGCTGCAGACGTGTCCTGGATGCCTGTGATGCTGCTGGCAGCAGCAATGGCCTAAATATTTGTTTGGGAGGAGCAAGTGTCTTTGTCTCCCAGGCACAGAGAGGCTTCGCTCCCGCATCTGCTCAGCCATTTATACGTCGCTGCTGCTGCCAGTTGGAAGCTGCAGTTTGCAGACCGGGCCCTCCCAAAGCAGAGTGAATTTTAATTCAGGCAGAGCAGCGTGTTGCTGAGCCCAGACGCCCAGAGCCAGCCTGGAGCTCCAGGCTCACCCTGCCCCCAGCACACCCCATCATGTCCTCACGCTGCACCTGGCTGGGGGGAGCCTACAAGAGCCTGGTCCCTGCTGCCCTGGGGAACAGAGGCTCTGTGAGTGCTGCAGGACACCCGTGGCACCTAACCCGAGCGCCATGGGAGCAGAACACAGGCTCAGCCCCAGCTCACACCCCCAGCACAGGGGCATCTCACTACAGCAGTCAGGGGAGGCAGAGCACGTTTGTTCACCTCTTCAGGGAGTCAGAGTCCTTGGAAGCATTATGCCCCAGGAACAGGCATTAATGAGCATTAATGGATTACCACCACACCTAGGAGAAAGGGGGGGAGAGTGCCAAACACCCTCGAACATGGTCACTGCAATCACCCCGTGCCTCCAGGCTGGGAGTAGGATACCAGTGACATAGAGGCACAGTCCAACAGCTCAGCCAGGCCTCCCCCACAGCTGCCTTCACCTGGTTTTCACACACTGGAGGAAAACAGGCTTCTCAAAGACAAACAGCCCCAAGAAGCCCCCCCTGCCCAGCGGGGCCCCCCACACCACGCGCTGTCGCTGCTGGAGCTCCGCACACAGGCGGGGCAGCGGGACCCGCAGCCAGGCAGGATGTGACACGGCCGCACGTCCTGCACTGCGCCCGGCTCTGCCTTCCATTGTCTGGCCCTTCACGCAGATCTCTGAGCTGTCAAAACATGAGGTCTCCTGATGATAAAAATACTTCACAAGAAAGCTCCTGGGGCATTCCTGTGCGGGGCTGCAGCAGGCCTGGGGTCAGCACTGTCCCCGCTCCCTCCTGGAGCCGTGCTGAGCAATTAGTCTCAAGTGAAAATCAACCACAGAAGTTCAATTTTTTCCTTCCACTTCCACAGATCACCTTCTGCTCCGAACATGGAAACCATATGGCAGACAGGTCCTATCCCCTGCCAAGAAATTCCTGCTTGATGAGATCCCTGTAGCTATCACCGAGGCTACACGGGCTTCCAACAAGGGAGTTCAGTCTCTGCCTCAGACCAACTCCCCAAGCACCCGGGGAGGAAGAGCAGGGCCGAGGTGCCAGGAGCTGCACTGTAGCTGTTGCCTGCTGAGAGTAATTGCCCTCAGAGGGAGCACTGTCATGCTCACATCTCCATCCCCAGCTGCCAGCTGATGAGGGCTGTGAGCGTGGCCACACAGCATCCCCACCGCAGCGAGACCCTCGGGCAGGGACAGCACCCAGCATCCCCACATCCACCTGAGGGGCATGGGTGGGAGGCACCGAGATCGCTTCCCTGCGCTGAAAAGACAAATGTGCTGCTGACATGTATTCCCCAGGCTCTGGAAACACTGAGAGCTTCACCTTCCCTGACTTGTGAATGAATCATACCAGTGGCCATGTTTGTAGAGGAATGGTTTCAGCCATGTGTTGGGAAGCTCCATTTAATACCATACAAACCCATACAGCAGCCCAAGCCAGGGAGGGACAGCAGCGGGGGGCGGGGAGGGGGCTCCCAAACCACACACAGTCGGTGCAGTGGGGCAGAGCCCCACACAGCCGGGTGCTATGGGGGCTGAAATTTGGTGATCCTTGAGGTCCTTCCAACTCAAGCCATTCTGTGGTTCTAGGATTCACGGAGCCCAAACCCACAGTGTCCGCACTGCTGCTACCTCGGTTCCTCCTGAGGTGCAGCACCGCTCCTCGTGCCAGGTTTTCTCCTAGGGAAGAAGCGTGGTGGATGGAGCAATCAGCGGCCTCAGTGCTGCTGTATGAGGATGGGGCGTGAAGCACAGAGGGCAGTGTCAGGGGATCAGCACCGCTGCACAGGGTGCTGCTCTTATCTACACCCACACCTTGTTTGTGGGGTGGTTTTGATGTGCATCCACTTGTCAGTGAGACAATGATTTGCAAATACAAGCACTGGCCAGAAGGAAGCACAACCTGAAGCAATAACAAAGGAAGACACTGCCTTGCCCCAGACACATCCAAGCCCACACCATGCCCTGCTATGCCACCCACAAGAGCGGGCTGTGCGGGGAGGGGCTGCCTTCAGAACCCATGCCTTCAGCCCCGTGCCACGCAGCCACTGTGTGATGCGGGGACCACATCACCGCCAGCTGCTGCTGGGGCCAGGGGGTGCCAGGCCACCTCCCACAGCGATGCCACGTGTTCCCCTGCAGTGCTGGGCTCGGGGCAGGGCTGTGTGCTGCCTGCCCATGCTGCACAGGGCCCCAGGGCACAGAGCCCTGGCATGGGGCTGGCAGGGCCAGGTCTCCCACAGAGCTGGAAAGAAAAATCAATGAAAGCAGTGCAGTCAAAACAGTTTCTGGCGGAGCCTGCACCATCCTGAAGTGAATATTACTCGGGACTAAATTGTTTTCCTTATCTAGCAGTTTGTCCTAAGGAGCTGGACTTAGCCTCCCAGCGAACCCAATAAGTCTTTCGGTTTGACTGGAAACTCCACATTTTTCCTTTTTAGAAAAATGTCACAGACATTCCTCCGTTTCATTACTCTTCACTGCTTCTCCTTTCCCTCCTATTAAAGCTCAAGCGCAGGGAGGCTCAGCCGAGAGCCAGCCCGGAGCTGGACACAGGCCCAGACTGTCTGGACGCGGCTCAACAGTGGAAAGACCTATTGTTTGCCTTGGCAGGCTGCTGGTATTTTTCCTTATGCCCAGAAAGGCTGCGCCAATTTACAGCCGGTGACCTCGGGAGGGGGAGGAAGAGCCAGACCCACAGTCCACCCTTTTCCCCTCCAGTAATCTCCATCAGCCAGAGGCACTCTCCCTCCCTCCCCCAGGACGCGGTGCATCATCTGGGAAGATTAACTCCTGCATGCAGAGCAGCAGCTCCCTCCCCCGCCCAGGTACCCCTTCCCCTCCCGCCCATGGTTATCACCCAGCCAGGATCAGCCCTGCTGCGACCCAGGGCACAGCCTCCCCAGGCCCTTCCCGTGCTCAGGGGCATCCCAGCCCCACAGGAGCCCTGGGGGATGCTGAGTGTGTCCTGCTCCCACCCAGCACCGAATCCCACCGGCATAGCCACCCTGATGCTATCTCGGTACTTCCAGAGCCGGGGCAAGCAGGAAGCGCGGGGCTATGGGAAAACTAAACAAAGAAGTTGGCCGAGGTTTCTCACAGCAGCGAGCAGGTTTGCTCCCCTCTCATTTGAAGTGTTGGGCACAAGTTCAGGTCAGGACTTGCCTTATCACGAGTTGTTTCTTCCAGGCCCTGATACCATCGGCAGCTCCCCCCACCCCAGGGCCTCGAGCCCCACGTGTGCCATACGGACAGGGCTCATCCCTGCGCCTCGCACCACATGGTTCTCACCCGCTTGGCCTCGTGCGTCCACGTCTGGGGGCCTTCAAGCACTTTCCATGACAGGAGCAGAACAAGAGCCCTTCCCCTCTCGACCACTTGAACCAACACCATGAGCACCTCGGCTGGCTGTCAGCAGCAGGGATCTGGAGCAGCGGTCTGCACGCCAGCCCCAGCGCCAGCCAGAGCCCCTGCAGCAGGGCTGGGCCCCGCGCAGGCAGTGCCACATCCCAGCCCTGCGTGTGCTGCTGCCTGACCCAGCCCTGCCTCCCCTGGGCATCAGAGTGAGGAAGAATGCTGCATTTCATCGGGATTCTAAGGCTGTCCCCAGCTCCTAAATCATCACACACCTTCCCTGAAGCCAGAATAGCCGCAGCGCTATGGGAAAACCAAAACCTCGCTTCTCAGCAGCTATTCACATCCCTGGAAAGGGAAACCTCCATAGAGGATTCCAGGCCGACGTTTCTATCCATCAGCAGGGACAATGCTCGAAAAAGGAAAAAAGTGCAAGGAGTAAAGCAGAAGGCTGCTTTAGCTCACGTACTGCTCCAGCTTCTCCCTGCAGTTACTGTCCTGCTGGCCTCTGCCTCCCAGCCCCTCCTCTGGGCACTGAACAGGGAACCAGCAGCACCCCCGGGGGCCACAGGCCTGGCGTGGCCACGTGCACAGAGCTCCTGAGCCACATTCTCCAGCCCATCCATAGGCATTGTGTTCCTCATGACTAAAGGAAACTACACCATTAAAACGAGGCCAGGACAACAAGCAAATGGAGGGCTGCTACAGCATGGAGCTTGCTGCACATTGCCTACTGCTGTCCAGCAGCTGCCTGAGGTTGGTGCTCACTGCTTGGAGCATTCAGGCCCTGTCCAGACTCAGACTGCAGCACAGTGGCACCAAGGCCACATCTGAGGCTGATGCTGAGCACAGCTCTGTGCTGTGCACCAACCCCTGAGCCCCGGGACTGCTCCTGCATGGCACTCCCCTCCACACCAATGTCCTTGAGCCTTCCAAATATTCCTTGGGATGATGACAACAAATACTATTATTTCTCAAGGTCTGTGCTCCATCTGCTTTTCTCCAAGCTGCATACAAGGAAGCCTCAGAGGGAGACTCCCAAGCCCAGAGATATGGCTGGAAATGAAAGGAAGGCGAGCGAACGCAGGGCTAATCAGAGGGGAAACGGCCCTTGTACCCCAGCCAAGTCAAACCCTGATTATCACATGGACTTAAAGTGCTGCTGGAGCAGGAAAGCATTAAGAGCACATGCAGTAATTGTCTGGCAAATAGGAAGGTGCAGGCCTTCCTCCTCTGCTTTGGAAGGGACGCGGCAGGATGCAATACACGGCTGTCACCAGAGGTCACAGAGCGGTGATCCAGCGCTGCACAGAGCCCATCGCCACCTCCACCACCAGAGAGAGCCCTGCAGGGCCCGGCACAGCCCCGAGGCACTGCGGGGAGGTTGGGTCAGTCCTCGGGGCAGCATCTCCCACACTGTGCTTCTGTGGCCCTCCAGGAGGTGCGCGCAGCTCTGGTCTCACCACGACACCCCACGGCCACAGGGCCCCAGCCCTTCCCAGAGGCCGCTGGGTGCTGGAGCACAGCGGGCTGCTCCCTCATCAGGGAGGGCCTTCCTGACTCCTTTCCAAAGCATTTTGTGAGGAAACAGGATACACTGGCAGCAATCTGTGACACAAAGCACTGCTGCTGCTGGAGGCAGTGTCCCACGGGGCAGAGGGCACCAACCACTCCTCGTCCCTGCAGGAAATCACCCCGGAGCAGCTCAGTTCTGCCTACACCACAGGGACAGCCCAGAGGAGCTGCTCTCCACAGCACGACCGACCCCACAGTGCCATGATCCTGTACCGCATGCACCCAGCGCAGTAGGATGCTGCCAGCACCCACCCAGAGCAAACACACCCACTGGGTGCCACTGCTGCAGAAACAGAGCAAAGAAAGTGGCACAAAGGCCACCAACCCCAGGAGCAACAAACCCCAATCTGAGAGCATGCTGAACTCTGCCAGCTTTACTGCCCATCGTTGCCTGCCCTGCACAGACACCACGGGACACACTCGCAGCTCAGCGTGTTCCCCTCTGGAACACGAGCTCCCATCGCACCCAGCAGAGCTCTGTGCAGCCCCGGTGGGAGCCTCTCTGCACCTACGTGAAGCCCAGGGTCCTGCAGGCGCGTTCAGGAGGTCAGCTGCAGCTGTCAGAAGGGACTGACATAAAGCAGTGCTGTACACATGCTCTTATGTACACACAGGAAAACCTATTGTGATTTTCAACACAGGAGATCAAACAATATTTCGGTTACAGCTAATTACACACCCCACAAGTGCATCAAAGGGAGTGGTTTTCTAAAGTGCTTTTTCTTTGACTTAGAGCATGCGTTGGGATTTCACGCCTCGTTCTGTTGTGTGTTGCGTTATCTTCTTGCCATTATTTAAAGGTTTTCTGCAGTGGGTGTGAATTAAGAACTGGAGAAGGAGCAGTGGCAGGGCTGAGCTCAGGCGGCACCGGGCGCAGCCAGGTGGTGCTGGTTTGGAGCACAGACGTGAGAGGCGTTTCCATAGGCTCCTCAAAAGGCACCACCAGCTCACAGCACCTTGCTCCTGGCGTGGCACAGCTTTAGTTCAGCCAGCTTGCCCTGCACCGAGCCACACAGCTGCTTTGGCCACGACACCTCCCAGAGAAGCACTGACCTCAGTCTGAAGGTGCCCCCTCCAGCAGCTGCCCTGCAGCCCTGTGCTGGGGACACAGCTGGCACCATCCCGGCCCCGCAGGAAGGCTGAGCTGAGCTGATTGATTTAAAAGAATTACAAGGGCTCTGTGGAAATGATTTGTTACCAATTAAGGCGGAAGTCAATTAAGGCAATTGGTACAGGTTAAAGAAAAGACAGCCTAAGAAATTCCTAATTGTCGGGGGGGGGGNGCTGGAGGGGGCGAGGGTGCCATGAGCTACTGAGAGTTCATTCTGTTTGTGACCAGGAGAACACCCCGCTCCCACAGCCTGCTGTCCAGGTGCATGCCCGTAAGACAAACACCGCAATCTCTTGATGCTCCACTTTAATTTCCTTACGTTTTCATTTTCTCCCATTTGTTGGGTCAGCTCTCTCTAGATTCTGACATTTGCAGGTGAGTTTTCATAACAGCACAACCACTCGCATCCACCCCTCTGAGCAGACAGCATCCACCACGACAGTTCCAGACATACATCCAGCCCAGGAACCCCCGAGTCGACAGCACCTGGAGGCTGGGAGCACCCTCAGGCAGCAGCCACCTCTGTCCCCCAGCCCTGCACTGCAGCACAGGCACTGCTGCTGCCCACATTCCTGCAGGGAAGGGCCACAGCCCATGCACATCCCAGCAGCGGTGGGATCAGGGTGCCATGGTGCACAGGGTCAGAGCTCTGGAGCTGGGGACATCCCCCCTCCATGAGGAGCTCAGCTCCAGGGTGCCAGCACGCCTCCATCACAGGGCCCGGGGGCGATGCTCCCCATGAGCTAATCACTTGTCTGCTATGAAGGATGCCTTCCTCGGTGACACTTTTAACACTGTTTTTAAGGAGCACGTTGCCCAGCTGGAAATGAGAATCCATCAGGCAATAGCATACATAGCAGGTCCTGGTCAGTAAGTGGAAAGAATTGGGGTTTATGGCTCAATAAATCATTGATCTTTCAATTAGAGGAGTAGCTTAATTACTCTGCTGGATTTAGCATCCTACCTCTTCTGTAAGATCATATTCCTTTAATGGCAACACAGCAACTATGCAAGAGCCTGACAAATTATGCTTCATTCATTCTCTGCTACTCAGGATCTGAACTAAAGCAGATGGGGCAGTACATCTGAAGTTCATGAAATTACTCTCAACATACAACTTGCTTTGGCTTAGGGTTAGCATCACATGAAGCCCCTCATCCAGCAGACAGGATTTGCTTCACGTTGTGGATCTCTAAACAGATGCACACAGTGGCATAGAAACACAACGTGCACACAGCCACCAGCAGGCAGGGGCACGGCGCGGTGCGATGGGTCCCCAGGCAGACAGCGAGGCCCCAGAGAACGCAGTGGCTCTGGGAGTGCCCGGCCATGCCCCAGTGGTTTCACTCAGCACAGGCACAAAGGAGCGTAAGTTGAGATATTGGAGACCTTGGAGAAATGGAGCTTCATAGAACTTCCACAGCCCTCAAAATAACCCCCACAAAACAAAGCATTAGCAAAGCTTACATCCTGCACAGCAGAGACCAATGATATTCCCAATGCTCAGAAGGGAAAGGAGAGATCCGCACTTCTGTGCAGGAATTTACGCATTCACAAATCACTGCAATTAGCAGCCCCGCAGCAGGAGAGGTGCGTGCTGCTGGCAGCCCTTGGAAAGCAGGCGGCTGTGTTTGGCTAAGGAGGCATTCGCTGGTTTACAAACTAATCATGCTTTCACATAAATACTGCCACGGAGCTGAGACAAACACAGCTTTTGACATGAAATAGACCAGACACTGCCCACCCTGGTCCAAGTGCAATTTCCGACAGGCAGCGCCCAGGGGCCCAGCAGCAGCCCCACACCACATCCCACAGCCCCAACACACACGAGGGCTTCGGGGCAGCTCAGCGAGGTGTGTGGGGAGGAGGCTATCAGAAACCTGCAAAGGGCATCAGCTGGTGGCCACCCTGCTCAGCTCTCCGCAGCCATAGAACCGTGCTGGGGAAAGCTCCCAGCTGTAGCACAGAGCCCGGTGCAGGGGAGGGCTCTGCGCAGAGGGGACATTACCCATCCTCCACCCCACGCAGCGCCTGGGCAGCCTGGCAGAGAGGACCCTGGCCTCGGGGAGCCCCGACCCCAGACAACGCACTGCCCACACCCCAGCACCCAGCTGCAAGTCCCTACACGCTGCCTGGAGCTGCAGCCCTGAGGGTCTCAGGGTTGCGCCAATCCCCAAAAGCCTTGGACAAAAGATTTGGCAATTCACACAAATGCATCTTCATCTCATCTTCATTGCTGTGATTTAGGCTGAAAAGTCCACTTTTAACGAAAAGCCCTTCCTCTGCACTAACCAGACCACCCGACCCACGAGGAGCAACTCCCTTCTCTCCTCCCTTCCTCCCCACCGCACCTCAGGAGTTATAGATCTCGCACACTCATAAAAGATAATCACCCTTCATGGGTGAAGTGGCCTCTATTCATACGCCGCAGAGCAGGATTGACGGGCAGTGCAATTAAGGCAGGAGCTGCAGCAGAAGGGCCGGGGCCCAGGCAGCACCGCACCGCAGGGCCAGCACCGCTCCCACCATCTCCGTGGGGCTTTGTGCCAGCTCCGACCCATGGGACGTGCCCTCCAGCTCCACGCTGGGCCCCACTGTGCGCGGCTCCGCAGGGCGATATTTACCTTGTTCATTTCAGAGGGAGGCGTTTTAATTGCTGTAAATTACTGCTGGAAAAACTGGAGCGGTCAACAATCCATCAGGCTGATTTACCGCCCCGTGCCCACCCGCTGCGAGCCGGCCGTCAGCTGCCACCACCTGATCCATTATTGATGAACTTTGCGGGTCCCTAATTAGCTGCGAGCGCACACCCCAGCCCCAGGCGCTGGCAGAGCTGCGGTGCCCCCGCACTGTGCCGGGACAGGGACAGAGCCGTCCCCCCCGGTGCCATTACTGGAGCAGCCAGAAGAAATCTGGATGGGGCTATGAAGCCAGAAGCCCCGCCATGCACCGGGTGTTGTCTCCTGGACCCCAGTGGAGCAGTGCTAGTGCTACCCCACGTCACTGCAGCTCCCACGGGAACACAGAGCTGCCTGGGGCTGGGGCACTGCTCCTCACCTGGGGCACCACAGCAGAACCCAGAGCCCAAGCGGTCCAACTCAAACCACCTCCATGGCCGCAGAGCTCCTGGAGCACTCCCGGCAGCTCCGCAGGCACACGTGGGGGAGCGCTGCCAATCCGGGCTGTGCCCTGGGACAGCGGCAGCGAGCGAGGGGAGCACTGCGGCTCCAGGCAGCACCGAGTCCCCTGCCGAGAGCTACGGGCACGCACGTGCCAGTCATCCACCAGCCCACCGAGCTCAGCCTTCATTTTCATGGACATCTTTGATTTTTCATCATGAATTCTCCTTGTTCCTCACTGGAGACTGACAGGGATTTTAAGTACAGAACAAAATGGAGAATATTAAAGTGGCTGCTGTTCTGTTGTGCCTGTCAGTTATTTCATTTCAAATGCTGTCCTTATTAAGGATAACACCGTAACACTGTGGGACCCTCAGCTACAGCCTTCAAGGACACCGACTGAGCGCAGCTTCCTCCAGAGGACCTTCCTCTCCCTTAAATCTCGTTTGAAGGGCAGGGCAGCACGAGGACGCTGTGCGTGTTTGGGGTCAGCCCGGAGCCACCACCGGGGAGAGCACAGCAGCACCAGGGCCCTCCCCGTCCCCGTGTGCCCCAGCACACCCCGGCTGCAGGCACCCCCATGGCAGCCCCCCCCAGCACAGCCCCTCTCCCAGGCCCTGCCCCCATTCAGCACCTGAGCCGCCTCTCCGCAGCAAACCCACCTGTGATGTTTCTCTACAGACACAAAGCACACTGCGCTGCAGCTCCTCCACTCATGAGTGATTGGAAGTGCATAAAGATCTACTCATTTCCCCTTCCCGGTGTCAGTAAGCAATATGAAAAATAAACATTGCAAGCACTTAAATATTAAGATTCCAGATTCACAGAGGAGAGCGATGGCACCGGGCCACGAGGCAGAGCTCTGCAGCCAGCTGCACGAGGGACTGCGCTGACTCTGCTTCACAGACACTGCTCCACCCCCCACGGCAGCTTCCTCACACTTCTCTCAGGAAAGGGGCTCTGCCCACAGTCACCTGCAGGGCTGAGCCATCCCACAGCCCCCACCACCACGTATGGGCAGTGCAGCGTGCACGGGGCTGGGCAGAGCAGGACCCCAGGTGCAGCAACCTGTGCGGGAGCACCCAGCTGGGAGCTGCACTGGGTGCCATGCTGCTGCAACAGCCCCTGGCTGAGGGCTGCTCGGGATGGAGCAGCTCAGACATGGCAGAACTGTTCCATCTGTGCCTTAACAAGCAGGAGCACCTTGGATGCACAGTGCTTGCTCATGGTCCCCAGCCCACTGCTCATCTCCACAGTGCACCTCCGCACTCTGGGGCTCAGCAGGGCGGGAGCAGGAAGCAGCACCCCAGGAGATGAGCAGGGAGATTTTGTTCACACTGCGTTTACACCTCAACAACTCATTGTTTATTCTAAGCCTATTCTATTCTAACTCTAACTCTATAGGCCTGGAAACAGGGCTGAAACCCATATGAACCTCTACATGCACCAGAGCAGCCCAGCACCACCCGGCAGCACCACTCACAGCACCGCAGCGCTCCCTCAGCCCAGAGCAGGCAGGGGCATAAAGCCCAGGACAGAGCCAGCAGCAGCTCCTCCTGAGCAGAGCATCCTGGGTGACGCTGGGGGCTCTCAGGTGGCCCCACCATACCACCTCCTCTGCGACCAGAGGGGAGCAGCCCCTGCTTCATGCCCCCACAGCCCAGCCACACGCTGCAGCTCTGCATGGAGCCTGCCCACACAGGACTGTCAGCAAACAGCTGCTGCCAAGCAGGAGAAACCAAACCAGAACACAAGCCCCAGGTCCGAGCTCTCTGGGATCACTTCACCCTCTGCTGGGCCACCACAGCCTCATCACCACAGCTGTTCCAAGCACAGGTTTGCATGCCAAGCACCAGGAACAGGGTGCCAGCACCACTCCCCACTGCTGCAGGGCCATTTCCAGCCCAGGCCGGGCTCTGGGGTGCAGTCAGACACACGGAGCTCACCCCTAGGCCGGGCACTGCCCCTCTCCCCACAGCTCAGGCAGAGAGCAGGACCTGAGCTGAGGGGAAGCACGGGGTAGGACCTGAGCCACAGGGTCACACAGCAGAGCACAGGGAGCACCCAGCTCCAGGGCTGCACCCCCCCCTCCACACATGCAGCACTCGGCCCGGCTGCTCACCCCCAGCAGCAGGGGAGCACCGGCAATAACACTGCATCCATCACCACCGTTATATTACTTCCACAAACGTCACTTTGATTTGTCTATTGATTTTCACATTTTCGAATCAGCACAGCCTGACCCCTTACCTGCTGTCCTCGCAGCTGCCACGCAGCTCCGCACCGGGGCCGCCCCCGCTCCGCTGGATGAAAGCTGCCCGAACCCGCGCTGCCCCACCGAGCACATCGGGACTTCCTACTCCTTAAGAAACCACCGGTTCCAGGGCACAGCTGCTGCCAATTACCACTACTTAACTGGCACATTAAACACATAGTAAGGAATTAGGAGTTTCAGTCTGCACTCTGCTTAACAATAACAAAGTCACTTGACCTTTTTTCAGCCACCACAATGGCTGTGTAAGTGACTGCTTGACAAATGCGCTTTGTAATGGTCTCTGGTCTTTCTCATGCGACGGGTGGAACAGTTAATATCTCCAGTCACAGCGTTAGGACGAGTGCTCGTGATTAATTTAAGATGTCAATTAATCACCCCAAATGGACTGGTTTGTCATCACTTCCTAATGGGAAGATGTTGATATGTCCCATGGAATCTGTAGCAGGAGCTGAGGCTGAAGCCCTTTGCTCGGAGCGGTCTCAGCCGTCTATTTGCGTGCAGGGACAGGCAGGGAGCTGCTGCCGCACCAGTGCCAGTGAGAGAGAAATAAGTGGAGGGAAGAAGCACTGCCACACACAAGTGTTCAATTTTATTTTCATTTTAAAAATAATGCCAACCTGGCATTATGCTCTTCATGTGTTTCTCCTGAAGTGCCAGTACTTATTTTGACTTTAAGCACTGTCGATGTGATGAGAGGTGCATCACCCCGTCATCATCCCACCATCACCCCACCATCACCACTCCCCAGCCAGGACCCTGCAGTGGGACACAGAGCCGAACACCTTTGCTTTCCCCTTGTCCTCCCCCGCCCCTCCCCTGCCCCTCTCAGGCCTCCCCACTGCTCCTGTCTGTGTGCAGCAGCTTCCAGCCCAGTCCTGCAGAACAGCCCTGGTCCTACTTGTCCTGCTGGAGGCCTCAGCTACAGCGAGAGCTCCTCTCCAGTGTCAGGTCATGTCTTGTTCCCATACACAGATGAATGGGTTCGGGTGGGATTTTCAGAAGCACTCAAGTCTCATGAATACAAATGAGGCCTGTGCCTGTAGGTCACACACATGGAAATCCTGCCTCAATTCCTTGTCTGACACAGGTTCTCGTTAGAAGGGTCCTGCTGGGCAGCTTATGCCACACAGCCCAAGTCCCCATGAGAAGAGCAGGTGGGAAACCAGGCAGAGGCACACAGCACGCTGCCAGCAGTGCACCGCGCCGGGCCTGCGCTCACCCAAAGCCAAATGGCACAGATGTGCAATGCTGCTGCAGCTCATGCAGCCACGCTTCCTCCCATGTGTGTATACATCTCTGCTGCTGCAGGTGCCCAGCTTATGCTGTCCTCTAATTTTACATGTGTTGTTCAGAGACAAAAAGTCCCAGCCCAGTCTTTAAGAACACCATACATTCCCTCTCTCTAGAGTAGACAACAGAGATCGGAAAAATGTTTGATTTTATCCAGGCAAAGAAGACACTGACAGTTTCAAATCTGTCCTCGGTTTCTTTTTATAGAAAGAAGACATATGCAGCAATGATTCACAAATGTATCTCAAGGCGCTGCAAGTGCTGCTTTTCGGCAGCTCCTGCGAGCTGTGCAGCACCGTCCACAGCCCTGTCCCTCCCCGCGGTGCCAGCTCCCAGCCCAGCCCAGGGCTGGGGTGCAACGCATCGCCTGCAATGTGCATCCTCTGCGAGGACGTGCACCGTGATGATGCCAAGCACAGCGCTGGGCTAAGGAGTGCAGGAGGGGGTACTGAGCAGCTCAGACGCTGCCGTGCCCTGGCACCCCCGCAGCACTCACTGACCACGGGCAGCACAGGCACAGCACTGCCTTCGAGGTGATGGCAAGGGCGGTTCCACAGCACCAGCCTTGAGATGGCCGTGAAGAACCTATGAAGCTTCTGGCAGGTATAAAAAAGTTCTGGAGCTATCCATTGATCTGCTCCTCGAGGCTGCCATGCCCAGAGCTCACAGTGCTAACATTATCTAAAACCAAACACGTGGGAGGAAATCTTCCTCCCCCCAAGCACCGCGGACACGTGGAGCCGAGGCAGCCGGCGGCTGCACGCACCCCGACACCGAGCAGCCGTCTGCTTTGCTGCATTTTTGCAGGACATTTCTGGGTCACTTGCTGCCGCGTGAGGCATTACCTGGCTTCATGTGAGCAGTGTCACCCCTGATCAGCCTCACACCGTGGCAGTACAAAGTCCAAGCGGAGACAGAATTCTTTCCACCAAAGCTTCCGAGGAAGGGCCTCTGCAGCCAGGCAGAAGCACCACCTGCCTCTGGCTGCCCTCAGCCCCCAGCAGCCTGAGAACTGCCAGCTGCAGGCTCACTGCTCGTATAAATCACACAGCAAAGATGAAAGGCATCAACTGGAAGTGGGTGCAAAAGGAAAAAACACAGAAGGTGTAGCAGGGATGTGAAACCTGGCTGTATCACCCTTCCTCAACGTCCAGCAATGCCACCACAGTGGCTTCCTCTGCCCCTTCTCACTGTTGAGCTGCTTGGGCGGGCAGCAGTGCTGCAGCTCAGCCCTAAGAGCACCGCTGTCCTGCCTCACCGCTGCCACACGCTGTGTTTCCCCCCGGTGCCCCTCCAGGAGCAGGGCTGGCTCTGCATGCCCAGAGGCCAAGAAACCCCACTCCCACCAAATGCTGTGAGCCATGCTGCAGCCCTCACGTGCTGCTGTCCTCCAAGTTCCCATGAAATCACAACAATGCTGGAGCTTTGCCGAGGCAGTGCCGCTCCCATCCAACCCCTGCCCCTCAGAGCTGGGTCCTGCGACGTGCTGCACACCCGCTGTGCGTGGCTGCACCTCTCCCGGGCTGCGGGGCCTGGGGACCTCGTGGTGCGCGCTGTGAGGCTGCTGCTGATGGGGGGCCTGGGGATGTGGTGAGATGGAAGCAGCCCTGGTGGGAGCAGGCACGGTGTGGTGCTCACTGGCACTGCTGGGATCCCTCCACGGCTCTTCCTGGCCAAAGCTCCATGACAAAAGTGTCAAATCTGGAATTTTAACCCATAACCAACCCATGAAATTTCAGCTGTGTTTCCATGAAAGCACCCAGCCCCCTCCCTTGCCATGCTGGGCTCTCACCGCGGGGCGCTGGGACCATACCCCTCCTGCTCTGCATTTGGATGCTCTGTTCACAGAGCTGCAAGAAGGAAAGTCAAAGAACAACGTCGGTGATCTGGGATCCGGGAGCGGGCCCCTCTGTGGCCCCCTCGACACAAAGCGGGGGAGCGGTGCCCCTGCAGACCATTTCCTCACTCTGACTGGGGATCAATCGGCCGCTCATTCCCGGTTATCCCCTCCCAGGACCACTGCCTCCAGCCCTGAACACAGAGCAGCCGCTCCTTATTTCCGAATGCAGATGAGCCCGGGAAGGGCTTGGCTCTGGGATCGGCAGTGCTCCTCGGGGTCCCAAACCCCCACCACGTCCCTCAGCCCTCCTCTGGCTCTGACTCCGTGCTCAGCCTTCCCAGAGTCACAGAGGTTACAGGGAAATAAAAGCAGAGCGATTGCCATCTGGGAATCATCAAGCCCGAATTCGGAGGGAGGGAGGGGGCTGCAAGGACCCCGCTTACCCAACTGCCACCTCCCTGCATTCCTCAGCCGCACCGGACCTGAGTACTGCCATGGCCCCAGCATCACCCAGTGGGGGGCACAGCAGGGGGGCCCAGCACTGCAGGGAGAGCAGTGCTCCCAGCTGCCAGCACCCTGCACCCAGCACCCTGCTCCCAGCACCCTGCTCCCAGCACTGTTGGTGGGAGAGGGGGCTCTGCCCCAGCAGCTGCTGCCCGCAGTGTGAGCGCATCCCCTTCCTGTGCGTTGAGCCCCAGGGACATTGATGTCCTTGCACACAGGGACAGGGCTGGGGACACCTCGCAGCCCTCCCCATGCCCCTGGCCCATTGCTCATTGAGCACTGTGTGTGCCTTGGAGCCTGGAAAGAACCTCCCCCAAACATGCATCACGGCCGCTGTGTTCAGGCGGCGAAGGGCCTCGCATTCCTCAGCTCCAGGCCGCAGTCACGTCCTCAAGAGCATCGCCACGAGAGCTTTCTGATGGTTAATTGCTGGCACACTCTCACTGAACACATGAAACACCCCCTGACAGGCTGTGTGATTTATTACTGCCCACTGCAAAACGGAACAAAATCAATTGGCTATTACCTCACTTAGCGAGGGCCTGTCACCGCCCGGGAGCAGGGTGTTGGAAATGAAGGCCAGGCGCGGCGCAGCCCCGCGCGGCCCCACCTGCACCGCGGCCGGGGGCATGGGGAGGGCTGCGCCCACCGCCACAGCGCCCGTGCAGCTCCTTGCTGCTCCGCGGTTGTTAATTACATGGATGTCATCGCGAGTGCCGCGCACAGTAAATTCCAGAAGCGATGCAGAGCAATGACAGAATATTTGTTTATGACAGAAACATATCCCGTAATTAATCAAATCCCTTTGCCCCACTCCTGACTGGGCAGTCCTCCCTCCTGCACAGGCTGCCAGCCTCGAGCTGCACGTGGTCGCTGCAGGAACACCTCGTTTGCCGGCAGGTAGGGGATGGCCAGCACGAGCTGGGGAAGGGGTCCTGTGCCCATGCCCCCGTGCTGCCAGCTCGGCTTTGTCTGAGTGTGGCTGTGCCACTGCGCTGCGCCCAGCGACAGCCGCCGGAGCCCCGCACTGCAGCAGTGCGGCTGCAGCTGCCTCCGCCCGACGCTTCCAGCAAAGCTGGCAGCTCCCGAGCACGCAGCAAAACCCACACAGTGCCCTAGGAAACCCACCAGCCAGAAACAGCCACGCTAACAGAAATCGGCCCTAATTCCCCACTGCCAGGGCTTTTCCTTAGCAGGAAAAGGGAGAGGGGCAGAAGCACATTTCCGCAGGAACAGCCGCATTCAGTGAGAGCTCTGTGTGCTGCAGAGCTGACACAGCCACTGCCACCCAGCCGGTGACAGTGCCGGTGCTGGTGGCAGCGCCCTGCACCCGCACAGCTCCAGTGTCACTGTCACTGCGGCTGAGATGCACGGAGGGGTCGGCCCTGCTCCTGTGGATGCTCTCGTTTTGCTTGGCCATACCAGGTACTGCTGGGCAGCACACGTCTGCCGAGGAGCTGCCAGAAAGGGCCAATGCACATTCTTAAGGCATTTCAGAAACTGAATGGTTCTTCTCCATGCATTTCATTGCCTTTGTTTCACTCCCAAATCACTTGCAGGCTCTTCCAGTCATAGCAGAGAGATGCTCCTCCCATGAAGCTCCAAACCGTGCAAAGCATGAAGAGGCTGCATTATTTATAGACTCCGGATAGATATTTCACACGCAGTCCGTCCCATTCCCAGCATTCCCTCCATTCACAGATCATTAAGTAGCACTTGCTGACATATAAGGCAATGCAAGCGGAGTGGTTAACTTTGAATATTGCCATCCATCCCAGTGGTAAATGAGATTCAGAAAGTAATTGCCAAAGAGAAGGGAAAGCATTTGCCCTTCCAAATAACGCAGAGCATCCCAAAGGCACCCAGCAGTAATGTTACGGCAGAGGCGCTGGGCTGCATGACCCCATGCACTGCCCTGCACACCTGTGCCCTGCCAGCCAGGGAACACAAAGGCTGGCTGGGGCCATTAGCATCACTGTGCCGAGCCCGAGGGTTCCCCTGCTCTGTGCTCTGCTGCTTGATGATTTTCCTCAGATAATGAAAACCCTACAAGAGCCTTGGAGTGGCACTGTGCAGCCTGGGCTTCCCAAAAATGCCCTGAGGGCAAAACCTGATCCTGAGCAATTCAACACAGAGCCCGGGCATCACGAGGAGGGATCTCTGATGTTACCTCGCTGGCAGATGGCTGCACAGGCTCAGCAGCACTCCCTTGGCTACCATCGAGCTTTGGAGCCCCTGCAACAATTCCATCCCTCCACGGCCAGCAGCTCCACAGCCAGCAGTTCCATGGCCAGCAGCTCTGCAGCTAGCAGCTCCACAGCCCACAGCTCCACAGCCTGCAGCTCCCCAGCCTGCAGCTCCCTGACCAGCAGCTCCACGGCCAGCAGCTCCCTGGCCAGCAGCTCCATGGCCAGCAACTCCTTGGCCAGCAGCTCCCCAGCCAGCAGCTTCATGGCCAGTAGCTTTCTGGCCAGCCTGGCCCCTGCTGGGAGCCCACGGCCATGTCCCTGCCTGCAGGAGCAGGAGCTGAGCTGGCACGCCGTGCCTGGCTGCAGCAGCCTGGAGGAGCCCAGCAGAGACAATGGCAGGACGTGACAGTGTGGACATCTGCATCTGATCCAGGAAATGTTTGGGCTTCAAAATAGCAGCAGAGGATTGTCAAAAAAGAACTGTGAGCACAAAAAGATCTGGGACACACTCACAGAATGTAGCAGAGCACTTCAGAAAGGGAAAGCCTGGGCTTTCTGTTCCCAGGCAGCCTGCCCTGGGCAGCAGCAGGGCGGCTGGCTGCTGCTCGACCTCTAACTGCAGCACCTGCAGCCCCCATAGCAGCACCAGGCCACAGCCATGTCCCACCCCAAGGGACACAGCTCTGCTGTAGGGCAATGCCAGCATCTACCCAGCACTGTGCACACACCTGGACGGCTACTTTAGGTGTGGGGACCCAACACAGCTGTGTACCTGCTCAGGTTTCCACTGCTAAGGCCAATGCCTTTGAGCAATTGCCCAGTCCCTGCAACCCAGACAGCGGCACCAAGCGAGGATTGCCAGTGCATGGCAGGGTCACGGCAGCACCGCTGCTCGCAGTGCCACAGAGATGAGGCCAAAAGTCACCGTGCAGTGCATCACTTCCATTTCAGTCCATGGCTCTGCGTGCTGCAGTGCTGGGGCCAGTGGAAAATGGGGTCTGAGCTCATGCATCTTATTTTAGCTCCCCATCCTCTCTGGAAGCTATCTCAGGCATGTTTTGGGAATACAGCAGGTATTTTTATGAGTGGGATTTGCAAGGGTATTTTCATCTTAGACTTGGAGACAGCTGGGCCTGCTGCCAGGCACAGGGAGCACAGAGGCAGAGGCAAGAAACATAAAACCAGCAAGAGGTAGGCTTCCTACCGGGGCTTATATTTAGCAGCGAGGAGCAGGAACACTTTAAAGTGTCCTCGTGCTCTCCATGCCAGAGTGTCCCCTCAGCCGGGTCACAGGGGCCAACCTTGACCCAGGCTGGGAAAGGCAACAGGAACGTGTCCCCACTGGTGGCACTTGTCCTGCTCAAGCACCTGGCACTGCCGGCCAAGGCCCAGGCTGCCCTGGGACAGACATGTGCAGGACCAAGCCAGCCCTCAGCCCCGTGCTGGGCAGGAGCTGCTGCGGGAGGCCCTGCGCTGCCATCGCTGTGTGCCACATCCCTCCAGGTGGGCCTGGCACTTGGGGTCTGGCCCTTGCAGTGCTCCCACTGCAGAGCAGGGGATGTTGGTCACAGCACCAGGACACAGCGATCCGCTGAATAACAGCCACAGGAGGGGCTCAGTAAGCTGGCCCCGCTCACTGACACTCGCACCCGGCACCGCAACGAGGCAGCAGCATGGCAGGGATGCTGCCAGCACCGGCCCGAGGCAAGGCCTGTGCTGGTATGGGGTCACCCTGTGCTGGGATGGGGTCACCCTGCCCTCATAGCTCCCACCACATGTGCTGGGGAGCAGTACATGTGGATATCCCCAAAGCCTCCCAAGTGGTGCAGCAGAGCCAAAGCCAGCACTGGGCCTGGAGCTCCTCTCGTGGAGGAGAGGGCCAAAGCGGAGGGACGAGGTGTGGTGTCACTGCCATGGGGAGGCCGGGGCAGGGCCCAGCCCGTGGGATGACAGCTGCCAGCCGAGCCGGAGGGGCCGGGACAAGGCACGTCCTTGCTGTGCCACGGGAGCGGCAGGAACACGAGCCAGCAGCTGCACCGCGCTTGGCCGGGGGCCGGGGGCCATGCACAGCCCTGGGGCAGCAAGCACGGCCGGCCTGCTGCACACACAGAACACACAGATGCCTTCCCAGAGAGAGAGAAAAAAAGACAGCTTTGACCAAGAGACAGCCAGAGGCCACTTTTGTTTCTAAAGCATCGTCTTTATTTAGTTCATTTTGAATTGAATTTTTATGCTTGTTTCACTGAAAATGGACACGCTGAGCACCACGTGTTCCCCTTTGCCCGGGGCCCGGCACAGCACTGGGGTCCCTGCAGGTTTCTGCAGCTCTGCACCAACACCAGCGGCCGCAGGACCCCCAGGAGCTGCAGCAGCACTGCTCATGGAGCCCCCACTGCTCCTCTTCTGCCCAGGCCTGCCGGCCTCCTGTTTCTCCCTGCATCTTCCACACTGGTCTGCTGAGTGGCACGAAGCATCCTCAGGAAGGTTGTGGAGGAAACAAAGTGACTTTTAGAAAAGGGGACCGTTCCCACCTGGTTCGCATCCCCCAGGAGCACTCAGCCAGGGCCCCGTGGCCTGAAGCCTGCTCTGAGCCCTGAGGCACTGCTGGGCTCGGACTTAAGCACCCACACCTTGCCTAAGTGGGCAGTGGTTCTTGCAGCGTTCCCTCACTGCTGACACGCAGCAGAACAACCCCCGCCTGCTCTGCTGGGCCGCGGCACGGTGGGGCACGCGGTGCTCCGCCATTTTGGGACCACCCTGGGCGTGTGAAATGGTGGCAGGCACAGCTGCACCGCCAGTGGCTGCCGTGTGCCGAGATCCTGATTACATCTCAGTTGTCAAGCCACTCAGTGAGAAGCAAAGCTAAATTAGAGCAACTAATTGCACCTCTCTTTGAAACAATCAGGATGACAAATCAGTAGTAATCTCTTCAGTTCTAGAGGGAAGCTATTGCTGCTCACTTAGAAGGATTAATCAGCTTTTCATCAGTGTTTCTGTACCCATGCTGCCCCAGGAGGAGCCCTAGGGCCACACTGTCTGGGTTCACACCACAGGGACACCTCGGCTGCAGGCACTGCTGCAGGCGGGAGCACCACGAGGCTGCCCTCGCTCCCAGCCCTCTGCCTACGCACATGGCATCCCTCACACACAGCTCATGGCATCCCTCACACAGCGCACAGGAGCTCCCGCATCAAGCCATGCAGCCGTGGCCAGGGTCTGGGCCTCAGGATGTAGAGCAGCCCTACACTCAGCACAGGCGGCAGTGGGCGAGACGGTGAATGCACAGGGAACATAAGGAGTGGTGAGCACAGCATCACAAGATGGGCTCCAAGGCCACCACGCTGCCACCAGGTCTGCGCCCACCAACCGAGACCCATGCACTGCCGGGAGCTGCTCAGGGACTGGGAGCACACAGCAGGAGGGAGGGAGCACAACAGCTGCAGCAGGAGGGAACACCTGCACAGCCACGGGCTTGTTGTCAGGGCAGTGACCATTGTGCCTCCCACAGTCATTTACCTCTTCATTAGACTTATGAGACTGAATGGAAAGCCTAGCGACTGAAGCCTTCAATTGAGTGCACTCGCATATTCAGAGAAAAAAAACTCTTAACTACTGCAGTGGCACGTTACAGATCAGATAGGGAGAAATAAGTATATGGTATCTCTCTCCTCTGGGTAATGAGTTGCAGGAGATACCTTGGTAAACCCTCCTCAGAGCATGGCAAAGGTTTAGTCCATGAGTCAAGAGTGCATCTCGGGGTTTGCACCACCATTACTGCTCTGGATCCATCATTTGTGGCTGCTACAGGGAAATCCCACAGTTCCTGCTGAGCTGAGCTGCCAGCAAGCAGTGCTGGGGCCCTTCACTCCTTCACCAACTGCAGCCAGCTGCAAAGCACTCAGCAGCACTCCCCTTGGCTAATGCTCAGCTTCCAGAGGACACGAACTGCAAGGAATGAAGGACCTAGGCTGGATTCTCCCAGCCCCACCTCTGCTCCATGGCATAGCTGTCCCCAGAGAAGCCACTTGCTGCTTAACAAAGGCTAAATGAGCAGCTCTGCAGCCTCTCTCCTGGGAAACAGATTCATCAGCCCCTGCACTTCCACTACACTTTGTGGCAATCTCAGCACACTTTGCATCTCACAGCTGTTAACGCTGATGGTAGCAGAGAGCTTTTACAGAAAACGCCTCAGACCTTGTGCTGCACCAAGTGGAGGTGACCCCCAGCCAAGCCCCAAGAGGAAGAACTCCTATGGGAAGATATTCAGCTCACGATAATCTCCATGCACAAAATGAACCCACCTGCTTTTTATGGACCCATTTCCCTATCATCACAGGCCTTCCCCTGCTCCACAGGGGTCTCCACACCAGGCCAAGCGGGACCTAAGCACACAAGCAGAAGCATGGGGTGCACATCAAGCAAAGGGGAAGGCCACTGTGCTGGCACAGAGGCCCACAGAGACACATTCTTGCCCTTACAAGAACTTCTTTTCCAGCAGCACTCAGAGCCCTGGAGAAGAGGGCTGATGTCCTGCACATGGTGCTGCTGTGCCCTGGAAAAATTCTACAGAGGGCACATGGCATTTCAGTCCCCTGCTTCAGCCTCCACAGCCACAGGTCACCTCACTCCATCCCCCTGCAGCCCTGCCAGGACCAGACTGGGCTGGGAGAAGGCCCCGTGCAGCCCTTCCTAGGGAGCCATGTGGGGATGCATGTGCCACACCGGGCTGCTGCCCAGCCAGGTCCCTGCTCACAGCCCCCAGCCCACTGCTGCCACGGGGCCAAATGGGAGCACAGCCCAGCGAGGCCTTTGCTGCTGCCACCACCCCATCTGCACCACTGCTGTGGATAAGGAGAGGGTCCTCACCTCAGGAAGGGACAGTCAGCATCTCCAGCCACATCCTACGCTTTGCACCGTCTCTCCAGAGAACATCTCTGGGAGGTGATCTCTGTGAAAGCAGCTGGCTTTATGCAACGAAATCATCCCTCCCAGCACAGTACTGGTCCCTGGTACATCCCATACAAATCTATATACACCTTCCCCCGCTCTCTCTCTCCGTGGTGCACCTGCCTGTGGGCAAAGGCTGGCTGGAACCGGTGTCCGTCCTGCCCCTGTCGGGAGCCAACCGCGTCTGTGGGCATCTGGGCCTCATGCTTAGGTGCAGGTCAGTGCTGCTGCCAGTGAGCCCGCCCAGAGCAGCAGCTCTGAGGGGGGGCCCACTCCCACCCAGCCGCGCGCTGGGAGGTGGTCCTTGGAGTCCAGGAGGCAGTCAGCAGCAAGGCCAGCAGGGTGCTGCCTGGGGACGCCGTCTGGGAGGGTGTCCATGTGGCTCTGGGTTGGACCACAACCTGCAGGGGATGGAGAGCAGACTGGGTTAGCAACACACAGCAAGTTGTGGGAGCCCACCCAACTGCAGCCCCAGTGCTGCAGAGAGGTTGGCGTTCAGTGGTCACAGACCATGGTCCTGCTGCAGCATCTTCCAGGAAAAAACATATCAGAGCACAGCCAACTGCTACGGCCCATGATGGGTCTCAGGGCTATGCTGGGATCCTGATGAATGCATGCCAGCGTACCAGCACCCAGCACAGCTCTCTTACCATGCACAATAGCCAGCTCTGCCAAGTTACAGCACTTAGATTGCACCATAAAAATGCAATGATGCACTTGAGTTACATAAAGATCTAACTCGTGGAGGAGAAAGGGCTCTTGATGTTTTCCCATGGCAAGAGTTTTAGGGTACATTACGAATGCTAAAGCCATGGATGGAAAGTGAACAGGAAGACAAACGAGCCAAGTGGCTGGGCCCTCAAAAACAGTTAAACAAAAACTGCTGAAAGATGTAAAAGAAAACGGAAATCCGCATTACATGCCCACTACCAAAAAAACTGTAGAACACGTTTATATGTTGTAAATATATACTATGTAGCAAGCATAATTGTAATTTCACCTTCCCAGTGACATGCATGTGCGTATATACAACATCTATACAAATCAGAGCTATATTTAAGCCATCTTCATGTGCACATACAGAAAGCATCCAAGCTTTCTCCCAGTGAATTTGTAGCACTGAGCCGGGAGCCATCCCTACAAGCAAACAGAGCTCTTCAACTCATTGTCTTTCACACCAGAACAAAGCATCCAACTCTTTTTCCCCTCTGAATATCAAACTCAGTCCTACCTGAGTTACTAGAATTTGTCTTTCTGCTGCTGGCGTGTTGATGCAGTTTGTTCTGTGGCACATTAAACTGCCCACAAAAGACAGCACGATAAAGAAGTCGGGCTACAACGCACTGTCTGCTCTATTCCAGATGGATTCTCTGCAGATCTCCTGTTTGCAGCTTTACTCGGGCCAAGTTAATTAGAGATGTCTTAAAGTCAAAGCATCGTTCTCGCATGAGACCGTGGGGTGTTTCCCAGTGTATTTTGTAATCAGGGCTCACAAACACAGTCCCTCCCTCGTGTGCTGCCGTTGATGCCCATAACAAAGACATTTCAGATCAAAGGAAAGGGTTAACCCCATGCAGTCACCGCATTGAGTCTTGGAGGTCTGAATGCTGCCAACTCCTGAAAAATGGCCACCAGGCAAGCTGCTGAGAATAATCAGAATAAGATTGGAAGGTGTCCACATCAATCAATCACTTGTTGACAGATGACTGGAAGCCCCCACTGTGACCGTGGACAGCTGACCAACCCTCAGCTTAAGCTGAAGTCTAACATTAGACTGTTTGTTTCGTGTGGGTGGCTTCTGCGTTATGACCTTAATAGTCAATCAATCTTGCAGTGAGTAGTCTGTCTGGCAGAAACATTAATTATCCATACTATTCATGCATTGAAAAGCTTTATCTTCAAAAACTCAGCATCACTTAGGGAGGAATAACAGAACCCGGAGGAAGAAAAGAAGCCAGGCCTCGGCTCCCGGCAGGAGCAGGGCGGCGCGAGGCGCTCCGGGGGGCGGCAGCCCCGGCCCCGCTGCAGGCACCGGGCAGGGCTGGGCCCTGGCCTGCGGTCTGGTACCTATTCAGCGGGCTCAGAGGCTGCTGCTGGAATCGGTGCCAAGAGGAAGACAAGGGGGAGAGATATAAAAGGACAACAAACACACATCAATTAAACCTTGCAAGCTGTTAGTCACACTAGTTAATAAGTTCTTTCTATCTGTAAAGTGCTCTTAGTGGCAAATCCTTTAACTGGCACTCAGAGCGTTATTATGGCTTTCAAGATGCCTCTGCCTTTCATGTGCAGCTTCTTGTACACATGTGAGTGCTCCCTGTTGCGCAGTCTGTTTACACTAGTTGTGAGAAGGCATCATCAAAGCAAACTGAAAGCAACACTAAATGCTTGAGAAAAACAGAATTCATTCACTGCTGCCTGCTCTGAAATCACCCCTCACTTGGCTCAGAGGCAGCTGTCGCTGCAGACAGTGGCAGGAGGAGGTGGGGGGATGCTGCGGCAGCTGGGGCTCAGCCCCCCCGCCCCTCCCGCTGCATCCATTGAGCCCTTCTGCAGCCGCGGCGGGGGAAGCAGAGCCCGGACGCCAAGCGGACACGGGGCAGATACAGGGTGCGATGTGCACCCGCGGCACAGGCACTGGCACCGGGGAGGACAGGGTCCCGCTCCGAGCACCGTGCCCAGGGCCAGCACAGAGCACAGCTCCACGGGCGCTGTGCAGGAACCACCTCCCACTCAGTCAAAGCAATTCGGCCTCCGCAACGTTAAATTAAAAAAGAGACATCTAATCAGAGACCGTCCATAATCTTTCACATTCAGGCTGCCAAAGCAGGCCACAATTCAGCAGGCCTTGTCCGGGCTGATTATATTCCCTGAAAAATGAACAGTAACTCTGGTGTAGATGCAAGTTATGTTTCTGTAAACTCTCTTCCGCACAAATTAAAGTAGTTGTCACCTTAATAAACATTAATGTGGAATGGTCATTTATTAAACTCTAAAAGATACACACCCTGAAAGCAATCGCTGCAGCGCTGGTGCCCAGCGCCAGCCCCATGCTCTGTGCAGCGCGGCTGCAGCCCCACGGGTGCCTGGCACGGACCAGGGAGGGGGCAGCCCCCTGCCTCCTCCTGCCCCAGCCCTTCAGCACCTTGCAGCAGCTGCTGGGTGTGCGAGAACAGCACAGCCTGCCAGTGACACTAAGGAAGTAGGAAAAAGGGGTACAAAAGCAACAGCAGAAAATTCATTAAGCTTCTCTTTTAAGCACAAAGCTCTGCCAGTAACTGCATCTGGCACAGCCCAAGAGGTCATCGAGCAGGCCTGGCTCACACCAGCTCATGCTGTTTGCACAGCACAAGCACCCTCCCCAGGACCTGCTCTGGGGAGCCCTGCCTATGTGTGGCAGGGAAGATAAGGGGCCGGCCACCTGCCAGCTGCCCTCGTGCTGCCCTTCTGCAAGGAGCTCCTGCTCCAGGACACCACGTGCAAAGGGCCCGGAACACCATGTCCCCACCAGCCTTCCACCGCCACAGCTCGTGGCATGCAGCGAGCAGCACCCCAAAGCCTGGGTTGCCAACAGCTCTGCACCAAATGCCTTCCACTGCTGCGTCGCTGCTTTTCCATGCCACAAATTACCCAACGTGCTCAGGGCAATGCTCCCCTGTGTGTCCCACGAAGTGAGGCACAGAGAAGCACCCATCTCTGCTCTGCACTCTGTTCCCGGACCCAACTTCCTGCCAAAATCAACAAGCAGAATGGGCAGAGATTCATCTGCCTGGGAATGAGTGACCCCACGGCTTCCCCCCGCCCGCCCTGCAGGACGGGCTAGGTCGCGTTTGGGACAGCCCTGGTGGCCAGCAGCCGGCGGGTTACCGCACAGTCTGCTCCTCCCAGACCAGGAGGAGAACCCTCTGCTCCCCGCAGGAGTCACCGGGACTGAGCCAGGGGCCAGGCAGCCAAGCAGGGGGATTGCAGCAGGAGTGCTTGGGAGGGCTCCAGGCTATCAGTTGCATGTGATAATCTTAGCTCCCATGCCCCAGAAGATCCTCAGTGCAACCTTGTCTCCTCAAGCTAGCTCAGGGCTTCGCTGCTGGTGTCATGTGGCAACTTTCTGGATTCTGACCTTGCTGGAATTTGCTCCTCAGAGGGGGAAACCAGTCCATAAAGTTCCCATTAGTATAAGAGCAGATGTAAGCACTTTGTTGGCAGAGTTCAGCAGCAGGGAAGCCTGCAGTTGATCAGTTCTGCCTCAGTGGTCACTGCAGTCAACAGGAATTACTACAGAGGATTTCTGTGCCCCCTCTCCCAAAGCCCACCCCTCTCCAAAAAAGATTTAGAGAAAGCAGCCAAGCTCAGGCACCACTCCAACACAATGCAATAAATCTGTGTGATTCATGCAGAGGGGAGCTGCACCCCATCCAGGAACAGCCAGCAGGAGAGCAGCACAATTTTGTTTATTGTATGAAACAAATCTAACCACGGGGACTGGATGCTGCCTAATACAAGCAGCAAGCAGCTCTGGGGGTGTTTGTGCCGAGATTCCAAGCAGGATGGAGGCATGTGTGGGTAGAGCTGGGACAGCCATGCCGCTCTGCCTTCCCCATGGATAGCAGATATCCCTACTCCTGGACTGCCCACAGCCCGCTGAAGCCTTCCCCCTTCCAGGAGCATCAGGGGCAGCCGGGGGCAGCACTCAGCCCGCAGCACTGCTCAGCCGCCGGGCTGTGGGGCCACAGCATGGGCTGCTGGGAGGAGGCAGGAGACAAAGAAAGGTGAGAACACAGGGTACGGCGGTGACAGCGTGCTCCCACTGGCAGGGGCTGGCGGTGCTTCCCTAAGGGGGCACTGGGGGCCACCACCCACCAGCAGCCCCAGCAGGGGCGAGTGCTCAGCTCCTGCCCATGGCAGCAGGGCCACGCGCCGCAGCCACAGCTCCGGCTGCATCACTGCCTCCTCCACCCGCATTATGCTGAAAATCAGCACCAACTGACCTGGTTCCAACTAGTTTTGCTTTATGATTAACACTCTCTGGGCCCCTATTCACTCTGTTATTCTCACCAAATTAAAGAGCAGTCCCGGATCCTCGTTAGATTTGCTCACATTTGAGCGGTGTCATGTGGTCAGTAGCCCATGGCAATACACTAAATTAAAGGCCTAATGCAGAATTCACCTACAAGCCTGACAACTAATGAATCGAAGGCTCCAGGCCCCAGAGGACCCACACTGGGATGAAGCCACTCCACACCGAGCGAGAGCACGAGTGCAGTCCCTGGGCTGTCATTCAGACATAAAGAGCTGATTAATTTTATTCACCACAGGACACACAAACAGCAGCATCTCCTCCAGGCGCTGCGTGGCCGTGCACGGCAGCTCCCCGTGCCACCTGGCCCCGAGAGCGCTGCGGGAGCAGCAAATCCGCTCCCCGCTGGGTTTCAATGAATGGCATTCGAGCACCCAGCGCAGAAGAGCAGACCCTCCCGCTCATGGCCAAAGCGAGCACCTCCGCCCACCCAACGGGACGAGTGCTGCATGCACCTGGCACCACGGCAGCGCTGGCCTCGGCTCGGCCGTCCCCACCCCACTCTTCCCCAACCCTGTGGGCCCGCTGGCACCAACAAGAGCTGCGCAGCCACGTCCCACCCACAGAGTTCCATTGCCCACAGTACCGCTCTGCCCGGAACCACACACGTGAGAGGAGGAGACTCGGCAGCTCCCATGCAGACCCAAAGCCCCCTTCCCTCCTCGCATCAGTGGCCAGGAGAGTGCAGGATGCAAGCACCGGAGCCAAAGTCAATTCTGCGCTGAAGCACTTGGGTTGCAGCTCTTGTCTGGAAGGTTCAGCCCGTTGTCAGACAGCTCCAGCACCACAAAGGTCAGGGCTGCTTTGGTGAGGAAATGTTTGCTGAAACCCTTCTCCTGACCTAGACCCCTGCTCTCAGCTTCACACACTGCTCCAGTCTAAAGGAACGGAGCAGCTGCAGACGTGGTGCTGCTCTCCGCAGAACACGTGCCCATGCTCCAGGGCCACAGCAGCCGAAGGAGCTGTGCACACCCAGCAGTGCCCTAACCTCGGGGCAGCGTCCCTCTTCCCAGCGAGCCACCAGTAGGCCCAGTACAGACCAGTGGTGAAGAACAGCTCAGACCTTTTGATGCCCCCCACACACTGGCACCGAGCATGGCTGCTACCCCAAAGCCTGGCAGCAGGGAACGGCCGCTGCTCCCCACAGCAGGAGCATCACTGGCAGCTGCAGCTGCACAGCAGCAGCTCAGCAGCACGCTGCTGCTCCATGCTGTGCTGATACCTTGCTGCTACACCCGGGGCCAGAGGCAGTGGCCCTGGGCAGCCCTCTGGGCGCTGCGGGGAGCCCCTCGCCAGGATGCGGGGCCGGCCAGCAGCGATGGCTGGGTGCGGGCCCTTCCTCGCCGCTGACAGCCTCGGTCCCAAAGATGCAAACGCAATTTTACAGCAGGCGGCTCTCCTGACAAATGCAGCTATTTGGATGACACTTACAAATGTGTGTACACAATGGACCCAGGAAAGCTTTGTGCCTAAATATTGTCAACACTGACAACATTTTTATTATACTAGTAAATAATTTGTTTTGTCACTGCTTAATTGGGAATCAATATAGTGCCTATGTTTAATTACATTCCCTATTTCAGAGCGGTTGGGATCAGTCGGTCTTTTTTTATCCCCATAGAGATTAGGGACTTTGTGCTCAGGATTCGGTCAGCACAGAGGCTGCCCGCAGGAGAGCACAGCCCCATTAGAGGAATGGGCGTAGCTAGCAGCATCATTAGTAACTATAAACAGCCCTTGTGAAGAAAGGTCAGAAGCACACTTACCCTTTCCTATCTGTAAACAACCAATTACTCAGCTCATCAAACAAAATAATGCACAAGTATTTACGTATGTGCGGTGTTAGTGCACAGCAGTGTGCGATCGGGTGCAGTCCCACGTGCAAAACCTGGCGGGGGGACACACGAGGGACAGAGCCCCGTGCCGAGGGAGGACGGCTGGCCGGGCAGCGGAGCCAGGCACGGCGGCACGGCCGGCACTCGCTGCTGGGCAGCAGTGTCATGGCTCCAGCTGGGGGTGGGGATGCGCATTTGAGCAGCGTGCAAATGCACTGGATATAAATAACAACACCCCACCCTGTGCCACAGACAGCTGTGTGCCACCTCTCGCAATTACTTGCTTGTAAATGGCAACCTTTACACGTGCTTGACTCATGACATCTTTACGCTCTCCACCTCCAGAGAGCTCCAGAGCACAGCTCGGAGGAGCCGCCTCCCCCGCAGCCCCAGCGCTGCTCCCACCTGGCCAGGCCGTGCCGTGCACGGCTCCCATCTTCCCGGACGCGATGTGGGGCAGCGGCTCCGCACTCCCCAGCCCCCAGAGCCCGCTCTTGTCTCCCGCCCAGCAGAGAGCGAGGTGCAGCCAGGAGCTGCACAGCCACCACCGCTGCACGGGGCGTGCACAGCCACCTCGGCCCCACTCCTCTGCTCCATGCCCACGTGGCTGAGGCACAAGGAGGAAAGCAACAGGCTGCTCCTTGGCTGCCTCAGCATGTCATTATGGAGAAGCAGCCACATGAGAACCCGCCTGGGAGCAGAACGGAGCAGACAGCAGAACCCAGAGGGGCAGGAGGCTGGGAAGCCCCACTGCTCCCAGCCGAGGTCGGGCTGCGAGCCTCCCCTCCTGCATCAGCTCGTCCCCAGGACGTGGGGATGATGGGACAGGGAGAAACACGTAAGGCTGAACCACATCCACCTGGTGCTGGAGCACAGCCCAGCAGCTCTCCATCTGGACAAAGCATGACCACTTCTTTAAAGCAATCCTTTGAGTCCCTAATGCTGGAGCTGCATTTCAGCATTAATTTTTTTCCTAGACAGACTTCAATCTCATTAATTTTAAGACACTCTAAGCTCTCTTTAGCCATCTCCAACATAATTCTCCTAAGTTAAGATACACCAGATAGAAGTAGCCAATCCCATTCATAATTGTATATATGGCCAGCAATTCAAATTCACTTTCCCTGATTTAATGTCCTATTTGTATTCTATCAATAAATGAAGTTCTCAGGACCACACTTAAATGGAAGCAGCACTATGCTCTGATAGCCAAAGCCAGCAAAAAGAATTCCATCACCAAACCAGAATGCCTTGTAGTATATGATTCCTTGACTTATTGTTCTCTCCTCTTCACTGCACTTGAATATTAAATGTTGTATTAATAGCTCACTCTTAATTATCCATGAGTAATGTACTACAACCAGGAAATTAATGGAGGGAAGCACCACAAAAATGAAAAAAAAAAACCACCTCACTATCCCTGATACATTTTCAAACAGCCTGTGAGAGCAATGAGCACACAGAGCAGAGCACAGGCCGGGCACTGGGGGGGTGAACCCTGAGCCAAGGGCTCCTCTGCCAGCAGAGCTGCTGCTGGGGAGGGGGCTCCATGCGGGGTCTGACAACGACCACACAATGTCAGAGGTGGCACAAAGAACGGAGAGTGGGGACTCCCGTCCCTCTGTCTGAAGCCCAAGGAGGAGACACTGCACGAAACCCAACTGAGAAATTCAGAACTGCTGAGAAGAACTTCCCCATAACACGATTTGGCTCTGGACTTCGCTGCTGCAGAAATGCGCTGAGGCCCAAACCCGACGCGGCTCACAGAGGACCTTCCTGTGGGTCACGCAGTTCTCAGGATGTTGTGTCACGGCTCACAAACCAGGGAGAGCCAGCACAGCTCTCACTCCCACGGCTCAGCGCTCTGCCAGGGGCACGGGTGGGGGGAAGGGCCCCAGCACCTCCCGAGGGCAGGCAGTGCCGCGCTGCACAGGGGAGGCCCGAGCGTGGGAGCACCATCCTCCCCACCCGCCAGCTCCCATCAAGGGGCACCGCACGGCACGGGCAGCTTGAAGACACCCCAGCTGCTGAGGAACCAGCACATGGCATACGATGCCTTGTGCCACTAACACTGCGGCAAAGCGAACGTTTCTGGCAACCGAGAGCATGGCTGCAACAAGCAAGAGGTGCAGGCTGCTATTGCCCTTGGTAGCAAAGACACAGCAGAGCCTGGTGTGTGTGAAGAGGTGCCCACTGCCCTCCTGCAGCACTGCAGCACAGCTCTGCCACGCACAGCGGCACTGCACCGAGCACTGCAGCATCACACCCCAGCTGACAGCACTGTGCCGAGCACTGCAGCATCAC
>WBMW01002027.1:127251-163130 GCA_013396635.1 Penelope pileata
ACAGCACCGCGCCGAGCGGCTGCTATTGCCACCGGTAGCAAAGACACAGCAGAGCCTGGTGTGTGTGAAGAGCCCAGCTGACAGCACCGCGCCAAGCACTGCAGCATCACACCCCAGCTGACAGCACCGCGCCGAGCACTGCAGCATCACACCCCAGCTGACAGCACTGTGCCGAGCACTGCAGCACAGCCCTGCCACGCACTGCAGCACTGTGCCTGCTCCCACCTTGCTGCCCACAGCCGGGTACCTCCACAGCTGGGTGCGCTTTGAGCCCGGAGATGCCGAGCAGAGTTACCCACACAAACAGCATGGTAGGTGCCAGCTGCTGATGCGAGCCTCCAATCAACTCAGCCATGCTTGGAAATTGAGCCCTGAGAAAGGTGTCACTGCTGAAATATGCACGCAGCACGGGCTGCGTGTATCACCGCTCTCGATGCATTGACCTACTTTGAGCATATTTGTCTCCATAGGTCAAAATACGCCCGTCCCATCAGCTGCACATCATGCCGAAGGTAATGCACCTATTCCTCTCCCACCACCACTAGACCTCCGTTCTCACAAGCGTTTCAGAATCTGTGTAGCAGAACCAAAGCTTTTTAAGTTGCACTCTTGCAGTCAGCGTGGCAAGAGCGGCGGTGCTGCGAGCACAGCCGGAGAGCTGGCAGCCGGAGCTGCCCGCGGGCAGGTGGGCTCAGACAGCTGGAGCTGCCGCACGCATCCAACAGCCTGCTTCCTGCAGCACTGTGCTGGGCTGTGACGCAGCCTCACGAGAGCAGATAGCAATCAGCACTGAAGAAGAAAGAGGAAGTAATATTCCTTCAACTGTACCACTAGAAATATTGCCCAGGGGAGGAAAATGCTGCAAAAGTTGTACGTACCCTAATGTGAAGCCCAGGAATCACAGCTCTGGTATTCTGATCTGCTCCCAACTTCACAGAGCTCATTTATTGAATTGTTCAGCATAGGGAAGGGAATTAGTTACTCTGTCTCTTACTCAATAAAGGCATTAAAAAATTAACAGGCCATTACTGAGTTTTCTTTGCATTTTCTACTGATTACAGTGTTATTTAATTACTCAGGGCTCTCTCTGAACTCAGCACTGTTGCTGCAAGGACCCTGTTGCAGACCTGCCCGGCCGGGAGCAGGCAGAGCTCCATCGACCCCACAGCCCGGGCAGAACACAGCTCTGGGGGTCCCTGCACAGCCAGCAGCACCCCGGGATGCGCTGCCTGCACCCCAGCAGCAGGCAGGCAGCAGGCAGGCAGGCCGGCTACAGCTGATGCATGCATCTGCTTCGAGTTTGCTCCTTTGCAGAGAGCGGATGCAGGCAGGCACCCACCACCAGGGCAATGCACAGAGAGGGCTGTGTCACCCCACACCCCGGTGTGGGCCGTGCTGCCACGTGCTGGGAAGGAGCCGTGCCACCGAGCCACAGCACAGCCCCTGTGCTGCACAGGGCCGCAGCACCCGCAGCACCCGCCTCCACGGGCACAACCCCGGAGCTGCTCCAGAAGAGTGCAGTGGCAAAGTGCTAATTAAATATGTGCCTCCCATTGCCGGAGCACTGCAGCAGCCATGAATTATGCAGCGGCTCACTTACATGTCAGCAGGATCACAATATTGATGAGTTATCCCGTCTGTAATCTGATAAAAACCAAGATAAACTCAGCAAAAATTGAGCGTAATATGATCCTTTCCTTTCAATAAACGATTTCCAGCACAGCACTCAGCTCGTCTCCGCCGCGCCCGCTCTTCCCAGGCTCCCGTCACCCCGGGCAGCCCAGGGCCGCGGCTCTGCAATATGGTCCAGCCCAGCACGAAACCACAGCCGGGCTGGCTGCGCTAACCTGCAAGCTGTGAGACAGTGCTGGGTGTCTGCTAAACACTACCTGGGGGATGCTTTCATGCCATACGGAATTAGAGGCCAGTGCTTTCAGTAGTGCTGTGCATTCCACAAGGTCTGCTTTTTGGCATTTAGATTAATGCTGGAGACAGGGAGGAAGAAGTTGCCATGTCTCACACTGACTCCCTCTTCTCCGTCTGAACAAATGACGGATGGCAGAGTGCAACTCCCACTTGGAAATGCTTTCCAATGCTCATTCAGACCCCAGGTCCTGACTCTGGCTTCCATAACAAGCTGACTGCTTTATAATCCTCGCCCAGATGCTTTTGCTACCCTGGGAAAAGTAACGCGGGCCCCCTCCTCCAGCCGGAACACATCTTTACCAGAAGTACCTCGAGGAGAGGGGAAGATGCTTGGCCCTGGCCACCCGGCACACAGCTCCAGCAGAACACCACGGGCTATGGGAGGGCTCCTCTGCCCACTCCCGGCCTCCAGAACAAAGCCAATGAACAGCCAACAATGCCAGCAACAGGCTGAACAGCTTTCCTCAGCCTGGGGACAGTCATCTGACGGGCCTCAGCACACTCTCACAGTGCCCTCACTCCGCTGCAGGGATGTAGGGAAGCACCACTCCACGCAGAGGCAGAGCCACGGGTGAAGCAGGGGCACGAGGAGCACGGGACAGGCGCGGTGCTGCCTGCACAAGCTCCATTTCACAGTTGTGCATCTCTGTGAGTGAGAGAAAGAAACTTTCATGGTTTTACTGCTTTTCAAATATTTTAATGCAAGCCATTTGGTGTAATATTTTTTAAAAATGGATACCAGCATGAGCTACATGAGCATTAGCAAATGTCTCTGCATTGGTATAAATACAAGAAGCAGAAAAGCGCAGTCTGACTCCTAATCCATATGGTTATTCCAAATAGATTGCACGGTCTTAAACCTTGGCTTGTTAGACTGGATCCTGCATATGGGAAGAATTAAAATGCTGGATTTACAGTGCGGGCTAATCAGGATGTTTAACTCAGATGCCCCAGCAGGCCCAGGAGGTCAGAACTCCCAACACCTGGGAGCAGAACCGACCCCGCTCACACCGGTATAAACCAGGCAGAGCCCACAGCACCGCGCTGGCGTCTCCATGGCGTAAGCCGGGGCAGGATCTGACCTCCTGCACTCGGAGGGAGCAAGCTGCAAAAAGGAAATGCCTCATTTCCCACCGACGAGTCCCCACAAGCGCAGAGACAATAGGGCCAAGTGTGCGCGTTCCCACATAGGAGTGCTGTCTGGCGCTGGGGCTGCTCTGCCTGAGTCTTCATATCTGAAAAAGCCATCAGCACGCCTGTTCCTTCACTTAGAATAAAAGGTCATTTCAGGGCTTTTAGGGTTTTTTTTTTTTTTTTTTTTTGTATTTTTTTTCCTTTTCCTCCAAACAAAAGAATTATCTTGATTTTTTTTTTTTCTAATACTTTGCCCTGAGATCACAAAAGCTGTTAAAAGCAAGGCATGATATCACCGTGAGTGAGGCCAGAACTCATGGGGAGCTGGGTCTATGTTATTTACTCCTGCTAATGTATTTCTGGACGAGGCCAGCCCCATCTCTGGTGCTCTCATGCACACATTTCCACCAGCACAGACGGACGGGCGCTGAGCTCCCACCAGAGTCTCTCGCAGCAGCCCGAGCCTCTCCCCCTTTGTTTTTGCGTAGATTTATTCCACTGCTGCTGTTTCCATGTGAGTCAGCCGCCTTTTTATTACTTCTCTAACTACAACTTTCTCCAGAGTTGTTGGATTTCTGAACTTGGAGCGATGACAAAGGAATACACTGATTCACCCGCTGCCACGCTGCCGTCTGCTCTCACTGTCAGACATCTCCCCACAGGGATCACTTCGTACGCCGTCTCCAGTTTACTTGTTTTTCCAGCGTTTTTTTCTCCCCCATGAAAAGCTAAATAGTTTGATTATGAGGACATTCTGAAGCAAAAGGGTCTGGGAGAAGCACCCAGCTTCAGCTCCAAGCTGGCTCCCTCCCAGGAGCTCCCCTTGCTTCGTGCTTTCACACGTAAGGATGCTGTTTATCAGCAGCTCCAACAAACAGGCGCTGCTACCACGCTTCAGCAGGGCTGTCCTGGAGCTGCACAGCCTTCACAGGGAGATATTAACAACTGGCATGGAAAAATCTGCTTTAGCAACTTGTCTGCACACACACATCCTGCAGGGGCTGAGAGCAAACAAGGAGACCTCCAGAGCAGCGGGGCAGGGCCTGGCGGCGGTGCAGGAGCATGGAACAGCTCGGGAGGAGCTCCTGCTCCGGTGCCACGGAATGGGAGCACTGCAGAGGAACTGGGGACCGGGCGGGCTCCATGTACCCTTAGTGCAGGGCTCCAGGAGCCTGCACAGAGCTCCCAATGGGGAGCACCAGGCTCTGCCACATGCACATCCTACTGAAAAGACAAGAGGTGGCCACCAGCCTCTGGCACTGCTTTGCTACAGGAAAAATGCAGACTGTGTGCAGAAGCACCACGGTGGAAATCTGTCTCAAACCGTGAATTTCTTTCCCTTACTCTGACCAAACCGAAGCAAAATTGGCCTGCCAGGCCATCTGAAAACAATGGAAATTTGAGAAAAAATAACAACGTCCATCGATATCAGAATTCACCACTCACCTGTGCCTCAGCAGCACACTTCTACTGCCCCACCACTGCTCGCTGCAGAACGCGGGCACGAACCTCCAGCACCACCTCAGCCCCAGACCACTGCAACCCATCAAGTGGGAATTCGTTCATTAGTCTCCTTAACTGCCAGAAAACATCAGCGGCAAAGGACCACAGCACTGCATTTCACGGCTCCTCACCCCCAGCTGCAGGACATGCACTGTGTGCCCCGCGGCTCCCTCCACAGCACTGTGCCAGGCTCTGCACCCCGGGGCCCTGCAGCCACCGGGCAGCGCAGCACAGCACCAGAGCTCAGCACCAGAGCCCAGCACCAGAGCCCCGGGCACGAGGCCCATCCTGGGCCAGTCCTGGATGAGCCTCCCCCAGCTGCTCCGCGCTGCAGCCACGGCAGGGAGCATCTTCCCTTTGCTGAGGGCACCACTGGGTTTGGCTGACAGGAGATGCGATGAAATCTGAAAAGGCTCAGACAGATAACCGTGCTCGAGCCACTTACATCCATGCTGAAAGCAGTTCTGCAAGAACACGTGTTAGGGAACCACCTTGCACTAACTATGGCTTAATTGCCCACTCCTCTCTGCAGCCTCTCGTTACAGAGGATTGGAAGGAGATGGGGAGCATGTTCACCTTTTGCTTTTCAAGGAAATGATTAAACTGGGATCAGCTTTTCATCTTTCCCACAAAAAAAGTGCTCTGTCATCTCGTGCCTGTTCACCTACGTGAAGACGAGATGACATCTCCAGCTAAAGGCCGACAGTTCTGCACCTCCTTGTCACTTTTAACAAGAAAATAATCCTGCAGAAACACTTGAAAAACAAATCGGTGTTGACACTTCTCATCTGCTAGGTACATTTTATGAAAGGAAAGAAATACTGCATTAGCGTTTGACCCCTCACCTTCTTGACATTGGAAGAAAAATAAAGAGAGAGGCACTCAGAAAAGCTGATGCTGGAATAACAAAGTAATGGGAGCAGGCAGGCGTTCCGTGCATCCCATGGGCGGCCCAACCGTGGGGCTTGGAGCCAGCGGCCGCCCTTGTGTTCTGCCTGCACCACCCTCGTGCTCTGCCTGGCCCCAGCCCCGTAAGGGCACTGCAGGACACGGCCCAGAGCGCTGGAGCCGGGGACGTGTGACGCCGAGGGGCTGCTTGCACCCACGAGGGCTGTGCTCTGTCCTGCGCTGCATGCTCATGAAACCATGCTCCAGGTTCCTGGTGTCCACCGAGGAAGCCGCACTCACCCTGCCGCTTTCCCCTCAAGCAGGAGTTACCAAGAAACAGAACTGGGCTTTTTCTTCCCAGCAGCATCCCCACGAGCACACGGGCGGCACACGGCACGCTTTGCTCCGGACACAGCACTGGGCTGACGCGCCATGTGCATGGCACCAGATGGCCACGCTGCGTCCCGGCACAGCTGGGCAGCTCTGCCCCACGCCACCACACGTCCCTGCCTGCAGGAGGGGGGGGGCACTCTGAGGAACTTGCAGAAATATTTTCCCACCAGTAGCTGTCGGCCTGAGCTAATGCAACATGACACATATCTCACTATGAACAATGCGCTGACATTCAAAGCCTGTTTGCCATGTTCCAAACCGTGCCATTGTCACTGCAGTGTGGTAGAGGCAGGTGGATACATTTCCCCTCTGAGCTCGTTTCCAGCACCCCTTGGAGATGCTCATGCTGCAAGGACCCGGCGTTCCCTCCAGGCAGCGTGGGGAAGGCAGCGCAGTGCCCAGGTGATGTCAGCTGGAAGCTGGCAGGGTGCACAGCGAGGAGACTCCTGCAAAGCTGCTCCTGTCGGCATGCGGGCACGTGGCTGCGACGTACCTCGCCAAGGACCAGGCCCCAAAACATCTGCTCCGCTCCTGGGAAGGTGCTGCTAAAGGCAGGGGCGGGCTCTGCAGCAAGAGGCACTGTGGCAGGAGCAGCTCTCAATTGTCTGAGGATTTGTTGGGTTTGTTCTGCAGCTGACAAGAATCCTTCCCACGGACACACTGGTGCATCTGAGGGTGCAAGGAACGAAGCGTGATCTCAGGTCGCTCTACTGCTCCCTACTGTGTGCTGGACAGAACATATTTAGATGTTACCACAGGTCTCTGCAAGAAAAGTGCATACATAAAGCACGAGGCCTTGCAAGCAGACATGTTTGGTTCACCCGATTACTTCACACCGCCACGCCAGCGCAGGGCAGGGAGCAGGGATGGGGTGAGGGACGCATGACCCAAGCAAGACATAAACCAAAACTGTGGGAGCTGCCAGCAGACAAGCTCCCTGCTATCGAGCCCAGGGCAATTGCCCCCGCTCCTTTCCTGGTTTTGCAAAGCAGCCGGCAGGGAGCAGCTCCCTGCTGCAGGGGCACTGCCACCCGCATGCGAGGGGAGAGCGGGCCGGCACCGCACAGGGATCTGCTGTCCAGCCAACAGCACGCCGGCCTGGCACAAAGCTCCCAGATGTTAACTGCTGTCATTTATGGTCTTTCCAAACTGAAAAAAAGAAAAAATAGCAGCAGCAGTACTGCGTCCCAGGGCCCAGCTGAATGCCACCGTGAGGCAAAGCTGCTGCAAGGCCCCAGGACGGACCCCTCCAGGCTGCGGAGAGGGAACGCACAGCAGAAAGTGCTGCTCGATGCCGAAATCCTGAAGCCTGCCTGCACCCTGCTTATACAACAGCATTACACAACGTGGCATTTTAGCAGATTACATAAGAAGGGATGGGCACACCTCGAAACCTCGGAGCCGGCGTGCGTGCTGGAACAGCAAATCTGCTGCTGCCAACCCGCTCCCTGCCACCTGGCCTCTGCCCGGCCCACAGCCATGCCCCAGGGCCCTGCCCCGCAGCTGGGAGCACAGCAGGGCCCACACAGCCAGGCAGCAGGCAGTCACGCACACCCCAAGCAGAGGCTGTGTTGGTGGGCTCCACGTGCCCAGTGCTCCACACGCTCAGTGCTCCCACGAGGTGGGCACGTACCCTGCGATGGGTACGAGAGGCACTGGGGAATGCAGCTCCAGCCCAGCCATGGGACATGCGCTCAGCACCATGGCCCCAGAGGACGGGATGCCCTGAGGCCTGTGGCCACCCCAGAGCCCACACCCAGCCCAGCCTTCATGCATCAGCACAGCACGGGTCAGCCTGGTTGGTGAGCACCCACACAGCTCCCAATACTCATCTGCATCATCCCACAGTAACTCTCCACCACCCTCTACAAATGAGGTCTCCTGCTTTGCTGCTTTCAGGGAAACGTTTCCAGAAACGTGAATGGGGAGAAGCTGAGCAGTTACACCACCAGAAGGAAGGGGAAGACACAAGCAGCAGAAGCTCACGGCTCAAGGAGCTCCTGCGTGGGACCTGGGAGCAGCCAGGGGAGCACAAGGGAGAGGCAGGAGCCCCGCTCTGATGGATGCGATGCACAAATGGTGCTCCTGGAAAGGGCCGTCCTCAGCCCGGACTCAGGCTCTACTCTATGCGTAATGAAACACAAATGTTTCCCAACTTGCCAAGCTCTATCTTTAACCAACATCGTTTCCTGAAGTTCCTGATCTTGATTCCTGCCTCAGTGAGGTTCTGCCTATCGGCGCTCAAACACACCACCGCTGCACACCCCGGCACAACACAGACCCCCGTCATGGGCGGGGGCTCCTTCCCAATGCACAAACGCCTCAGCTCCCGGAGAGCTTACAGCATTTTGCTACAGAACAGCTGGAGAGGCGAGCAGCAGCTCAACGTAATCTGCAAATTTCAGTCTCCATCGCAGAAGGCAGCGCAGCGTTCACAGCAATTTATAATTCCTGCTTTGAGCTGCTACAGAAACAAAAAGCACAGAAAGGTGCTGCTACGCAGGAGGTTTGAAATGCTAGTCTCCATTTCAACAAAATCCATTCAGTACATCCCAACGTGTCAGAAACCAAGCATCTACCACACAGCATGCAGTGGGGGAAGCAGCTGCAAGGACAAGGTTGGCACTTCCCCACAGTGCTAAATCTGCATCCTGCATCCCAGCAAGCTGCTGCAGCCCCAGCAAGGATTTATGACAGCAACAAGCTGCAGAGTCCCCTCACTCCTCCAGGAAGTGCAAGGAAATAAAAGGGCAATTGCATGAGTCAGTGCTCAGAAGCGCAGAGTTTCTGCTTGGTTTCAGATGAGAGCAGGTACAAGAACTGCTGCCTGCCTGCAGCCAGCAGGGTCTGTGGGAAGGAGTCCCCTTTGCAATGTGCTACACGCACCACGTAGGGTTTAATATCTGAGCAGTCACACAGAAGCGTTACAGAAAGATGCTGCTTTCTGGTAACCACCAGGAGCTGCAGGCAGCCACGGCGCAGCTCCGTCCCGCAGCACGCCGGGCAGGCGCCAGCACATCGCAGTGACTCACATCGCGGTGATTCACGGGCACTGCGCTGCTCCAGGGGCTGCTGCCCGGGCACGGGGTGGGCAGAGAGGAGCCAACACCTGGAAGCTGGGAGCAGCTGCCCGGGGCTTCCATCACCTGGGCCGGCATGAACACAGCTGCATCGTTACCCAGAGCTCCCACCCAGGAGCACAGTGCCTTTCTCACAGCTGTATCCCATTGGCAGCCCACCCCTTTTTCTCCAACACAGTTAATCAAACACTGCAGCTCAGACCAGGACTGAAAACTTCTACCATCGCCCTTCCCCGTGCCACCTCCGAGCTGTGCTTGGTGACTGCACGGCCGCTGTCAGCCCCAGTGCTGCGCCTCATCTATCTCCTCTCGTGCGAGAGCTGCAAAAGGGCCACTGTGGGCCCTTCCAGCGAGAACCACAGTAGCCAAACGCAGCTCCTGTCAGCCTCACTTCCTCTTCTCCCCCCAAATACAAATTGTGTACTTGAAACTACTAAAGTTGGCTGAAAATAATGATAACTGACAGATGCCGGGTTAAATAGGCCACAGTCTTTCCCTCAGGCCTAATTTAGACCGGATATCAAAATGATATAAAATATCATTGCTTGTCTTCACTCCATCAGGACATCTGCAGATAAACCGCTGTTAACTCCTTCCTAGGAGTGCCCAGCCCCAGAGGAGCTCAGGTGCGAGGACACCGCGGCTCGGAGCCCCGGGGAGGAGCAGGCCTGCTCCCACAGCACCGTGCAGCAGCACTGTGAGCTGCCATGACAGCGCGGGGCAGGGCAGGCACCAGCCGGCAGTGACACAGACCTCGAGGAGGGCTTAAAATAATAAAATAAGGAAGGGAATGTCTTACACCCTTTTTCAGACAGACATTTTATCACTACACTTTCAAAAGTGAACATCTCAACCAGAGATCCTGGAGCCAGAGCAGCCCGTGTCGCTGCACGGCAGAGGGGTGGGTGTGTCCCCTCTGCGCCGTACCCAAGCCTTCCTCGCAGCCCTTCACCGCGCGTTGGTTTCGAAGCATACAGGATGTGAGCTGATGCCGGACACGTGGCAGCCCAGCAGCCTGGAGACAGAACCCAGAGCTGCTCGGCTCTTATCAGCACGGAGCTGACACGGCGTGCCTGGTGGGTCTCCTCTCAGCTAATTAGAGTCCGACATCCAAAAGCTGTCTCCAGCAATGGCTAAATCGCCCACCTCTCCCCTTAACTGGAGTCCATGGATTTGCTTTAATTAACACCTGGTCTGAAGCTAACCAGGAAGAGGCCCCACCAAAAAACCACGATGCCAGCACCATTAACCCTCTCGCTGCTGGTCCCAGGACTGGAGAAGCAATCCGTGTTCCGTTCCGGGTACTGTCTGACCCAGGCACACCTGCAAGGAAGCCCATCAGTGACAGCTCTCACCTCAGCATCGTCCCTGCTCCTACTCTCAGTGCAGCTCCCCACGCAGTGCAAGCCATCATAACTTCCCGTACATTTTCCAGAGATGAGCCTCTGCCACACCAGTGCATCCCCAAGCCAGCTGCACTCCTCACCTGCACAAGGAACTGCTGGAGCTTCCATTTATTGGCCTTCTACGGGAACAGCTGAAGGAGACACCTGAGGATAAAACCCAACCCCTGCACGCTAACAGAGCCCTACAGCTGTGAGCAATTAGTGGTGATTGCTCACTCAATCATTAACCACATCTTGTATGGATAAAACCTTCACCTGTAGGCGGGCCAGCAACGAAGGTTCAGGTTCTCACCATCCCCAGCACCATCCATGGGATTCCTTCTGAAGTACCACCGGGATTTGCTCTTAACACGTTCATAGCATCACCAGAAAAATCAGAACAAAGAGATGAGTGCCAGCGGGTGTTGGACACAGGCACACCTCCACCAAGACACAGCAGCACACAGGCCGTGCAGCACCCAGCTCTGATCGCGGGGCACGCGGACGGGCAGCACGGTGCACACTGCCAGGCACACACTGCGGGCTCGGCGGGGCTGAGCTGCAGCAGCAGTGCTCGGCCCAGCAGCTGCAGCCTCGCACTGACAGCCACCAGCACGACATGCACAGAGCAGCGTCCTCACTTCTGTGCTTAAGGACACATGCAGCTCAGACAACTTGCGACATGTAATTAGAGACTGTATTTTAATGAATATGCACAAGGGGGCAGAGTCAGAGTTGTACACCTGAGGTTAAGTTTTGCATATTTTAACTTCTTGGTGCTCAGCAGTGCAGTCTTGCTTCATTAACTTGACCTTCTGCATCTCGTTTCCTAGGAGGCTTTTTGTTTTTGTTTCTTTTAGAAGGAAAAAGGAAGCACATGGGCTGTTCCCCTGCCAGCAGGCAGCACCTGGGCCTGTCACAGCCCTCAGCCACCAACCCCAGCAGAGCCACACGGGTGCCCACCCCCCCTGCCCGCAGCCAGCCCCAGCCCCACGCACTGCCGGGGCTGTCTGCAGCGCTAACTGAAAGCCCTGGGTTTGGTTGCTTACAGATTTGCCAGCGGTTAAGTGATCAGACCCCAATTTCTCATGGCAAATGCATCAGGCTGACAATGTATTGATTTGAAAATTTAATTCAGAACCACTTGGTTCTTTCTGAGAAATGTTTCCAAGGCAAACACTCCATCTCTTCCATTCTCTTCACTTTATAAATAACATTACAGGGCAGGAGCATATCTTTGTGATCTGCAAAAAGATTCAGTACTGAAGGGACCAAGGATCCCTTGCAGGATTAATATCAGCAATGGCATTTTTCTGCAATCCCACAAAAACGGCACAAGCTTGGCCTGTGAGTCTGCCAGAAAACTTTGTGTCCATTCGCATGAGCCCTCAGGCTTCAGCAGCTTGTCTCCTGCAGGGCCCATCCGCTGGATGCTGGCAGGGGACAAGCACCCAGGTCTGCGTTCCCTGCCGGCGAGGAAGCTCCACAGGAGCAGCAGGAAGAAATCCCTCCTGCCACATGCAGCCCTGTACCCTGCACATGGGCTGTGCCACCGCGCTGCCACCCCCGCCAGCCTCACAGACAGTGCGCAAACAGCAGGCAGCAACGCATTCTTCCACTCCCATTTCCCTGCAGTCTGGCTATTCCAGCAGGAGCTGCAGCACAGCCGCTTCGTGCCTGGGCTGACCATGCAGCAGCACTGTGGCAAGAAGGATTTCCCAGCAGCAGCACCCACAGCAACGAGCACGCATCACCCCAACCGATCAGGGAGCTGGGTTGGACCTCGCGCAAGGTATGCGTGCACGCACCGCTGGGCTCTGCACGCACCTCGCCCGCTCCCAGCAGAGGCAGTGAGCACGGTGATGGTCTGTACAGCTGCTGCACAGCGCTGTGCCACCCCGCGCAGGGACCTGCCCAGCCCTGCTGCCTCTGCTCCGCGCATCTCTGCAGGGTGGGCGCGAGGCAGGACGGCCCCATACCCCGCACCCCTCTCTCTGCAGCCCCGGCCCAGCTCAGCCACTGGCACCCACAGAGCTCGTGGCCGAGCGGTCTCTGTGAGCAGGCAGAGCGAGGCAACAAACTATTTCATTTTTACTATTTGTATTTGACCTTTTTATATTGTTTGCTTTTTCCAGCATAATCTCTTAAGAACATGACTCCCCTGATTTATAACAAAAGAATATCTCTATGGTGGGTGCTGTGCAAGCCCTCACTCCCGCTGCTTTAGAGTGATTTACTTTTGGATTAGCCTCTGAAAGAGAAGGGCTCGGCTGACGATTTGCCCTCGTATATCAAAAGGGAAATCCTTAAGACATCACTATAAAACAGCAGGAAAGAGCACCTGCCTGACTCATAAACTTATATGATGTGGTTTAGTCAGATAGGCCATCTGCTTCCCTTACATACCCATATGTCCTTTGCTGTTCCCTGCTACCTCACAGTTAACTTCAGTGATTTTCTTCTTCCCCTCTGCAAAGCTAAAATAAAAAGAAATGAATCGAATGATGGATTCACGCAGACGGAACAAGTGGCCGCTGTCTCTGCCTTCAAGTTGGTGCAATAAATAACGGCAGTGAAGCTGAGGAAGTGCACATCATCAGCTCCACGCTATGGGTGTGCTGTGCCAGACCCTGCCCAGCTCTCACCCCTGGTGATGGAGCTCTGCTCCCCGCTCCCAGCCTGGCCCCGGTGCTGCTGGGGCTGCAGATGCTGCCCAGCCCCAGCCCACCTCCATGCTTGCAGAAAAATGCAAGAAACCAGGCCCAGGAGAGTGCTCCTTTTCCCAGGACAGGAAAGACCTGCCTCGTGGTTATCTATTCAGGGATTTACTGAGCCAAACCTTCTACCAAACCATCCCCATCAAAAACCACAAATGAGTTGTTCTTCCACGAACCTGCCCACTTCCCTTCTGAGTCCTTTTCAGCTTTGGCTTCACAACAATCTGTAACAATCCACTTCAATACTACAGTGAAACACCACATCATAAAAGTTTTACGCCCACAAACTTCATTACGCCGCAACTTGCAACCGTGTAAGCACCACGACACAGGAGCTCAGCAGAGCAATGGCAGCGAGGTGGCCTTGTGCGTGGCTGATTCATGCTGCACCCACACAGTAACTTCAAGTGATAAATGCATCTGAAGCAATTGTTGTCTGCTGGCAGGTAATGCACAGCCAGCAAAAGAGACAGAGCTTTGCAGCGCTGGCGCAGGTGGGAGGCAGTGAGCTGCCAGCCCGTGCTCCAGAGCCCGCTCACAGAGAGCGTGTGAACGGGGAGTGCAGCACCCACAGCACCCAGCTGCAGCCGCACAGAGCCAGGCCAGGGCAGGGCAGGGCAGGGCAGGGCAGGGCAGGGCAGGGCAGGGCAGCCGCCCACACCGGGCAGCGTGGGGCCGGGTGCTGCAGCCCGGGGAGGGGCTCACGGGGCAGAGGGAAGCAGCCCCGCTCAGTGGCGATGGAGAGCCTCCTGCTAGTTAGGCTGCTTTATGATGTTCGCCGTGCTTTTTAATTTCCCAAAACCAAGGCTCTGGGAGCTCATTTTTTTCTTCTGCAATAGGTTGAAGCGAGCAGCGGTTTCTCCAGCTCTCTGGAGAGCTGCCTATAGCCTACCACAGAGTGGATAAAAACCTGCATAAAAAGACCACCCAAGGGACTGGGAAAGCGGTCCCCGCAGGAAAGAAAGAGGCATTTTGTTTAGAAAGGCTGAAGCGCAGACAATTACCCGAAGCAGAAAAACAGGCAGCACGAAACCTCCGGCCCCGCGCTCCCGGGGAGCCCTTCCCCACCGCGCCCGCGGCCGCTGCACGGGAGGAGCACGGGGAGCACAGATGTGCACGAGAGTCCCCGTGGGAGGACAGCAAGCACATCGGGCACAGGGAGCGGTCCCCTGCCCAAATGTTTCACGCCGATTCCCCCCTTGGACCCTACATCATTGCTCATTAACACTGTTGAGCAGATGACCTCAGTCAGGCAGCTGATCTCGACAGACATCCCGGTATTGCAACACTGCAGAGCGAGCTGGCCAGCAGCGCGTCCCCCGCCCGTCCCCAGCAGCCACGGACAGCAGCAGCCCGCACAACAGGAGCACAGCCCCTCCTCCGCACCACACCCCCTGCCCTGCCCCGGGCCCACGCCTCACAGCGGCTCGTCCGTGTGTCTGTCCGGCTGTATGTCTGTCTGGCTGTATGTCTGTCCGGCTGTATGTCTGTCCAGGTGTCCGTGCGTCCAGGCAGTGCAGGGTGGGGCAGGGCCAGAGAAGTGCCCTCACCCTGCTCCTGCTAGCACCCAAGGTCATCCTGGAACTCAGAGAAATTAGAAGTGGAAAAGGCATCACATTAACCTCCTTAATTTTTCATTTCTGACACAGATTGTTTTCTCCTCGTTTCAAAGAATTTCAAGCTAATGTCTGGAGGGCAGAAAAAATCCATTTCCCAATACGCCTGCTGCAGCTTTTTCACCAATCGACTGCCCTTCCTGGTACAATCACTGGGACATTGATTTTTTTTTTGCTAGAGCATCATCCAAAAATCTATCAATGCAAACAGCATCCCTGAAAAAAAATGCCAACGGTCTAAGACAAGCTGCTCTCTCCACCCTCCAGCTCCAGTGCTGCAGAAAACCCTTTGCCCCGTGCCCGCCCCGGCAGCACAGCCAGGACCGGGCCATCACCACCGGCTCCAGGGCCACGCGGGTGCTGAGGACCGGGCTCTGCCCACGGCCTTGGCCCTGCTCCAACACGGGACAGCAGCAGCTCCTCTGCCCCACGCTGCCACCGCCCCGGGGCTGTGTACACAGAGATGCGGTTCTGGTTGGCCTGGCAATAACCGCCTTCCATCACTACGCTAAATAAACACTTCACTCAACAGTCTTGGCACTTATTAAGCACCTGGGAGAGAGACTGCCTCGTGTTGTCCAAAACACTCTTAATTACTGTTTAATCAAGATCTCTTCCCCTCTAGAAAAAAAAAAAAAAAAGAGGAGGCTAAACATTTGTATGTATTTTCCACTGCAATCACATTACACATCTCTGTGACAAGCAAATTCTTGGCAGCGCTTCGCAAGAGCGCAGTGCCTGTGCAGGAGCCTCGCAGCACAGCGTGCTAATCCAAACAGCCTCAGGTCCCCCTCCTTTAGGTGAGGGAAGGAACCAGGAGGATTTCCTGGCACGTGGACTAATGCTATCAAATGCTTCTTTTATTTGTTGTTGACACATGTATAACAGTTGAAGAATCACTAAATAACCCTGTAATACCTTGATTTATGGATTATTCTTCCACAGAGCAGCGCGCAGTGAGCACAGCGTGTGCTCAGCCCGCGCTCTCTCAGGTGCAGAGCGCTGACAGCTGCCGAGCACCTCAGGGCCCGGCGGCAGCGGGGCCGCAGCGCTGCTCGCGTGGGACGCCCAATCCCCGCTGCCAGAGTGGGCAAATGCACAGAACGCCACATGGGCACCTGGGCACAAATCACTTTGAGCAGCTCCTGGAGCTGGATTTTCTCTGAGCAGCTCCTGCAGGAGGGTGAGGAGTGTGCCCAGAGACCTGCAGCACGGAGTAAGCAGTGCCCACGGTCAGACGGCCCCTCCAAGCCGAGCCATCTCCCTCGGTCCTCCCTTGGTCCTCCTCTGCGGTACCTCTGGATGGGCACAGTGCTGCGATGGGGGGATTTGTCTCAGCTGATTTAACTGGCAGTCATAGCGCTCGGGCAAAAGGCCATACAGCAGGGCAGCACGGGGACAGGGAGGGCTGAGGGAGCAGCAATTCCTCCATTCTCTCCTCCCCATCCCGGTACAGGGTCACCCACCCGCACACCGCTGGCAATTGGACACGTCTGTCTCACGTGGTAATGGTGTGAACTGGAGCACGCGACTGAGCCTAGCAGCAGACCCAGCTCCCAAGTACCATTCAGACACCAAACGGAGGCTGCGTTGGCTCTCAGGTGCAAACTGAATGACTTCAAGACCATCTCTGCTCTGAACCACTCACCGAACAGATCTCATGGTGAGCATGTGCTGACTCTTGATCGAGGGAACACGTCCAAGAAAACCAGCTGCTCAGGCTTCACCGAGAACGAACACTGTGTGCTGCAGAAGTCCCCGGCCCAACACGGAGCTGGAGCCGGCGGGGAGGTGGACGCAGGGACAGCAGCAGCGAGGCGCGCTCCTCCCGTGCGCTCTGCAGGAGGCCCCGCGTGGGCACACAGAAGGGCCAGGGCAGCTCGTGGCAAGCCCTGCTGAGAGCAGTCCCTCGCAGCCTGCACATCAAACTGCTGCAGCCGGCGTGTCCCCAGCACCAGCCTCACGCACTGAGGGCCGCCGGGCGCACTGCACGAGCTGCGTGTCCCCGTCCCCAGCAGCACCCACTGGGCACAGCGCAGAGTGGGCGCTGGAGGGGAGCCTGAGCCGGCACAAACCCCCACCAAAATATTGGAGAGGCTTAAAATGAGCTTTCATGGAGAATGGGAACAATTTGAAAAACAAAACAAATGTAAATCTTCTTTTCATGAGCCGGGAGCAGAGCCAGAAAAGCCGCCCCAGGAAGGGTTACTGCCCTGCCCAGGCCCCTGGCTCCCCCACTGCACTCTGAGAGCAATGGCCACTGCGGCTCTGCCGCAGAATGGGACCTATTTCACATCTCTCCAGCTGTGAAACTAGCATCTGACTTCATTGACTTTTCCCTTTACAATCCTCCAAAAATCCAATTTCTCCCAAATTTTGAGAACCTACAGAAAAGATGACAGAAACCAGTTTGGGTGCACAACAGGAAGACCTGCAAGTATTTTTTGACAGCTCAGCTCTGGATAACTTGTAAAGGTTACTCATTTTCGTGTCTTCCTTCCTTCTTTCTGGCTGGGAGCACAGACACCACACAAGCAGCTTTCCTTGAGTATTTTTCTTGGCCACCAGGGTACCAGGGGTCTTCCAAGAAGGCGCAAATTCAGACAGCAATACCCCTACATCTCAGCAGCATGCACGCCCTAGCCTAAGGCTGAAGTCTGGTGCAGAAGACATGCATCCAGTTCCTGCTGTGCCCATGGGAGGGTTACTCTGGGCCTGGTTAGTGAAGTCCTAGCACAATAGCGCTGTAAGACCCTTAATTACGCTGTGCTTGAGCAGCATGCCTTGGCCCAGTAAAGCACACCAGCAGTATGAAACACGAACGCTGGCCAAGCTTTGTTTCCCTGTTCCTGTCTCCTGGGCCCACAAGGAACATCTGGCTGCCTTCCTCCCACTGCGGAGGGTGGGCATGGGTGGGACTCCATCGACAGCACAGCCGCAGCTCGCAGCACACCCAGCAGCCATTGATCAACACAAGACGAGGGACGTGCTTGGAGAGGTGCCTGCAAGACTTTTGCCATGCTGGCAGCAGAAGCAAGGGACAGAGAAACTAGGATCCACATGAATGTCAGCATTGCAAAGAAAGCCAGGGTAATGCTAGATAAAAGACATTTGACCATAGCTTACAGGGAAAGTAGTCAACTGCTTCCTGGCCTCCACACGAGTCAGAAACCACGGCACTGAGCTGCAGGACACCTCCTGGTCCCTGCCAGGACATGAGCATCCATTCAGAGAGGCTCTAACCCCACACAGAAGGTCAGCTGCAAGAAGGCACAGGACTGAGTGGAGTAGGAAGGCAGTGCCGGAAGCAGCAGTCAGCAACCCTGTGCTCTGCAGGCTGCGCTGGGTCTCAGGAGGGCTCAAGCACTCTTTCACAGAAGTTTCACAAAAACCCACCCTGCTTGTCTACATCAGAGAGCTCTGGCCCAGTTCGCAAAGAACATTGGCCAGGTGAGACCCACAGCACCAAGGCAGGCGAGGACCCCCCTGCACCCTGGAGCACAGCGTCAGCCAGAGCACCCCTGCTTCTGGGGGCTGCTGCTCCCAGCTCCTTCCTCCTCTGTGGGAGTTACAGGAGCTCCCTGGTGTAGACAAAGAGCAACAGCACACGCACTTCTGTGTGTCGGGGTAGCAAATGACTTCGAGGAAGGGAAAGAGCTTGATCCCAGACTGTTCTCTCACAATAATCCATATAAAATAGCTCCATATAGCCAGCTTGTCTGATTTGAAAGCCAGAATGTAATTCAGAGAAAGGTTTCAGGGCTCTGAACTCTTGGTGGGAAGCAACAAGTCCCAAAGAGGTTCAGGGCTTCAGACACATGCCTGTCCTTCATGTTTTTGGCTGAGGAACACGAGTGGATCCCCTGCCACACCAGTTCTTGTATGCCACCCCGCAGGGGCCCAGCCCTCCCATGCCCGCAGAGCCGCTGCTGAGCACCAAGGCCCGCCAGCTGTGCCACGCTCAGAGCAGAGATCTCCGGGCGGTGGAAAGGCACCGCATGGCACCTCGGGACGCAGCACACCAGGGCCAGGTCCTGGGGCGAGGGCCCGGCCAGGCAGCAGCACGCTGGGCAGGGTCAGCAGCTCCATGCAGCTGGGAGTCCGGCACAGAGGGAAGCCTGGATTAGCTGCTGGCACTGTAGGAAGTGTGATAATAGCAGAAGCAGAGCAGCAGGCAGCAATTGTGGAGCCTGAGCAAAATCCCTTGTTTTCACTGGCTAGTTCTGGTTTCATGTTGCTGATCTTTTAAACATCAGGCGCTCCCTGGCCGTGGCCAACAGCTCCCTAACGCAGCACTCTCCTCTCTGCCAGCAGCCCGACCTGTGCCAATAGGTTTCCTGCAAACTGCCAGCTCCAGGCTGGAGGAGGCTCCAACCCCGCTGCAGGCTGACTGGCAGCATCCCGCAGCAGCTGGGCTCAGCTCCCCCCAGGAGAGCAGCGGGAGCTCACTCTCCCCAACCAGGGCTCACAATGGACAAAGCTACTTTTCGAGCGCATCCCTGGAAGCAAACCCACAGGGATCAGAGCAGCCGGATGGGACAAGGGGAGCACTCTGCAAAGGGGAGACACGGGAGCAGCGGAAAGCAGTGGCAGCCACGGGGGCTGACATGTGCTCTGCTTTCATCCCAGCCCCTGAACCACACACTTTTTTCCTGGCTGTTAAGGCAGGCACTAGTGCAGACTTGCCTGTCTCCTCCTCCAAAGGAAGTAAAAAGCGAGTGTGTGGAAAACAAATCACCCTCTGCAGCCTGCAAAAAGCTGGGCATCGTGAGGCTGCAGAAATGACAAGAGGTCATGTGGGCAGGTGAAGGGTTAACAGGTGGAAGCCAATGCCCCTCTACCAGGCAGCCAATATTTCTATCAATAAATTATGCATCAGCATCTACTAATAACGACCTAGCAGCCAGAGCTATTTAAAACAAACCAATCAATGGTATTAACATAATCCCCAGGAGAAAACAAGACACCGCACGCAGCACTGGGCCAGGAGCAGGTCAGGACAAGGAGAGACGGACCTTTGGCCGGGGCAGCACTCGGCTGTCCTGGAAGGGAAGGTCCCCGTGCCGAGAGCACAGAACAGAAGGGCCGTGCACGGCACGGTGCCAGGAGGGCGGGCAGCAAGGTGTGCCCAGCAGCTGCTGCCCTCTGCCCCCCGTGTCCCCAGCATCGGGCTCTGTCCTCGGAGGGGACACAGCTCTCCCCAAAACTCCATCCCACAGCTCCTCCAGCGAGGAACAAAGGGCTCTGGAATGGCAGCAGCTGACACTTGGCTGCAAGAACACAGCCACTTTCACACTGGAACAATTTTCTTTCCTTCTGCTGAGATATTCCTAAAGTTTGTGGGCTGGAGCACTGCACAACATCCGTGCACTGCTCCGACCCTCACAGCTCAGAAGGACAGAGCTGGTCACCACTTTCATGTAACAAACATCTTTACAAAACAATCTGAAGCAGAAGGGCTCCACTTCGCTGTTGCAGACCCTTCGGGGGCTGCCAGGCTGATAAAGGTAAGAGCACATCCCCAGGAGCTACCGGCAGCACGGGGAGGGGCGGCAGGGGCAGGGCGCTGGAGCTCTCGGACACTCGTAACGGATTGTGAGTCGCTGAAGCTGCTTTACCAGAATTTCACTTTGAACAATCGATTCCTTTTCCTCCAGCATAATTAAACGAAATGAGCTGCCAAGTAACCCTACACTAACGAAACGAGGAGCCCTGACATACAATCCTGTAATAGGAAATCAGCGTGCACAGCCCAGCGTTCAGAACACCCGCCCAGCACGACGAGCTCTCTGCAGCCGCACTCGCGCACTCCACGCACGGCGTGGCCGTGCCCGGGGCTGCCCCGCGCCCCCAGCAGCTCGCGCTGCCAGCAGGGCACGCACCCCGCCCCCGCCCCCGCCCTGCAGGAAGCCCCCGGCGGTGCCGGCACCTCCCGCAGCACCGTGCGGGGCCCCTGCCCTGCCCTCGCGGCCGGCCCCAGGAGCACGGCTCCCGCGCAGACAGAATGGCTCGCCGGCCCATCCATATAACACGCTTCATGTGCATTCTCCATATTAATAAATGGGGAAAGAAGGAACCATAAATCTACGAACTGCCAATTTGCACAGGACTAGGTCTTTTACTGGCTACGCACTAGCACCTTTTACAGCCCATTAATTACTTTCTCTAATAAAGTTTGACAAAATGATAACTTGCCCATGAAAAGTATTGTAATAAATACATTTTCTCTAACTTTCAACTATTCTTGCATGTCCGGCTCATAAACCCTCCCACGGTTCAGCAGCTTGTGGCCTACCTGCGTTTTCCAGCCCAGGAAGGAGCCCTGGCACAGTGCTCCCATGAACAGGGCACCAATGCCACCCGCGCCTGGCGCACGCGGCTCCCCGGCCGAGCACAGCGTGGGACTGAGCAGAGTGCCCCTAACCCCAGCTGCGTTCTTCCTGCAGGTTTGAGACACCGCCTGCCTGCCGGGACACAGGCACCCCACAGAGCCTGAACTGAACTGAAACCCTTTGACCTGGAGGCCCAAATATAAGGCAGGCTGATTTCAAAGCGATGGCTTCAGCAGTGTGTCCCGGTCCCTGCACAGGATCCATCGGGAGTTCTGGTGCGTGGGAGAGAGGAGGGATGCAAATTTGTGTGCAGAGTGAGCATTAAGCAACAACAGTAGAAGAAATGATTATCAGCAAAAAAAGGGAGCACAAATGTTCTCCCTCATTTTCACCCAGGCAGCTGAAGCCCTAAGTCAGAGCGAGGGACACCGAGGATGTTTTCTCTCATTTACAGCCAACCTCACAGCCCTGCAGGGCACTGCAGAGCGCAGCGTGGGCTGACACTGCCCCAGGGCCTGCTCTGTGCTGGGAGCCCGCAGCCCAGCGCCGCTCCACGCCCCTCGGCCCGCCGGGGTCTGCGGGCCCTGTGCCCCCTCCCACCCGCAGGCCCTGGGCCGGGGAATGCCATTCAGACCCAGGGGAGCTTGGTGCTGGCAAAGTGATTCCTTCAGGATTAGACACACGTCATCTGGTAACACGAACTGAGAGCACGACCATGCAGGGTGCAAGTGGCTTTTTTTGCGAAGCCTCTTCAAGCACAGCTCTCCTGCGTCCGTCCAGCACCCCTCTAATCACGGAAGAGGAGTGCACATAAAAATGCACACGCACGATTTCAATCATGTGCATTTATCTGTAGAGATGGCCCTTTTTTTGCCAAGATAATGTCAGAAACTCTACACAAATCATCACAATTTACACTCTCCTCCTCTTTAGTATAAGGCAGACTCTGCCAAATCAAGGGCTAATATATCACATTATTTCTAGTAATCCAAGGGCTGCCTCCTGCCACATGCTTTATGAAATACCTATGTCTTTGATTCATTGTTTTCCTGCCTCACCTTGTGGGTGCCAAAGCTGTTCTCGCTCCTCGTACAACTCCTGGCTGTACCACCGCACCATGCTGCTCCGTGCCTGCAGCGGGACCAACCCCCACCACGACACTGCGGGGCCAAACGTGTTGCAGAACGACCTTGCTGCATTCTGTTATTTTTTAGAATAGTTTTCTTTCTCCTTCCAGGGCAAGCACACTGCCCCGGTGCCGCAGCTGACGCAGCCCATAACACAGCACCTGTAACAGCTCAGCTCACCGGGACGTGTCCCAGCAGTGCCTCTCACACCACAGCCCAGCGCAGCCCCCTTCACCCAGAAGGAGCCCACAGCCCTCAGGACAGAACCCGCTCCTCTTCTGCTGCACAGCACCGGGCACAGTACCCACCAGCTGCCACCAGAAACGTGATGATCCTCGTGTGTTTTTGTCTTTTTTTTCTAAAGCACAGCCCCAGGATCTACACACGCTGTCCCTCGCAGCAGCCCGGGCAGAGGGGCTGCTCCCAGCCCAGCACAGAGCACTCGGGGCAGCGGGGAGGCACTCTGCCCACTTACAGCCTTCATCAAGGGAACCACTCCAGATTTCTTTTCAGATTAGAAAGAAGGGGATTTGCTTTACAGGAAGCAAGTCTGGGGCCAAAATCTTCCCTTGTGTTTCACATCCAGTAGCAAAGTCTCCTCTGTTCATTATAATCTTCAGTGTAACTTCTGCTCCGCAGCTCCTTTAATCACATCAGATATGGGAACAGAAAAATGTCATTGTTCCTTGGCCATGAACAATGCTATTCGGGGAGCCATGAGAAAGCACAAGATGGAAATAAAAAAGGCGGGCTCTTGTTTCCCCATAATCTCTTCTACAAAATGACAAAAGAGGGTTTTGTATAGAGAAAATTGTCACATACAGAAACAAAACAAAAATAGAGCATGCGAGCTAGGACCACTTTTATCTGGAGAGGCACCACGGGGAGATATGCCAAATGTGATTCATTTTAACAAGGCTGGCCCCTGAAAGGCAGGAGCAGAGCCCGCGGCCGGCCAGGGGCCAGGGAGCGCCGGGACCGCGTCCTGCCCAGCTGCAGGGCAAGGGGCTCCGGCAGGAGGAGAGCTGCTGGCAGAGGCCGGCCTGGGATGCGGGAGCTTTTTGCTATTAATCGCTAGTTCAGCCTGTGCACTGCCTTGTTTACAATGGAGTAATTAAAGTATATAAACAGATACAGAGGTTCTTGCTCTCCCATCCATAACGGGCAGCTAGCAACGATTAACTGCACAGCCCTTTGGGGAGACTCTTCCCCTACACCGGCACCTGAACAAATACCCCTGAGCTGCGGAGCAGCTGTTTGCAAAGCAGCAAGAGGCTGTGTCTAATATCACACAGGCGCTTGTGTGCTCGGCACTGGTCCTCCTGCTCCCCAGGCTCTGCAGGTAGCAGAAAGACCCAGATCAATAGAACTGTGAGACCCTTTGAATGAAATCAATGCAGCTGAACAAGCGTATAAGTCCCAGTGTCATCACATTATTTATTCCCCAACGTCCCTATCCTGCTTCAGCCAGAAAGCACACAAGTACATTCCTTCCCTTTGGTCTGCAGCATGCAAATAAATCAAAAGCTCAGGTTCTGCTTCCCAATCTACTACAGGATTATGAACTGCTGGCACCAAGAGCTCTGCTAAGCGTGATCAGTCAGCAATGAGCAGAGGTAACAGGGCGGTGGCACCCACCCGGAGAATGCAAACCCAGTGCCCCTTCCTGCAGGCAGCTCCTGCGCCTCTGCAGGTTCTCCTCCAGCTCTCTGCCACCTCCCCAGGATGCCACTGTGTCCATTGACTTCTTTTAAGCCATTGTTACATAGTTTATTCAGTGTTTTAAGAGTTGGAACCAGCTGCAGAGAAAGAGCTCGGCAGTCCTGGTGGCCTTGCAGCACCAGCCAGTAGTCACATCCAGGCCCAGCAGGCAGCTGCATGGAAGCAACCAGGGCTGACCCCCACTGTGCTTCAAAAGAATGGGCGAGAGATGGGCAGAGCCCCACCGCTGCGCTGCCGCCCTCCATGGGGAACCAGAGCGGAGCTGCGGCACCAACCAACCGTGGGGCACAGCAGGAGGTGGTACAGGCCCTGCGGCCGAGCTGCCTCTGTAGCAGACACAGAGGCTGCGCACGAGTGGTTGCTGCCCAGCCCTGGCCCCACTGTGCTCCTGAAGGCACCAAGGGGCAGGAGCACGGGGCTGCCGCGCTGGCACCGCCGCTCCTCGCCCCACAGCCCGGGCAGGCGGGTGCTGCGGCCCTGCTGACCGCTCTGCGCTGCTCGGTTGGTTTTATCTCCACAGTTTTCAGCAGCTGGAACAAAGAGGAAATGCCCTCCTGACAGCGGCGGCAGAGCAGGAGGTGCTGCCAGCATGGGGGCACAGACCCCACTCCCGGCAGCCCCGAGCCAGGTGCAGCAGGGAGCGAGGGGCAGAGGAGACCCCACCAGCACCAGCTCCATGGGCAGCGACAGTGAGCTCGGAAACAGTCCCAGCATGGAGACACTTCAGGAGTCCACGAGTGCCTGCAGGGTCTTCCCTTGCTCTGCCTTTACATATGTTAAAATTCAGCTCAAGTGGCTTACTGTATAGTCATTAAACTAAACCACAAACATTTTCCTAAATCCAGCAATGCTGAGAAGCTAATTCCCAGTGCCTGTGGGCTGCATGCTCGGTCCATAGGCAGCCTGCCACACCGAGGTCCCTCCGTGCTGGCCGGGCTCACAGCTCACCGCTCGTCTTGCGCGCGCCCGGCGGCCTCCTGCAAACATCACTTGCTGCAGGGCCACCATCACCCAAAAACACGGCTCACAGCAGGCACAGCATAAATAAAAGGTTCCTGTTCATTGCCCAGAGGCTCTGAGGGTCGCTCGGCTCCATACACGCTACACAGGCAGCATCACATGCACTTTCCATGCATTTGCTGTTTCCAAGTTAATCTATATTCCCGTCTATAACCAATGACAACTGTCTTCCCTCATAGCACCCCGCACACACCATGTCCTGCCCGGTGCTCACTGCCACACCTTGTGCGCTGGCAGAAGGCACTCGGTGATTAGCTCTATCAGAGCCCGTGCACATCGATCTCATTATAGCCAGAAAGCTCATTTAGACGTTCGACAACAGGGGGAAATGAACTGTGATTCTGAGCACAGCCCACTGGCAGATCACGAATCCTCTTACTCCGAGGATACAGTTTGTATTACACCCAAGCAAGAAATCTATCAAGTCTCTTCTATTAATTCCCCTCCTCAGCACAAGTGCCTGCAAATTGGAAAGGTCACACTTTGCAAGGAAGCACTCTGCTCATCTGCTCCCCTTCTGGGTGCCCTCAGCTCAGGACTTCGGGAACCGCTGGGTCACGGCACACCAGCAGCAGCAGAGGAGGTCCCCATGGCCACCGCTCTCGACCACACACCTCCAGCCCGGCCGAGCCCTGGGGCCATGCTGAGGCCGCAGGGCTGAGGATGGGCTGCTCACCCACACCTCGAGCACACCTCTCCCTTAGAATGCACAGCAGTTCACTTCCAGGCCTTCCACAGAGCAGTTTCATTTTATACCCCCCATCCAGGCCCCAGCTGCAGGTGGCAGCGTGCACAGGACAGCCGGTGAGGGCAGAATGGCGCAAAGCAGCCAGGGCCAGCAGAGCCCTGCAGAACCGGCCCCAGAGAGACACCCGCACTGCCCAGCCGCAGCCTCAGAGCATGGGTGGTTCGCTGACAGCAGAGACATGGAAAGCCACTAGGAGCTGAAGGACAGACGTGCTGCCGGAGCACAGAGGGACGAGCAGCCAGGAACAAGCCCGGGGCAGAGATCCACAGGATCCCTCCAGCAGCCAGAACAGGAAGGTTCCGGAGCACAGTGCTGGTTTTGCCCCTTATTCTTGCAGCATGCACTGCTCTGCTGGCACTGGGACCCCTCCAAAGCTGCGTGTCCCCACCACCTTCGCCCAGCATCGTGCCCCAGATCTACGGCAGCACAGCGAGCCTTGCACCATGCTTCCTAACGTGACTGGGTTAATAGAAAAACATCTCAAGAAACACCCTCATCATGCAGAGAACAGCAGCATCCTCTGCCAGCCCTGAGGCAGCAAAGCACCAATCCCTCAAGGGAGAGAAACTCAAAGACTCCCAGGCCCTGGGGCAGGACCTCGTGGAAGCCCCCGCACGGCATGCCTGCCCCTGCAGCACCGCAGGCCGCAGCCCACAGACAGGAGGGGCATCTCCATGTGAAAAGCCAACAGAACGATGTCAAACCCTGCAGAGCACTGCAGAGTGAGGACAAAAGATGGAAAAATGCAGGTATAAAATACAAGAACTAAAGTACGGTATGCTAAGATTTTTAAGAAAAGATGCCTCTGTTAGCTGAAGGACGAATATTTACTGCCCTTAAGAAAAGCATTCAAAACATAGATGAAAGAGACGGGCTGCTGCCATGATGTCACCATCTACGTCTACATTATGTTGTCTCAGAATCATGGAAGAGGACTTCAGGGGCTCAGGTCAGCTGTGTTCACAAGATACTCAGTTTTTAAAGTTGTTGTCTTGCCTCACTGAGCACCTCCTCATGAAATATTAAGAGAAATTAAGTGTTAGAGCACAGGGTTTGGAGCCAGGGCTCCCGGCTCCATGTTCCTGCAGAGGCGTACCAGGGAACGTCAGCGGCTGCCGAGGAGGCGAGCAGCCTCGCACCGTGGAGGGGCAGAGGATGCGGTGCTCACTGATTCCCAAGGTTACAGCTGGCAAGGCTCGGTGCTGCAGAAACCGCGGGTGCTTCCAGAGCCTACAGGAAAATGATCTTACCTGGTTTTGAGATAATAAGCAGAATACATAGCCCATTGGTAGCACACTATCTCCTCCAAGACTATTGATTAATGTCCCATTAAGCGCAATAAACAATACGATTACTCAATACTCGTACCTCAGAGGGAAGAAAAAAGCTATCTGCACTACTAATAAAAGTTAACAGCTGCCTTTATAACTCGCCTCAACACGGAAACCTCAAATTTACAGGACCCAAATTTGTGCCGGCACACCAAGAACAAGGCAGACACGCAGCAGTGCTTCCACGAACTTCCACGAACCCCAGCCATCTCCAGGTGAGCTGGCAGGGCCCAGGCAGTGCTATGGCAGAGGAGGGAGAGGCAGCCCTGCACACAGAGAGCAGTGCGTGCAGCAGCACTGCGCAGGCAAGGCACTTAGGTGAGTCACTGCAGACTTCCGTATGCCATTTCCTTAGACCAACGTGCAGCTTTTAGCTGTGTGCCTCCCACATTCTTCCCCGATAAGCTCCCTCTGCACCTTTTGGACCTCCTTATCAGCCCCACGATCCGTGGCTCTGGCTTGCAGGGTGTGAGGCAGAGCGCCCATCGACCCCTGCCTGCAGCACACGTGGGAGGGACCAGAGCTGCTCTGAGGGTGGCAGCTCCGAGGGGCATCTCCACAGCTCACATTTCCATAGGGTCATGCGGGCAAAGAAAGGCGAGTGCTGGTGAAAGACAGGCTCAGCGAGGCTGAGAGGCAGCTCTGCTCCACCAGCCTTTCAGACACAGAGGTCGCGGGCTTGCAAGGGTCAGCAACCCCTCTTAATATTCACCAAAGCAGCAACAACAAAGGCAAGCCGGGGAAAGGGAAGCGTTCCCGCCGAGTCCCATCTTCACTCTGGATACCGCTCTACAATGCGGTTGCTTCGAACCGCCCATAGGTTAAGCTACAGCTTTCATCCCAGCAGCGCAGCTCCCGCGGCGCGCTGCCCGCGCTGGCACATCACGCAGGGTGACATCCAACCTCAGCCGGCTCACGCAGCAACCACCGCTCCCAGCCAGGCTGGTAATTTAGATAACAGAAGGGAGTGTGTCAAACGCATAACATTTAATAAGCCCAGAAGAAGGTCAGCAGCCCTGTCTGAGCAGCACTTTAAAAGCTTCCATCTGATATAAATGTTATCTTGGACATCAGCAGCACTTGGTAAATAAAAAGGCAAGTTCCACTTTCCAAAGCAAATTACTTGAATGGTGCTTGGCTTTGATGACGATTCCTATGAGGCAACTCTCTATTATTTCCCCTTCATACACCTGGGCATTAACCAGAAAGTCAAGGTCACTCACTGCTTTCTCATTCAAACAATCTGGATTATGTCTCCCTGAAATCATTACCACGCTGTGACAGCAGCTGCGAAGCCCAGGGAAAGCACTTCCCCTGCAGCTGTAGTGCTGCCAGGAGCACGCCCAGGATCCCTGCACCGGGGCTCCGGCCACAAGCAGCACGCTGGGACCGCGCACGGAGCACGGGTGGGTGCTGGGACTGCCTGCTCCTCAGCCAGTGGCCGCAGCTGGGGCCTTCGGCAGCAGGGTGACCCCACGGGGGGACCGTGCACTCTGCATCTCCTCTGGGATCCACAACGAGACAGTGAGGTTTGCTTCCATGACGCGCAGAACTGTGCAAGGTAATGCCTGTGCTGCAAACCCGGGCTGTTAGCAGCCTACTGAGAACTGCAACCCAAGAGCATTCCTTTCCCAAAACAAGTGGCTCTAGAACAAAAGATGTGGCTGTCACTAGAACACGTCACCTACCTGTTCTCTTCCCTTGGGTTTCCACCACACAATGAGCACCAGAGGGAGGGATGTGGGTAGCCCTGGTGCCAGAGCTCCATGCTGCAGGGGCCACTCCCCCCTCCATGGGCTGAGCAGCAGCACTTTGTGCCAAGCACACAGAGCTGTAAGAGCACACGAGGAGTTAAGTTTTTTCTTACAAAATGTGTAAAGATGTGGTCTGCACACTTGGTGAGCTGCAGCATTTGTAGGCCAAAACATTTTGCTGCATATTTCTGAAATTATTTGTCAGAAAAGAACGTCAATGACATAGAAAATGAGTTGCAGATGTAACCTTTTCAAGCATCAATAATAACTTAAGACATTTGAAACTAAATCTTAACTCACAAGTGACTACAGCACACAGTTTCTGAAGCAAGGGCTCACAGAGCAGATGCAGAATTGTTACAGATCCCAGCAACGCTGCCCTGCTCCAGCTCTCCCACTTAGCAAAGAACAATTCAATTCTTGCATTTGCCAAAGCTGCTTCCCTTCCTGGGACCTTTCCTCCCCGCGGGCCCTTGTGCCCAGTGGGCGCTCTCAGGTCAGAAGGGGCTACAGCCCCGGTCCCGCAGCCAAGCCCCACAGCGCGCTGCAAGCACGACAGCCAAGCGCTTTCTCTTGGGTTCCACAGAAAGGCAAGGACAGTTTGCAGAAAGGCAGCGCACAGTTTAACATTTCAGCATTCACTCCCACATTGCCACAGAGCGCCCCGAGCTCCCTGGGCGGTGCGAGCGGTGCCTCTTTGCATACACAGCACCAGGAGCCCTCGCTGCAACGCGGCTGTGCAAGCAGAGCAGTGCTGCGGGTGGGGACGTGTTGGAGCGCTCTGGGACGTGCAGCAGCTCCCCCAGCCCCATGCTCGTGGTGTGGGCAATCTGCAGCCTGAGGGCACCCTGCTGCTGTCCCAGAGTCCTGCGGGCAGTGCAGCCACGGGCCTCCCAGCATAGCCAGACATCCAGCACTGTTACCACACTGATTTTCTGTAATAAATATCACCACCAGAAGGTACATGCTTAAGGAATTTAACTGCTTTAATACAATGGGCTCAAATTGCCAAAGAACATTTGCGCATCAGTGTGAAATCAGAAATTTGGGGAGGGGGTCTCTGCCTGTCAAAGGGCAGCACCACAGGCTGGCAGAGCGGCATGGGGAGCTGGATCGCATTTGCTACGCATCTGCCCACCGAGTGCAAACAGCCCCAAGGTGCCGAGGTGCACGCTGGCCCCTCGCAGCCACCCGGCCCGGATGCTGCTGCGTCAGTCACAGAGAAAGGGACACTGCTCAACAGCTCGGATTCACATAAGGTGCCCACACTGCTGGCAGCGCTCCCTGTGTCATCCCCTGGGCATGCAGTGATCCCCAGCCCCAGCCCAGCACAGGGCTGCAGCAGTGCCCACAGGGCCTGCACTCAGCAGTTCACCCACCAGAAGGGAACAACCAGGTTCTCCTCCCATGGACATCCCACCCGTGAGATGGAGCCATGGCAAAGCATTACACTGCACGGGAGCAGCAGGAACCTCTCAGTAGGACGGGCTATGAGCGCAGGCACTGATAAGGTGTATGGGGCTGACAAGGCACACACATTTCAGAGGCTGTTAGCACAGCCTGCGAGACATGGGGTCACTGCAGGCCGGGCGCTGTGCAGGCACCATGTGGGCACCGGGCCCTGTGCCGAGGGCACAGCCACTGCCTGCACAGGGCCTGAGCTCAGTGCGCTGCTGGGAGAAACCTTGAGGGTGCATGAACTGGAATTGTTTAATTACAGCCACAGTACATGCCTCTCTACCTTATTAGCCTTGAACATTTAAATAGTTCAAAGCAGGCCGAAAAGCAGCCCTGGCTGCACCAGGTATGGGGGCACGGGTACTGCTGCAGTGCAAACCTGGTGCAAAGCCAGCACTGCAGCACACTGCACAGCACAGCGGAGTCGCGTGCAGGGAGCAGTGCCACGTGCAGAACACCAGGATTTGCTCCCAAGGGACAGGGTTCACTCGTCTTGGGCAGGAGCTGCACTGCAGCCCACCGACACAGCCCCCAGGGCAGGCGGCCCCGGGCCCAGCAGCATGGAGAGGCACAGAGTTACTGCTGGTGGGCAGCAAGAAATGGAGACAAACTCACGGGGTTTTGGTTTTCATCCCAAAACGCACTTCTCTGGGCTAAGCGATACTCCGAGGTGCACACCAAGACTTAGGAGCACGAGCCACAGAATTCAGACCCTTCTGAAGCACAAACACTCCAACAACCAACCCAGAAGTCTGTCCTCGTACGGGAGGGAGGCCTCTGGGGACAGCTCAAAGCATACAATTTCAAAGCAGATGTCCCCCAGCTGCAGGAGGACACAGAGGCCGCAGGGCCCGCAGCGAGGTGCAACGCGGCTGCTCAGCACACCGGGTCCCGCCGTCACCCTCGGAGCACGCGGCCTCACTGTCGGGGCTCCCGTTGACTTGGGAATCATATGTTTTCTGCCCTGGTCCTCACTGTATTCAGAACAGTTACTTAGCTTCAATAAGCCCCTTGTTAAAGCCTTTTCCCTTCTGTAATCTCATCAAACTAACCAAAAGGAGTTTGTTCTGAAATAGAGTCCCATTTTGTAACCTGGCTTCCTATAGGAGCTCTCCCCACGCACGCTCAGCCCCTCCGCCACAAAAGGGCTCTGCTTGTCCTGGCGCTGACAAAACAGCCGCTGTGTTTGGGTTAGCCAGCAGGGGGTTAATGAAAAGCCCGGCCCCGGGGACTCCCACCTTATCTGCAATCATGAATTTATTGAAGAATGTGTTAATGTGCTGGATTTTATTCATCAGGGGTCAGGGCTTTTCAAATTCTTCCTCCCAGCTCCCCCTCGCCCCATCCCTCCCCAGCAAGCTCACAATGCTGTTTAAACAAAGGGCTCCCAACACAAAGAGCAAATTTACACAGTAAAGTTTTCTTGCGAGCCCAGAGCAGGGTCTGGAAGAATTCCAGCTTTATAAAGAGAAAAGGGGGTGAGGGGAGGAAAGAGGGGAGGGAGAGAGGGGCATTTCACAGAGGATAAAAGGAAATTGAGAGAGGTTCCCACCTCCTGCGCTCAGCCTGAATGCTCTCTGCAGTTACCCCGCACCGCGGCCCCGGGGCGGCCCAGCGGGACGGAGCCCCCGAGCACCGCGTCCCTCACGGAGGCTGAGGTCGATGTCCAGCACCAGGCACAGCCCAGCACCTCAGCAGCGTCTGTCAGAGTCGGTAACTCCGCCACCGGGAGGACACGGCCATGCCGGCCGGTGCTCACAGCTTTCCCTCGCTCCAGGTTCACAGGTGCGGCACGCGCACGGCACGGCTGCCAGGAACGGAGCTCAGCGCCCGACAGGAAGTGCCCGGTGCTCCCCCCATGTCCCAGCGCCAGGCCCCGGCCAAGCCCCGCGGGGCTGCACGGCCCCAGACCCCCGCTATAGTCCCACTGCTGCCGGCTGGAGCCGGGGGCTGGGGTCAGTGCATTGGGTTTTGGCTCTAAACCAAAAGGTGAAGGCATCCTCCATGCTCCCTCTGTTTTCACTGTGCTGTCAGAGCTTCGGGAGTCAGAGAACAGGGAGCAATCCCGCGGTAATTGTCCAGAGACGGCCGAGGGGATTTTCTTCGGGTCCGTCACCTCCAGCACTGCCCACGGCCATCGTGAGCCCCGTGACACCTTGCAGAGGGAGCTCACAGCCCACATCTCCTGTCAGCACAGCGCTGCTCACAGGGCTGGGGGCTGCCCTTCGCCTGGGCAAAGCATCATCAAACATTTCTACACAAAAAGTGGATGCGATGGTTCTGAACAGAGCTGAGACTGCTTGTGGCCGTGGTGCACAAAGGGCACTGCCTCAGATACACAGCCTGGAGATTTTCAAAATACCCAATTCACATTAAAAGCAAACCATCACCATTCCATTTCGTAACATTTCTCAGCCACAAGAATGTCCTTCACCCAAATTTTAACTCCCGTGTCTGTCCACTTCCCCTGGCAGGGCCTCGCACGTTTCCAAAGCAGCCCCCAGCACCCAGCCTGGGAAGGGCTGCAGGCGGCTCCCAGGGGGCACAGAGAAGCCCCTGGACAGCAAAGCCCCACACACCTCCACGTGACATCTCTACTCCATACAGCTCTGCTCCGGTTCCTACACAGGCTGTGTGCCACAGCCCTCACACCTGGGAGCCCCATGGCCGTGGGGCCCTGCAGCACTGCAGGTGAGGCCGGGGCAGGCGCATGGCAGCACACCGGGCCCAGCTGCGCTCCGGACAGAACCCTGACTGCAGAACACACAATGCATATTTATGGGGTCTCCTCCGTGATGAGAATCCCAAAGCCTCATGCAGAGAATAGCTCAGAGGACATAATTAAATCAGTTAAATGGCTCGGGAAAGGAGACATGCTACTGCCAGATTTCAGCTCAACGCAGGGAGCTCAGGAGCAGCAACAGGAGAGCACCCAGCCACCCGCCTGCTGCTCCGCAGTGAAGGACCAGCAGGCCCTGCCCTACGCCCAGGGCCTCAGCGCAGAGCAGCAGCACTGAGCACCTCACCAGTGCCACAGAGGGCACAGCACAGTCAGACGGGGCATAGGCAGTGCGCAGCACAGGGAATCAGGGAGGGGACACTGTGTGTCTGCCCATGAAAGCAGTGACCTCCCAGCTCCCGGGATGGAGCAGCACCACACGCGGGGGCTGAAGGGTCCCTGCGCACAGCCAGTCCCTGTGCTGGAGCTGCAAAGCATCCAACGTCCAACTACCAGCTCTAGTGAGAGCATTCCAAAATGAAATAGCCAGGTTAACAGATGTCTGTTACCTCTATGCCCAGCCAGTGTCATGAGAAGCTCACTTCTCGAGAACAGAGCACACTTCTCTTCCACATGCTCTTCTGTCCCTTCCAGAACATTAAAAGATGGACTGAAAGTGAAGCTTTCTCCCCTCACTGACCTGAAATGGGTCTCCAAGGAGTCTGTTTTTCCATTTCTGCTTCCAGTGTTACAAAAGAACGCAGAGGGATCGTATGGAATGCAGCTGGTACTCTATTCACACCGTGGTGCATGGCATGGATGCCCGATTCAGCACGGGGAAGCACCAGCAAGGCACAGGGCCGGTGGCACAGGACACACGTTGGGTCCTCTCATTGTGCTGCACACCAGAACGCACAGCTCTGTGCTGTGAGCATTGCACAGCTTTCTGCACCCCAACTTGTGCTGAACACGGTGATAACATGGAAAAAAAAATTCATAAAGCTGAACATCGCTTCTGTGTTTCCTCTGAGTACGAAAGATACGCAAGGTTTCTTCAGTTCAAAAGTGCGTTCAAACATTGCCTGACTAGGCTGTTTGAACCTAAGCTATTGGCTTGCTGTTTTGCCTTTGGAAAATACCATGGGACCTTTTTCCTGAAGGATTATCTGGAAAACTCACAGGAATATAAAAGGATTAAGAGTCTGAAATTGGAATAACTGGGGGATGAAGGGATTTTTTAGAATCTCAGTAAGAGCTCTAGCCCGTTTGCTTTTTGTTCCGAGAGCTTAGCTCACAGCCTTGCCAGAAGCACTGGTCAGGGCTCAGCGCCCAGCTCACCCAGGCAGCAGCTGCCCCAGCTCTGCTGGCAGGGAAGTGCCTCGCCAGAGCCCGGGCGCTGCTTTCCCTCATCAAGGCCCATTTACCATGGATGGGGCAGCTCAGCAGACTTCATGGATTTGCTGCCCATTACACCAGAGAAGGGACTTACACTGGAGAGCTGTTTCTGATCTGAGAGCCAGGTCCAACCCTGCCGTGCTCTGCTCCGTCCATCGGAACCAGACCCACCTGCATGGAGGGCAGCGGCTGGCCGAGGGCTGCGAGCAGAGAGGAAGAGGTCACTCCACCACATGCACAACCATGTCTGCAGGGCCCAGGAGATGCTTGGAAAGCTGCATCCCCGCACCCTTCTGTGATACCTGGCCGTGGGTGGATGCTGCACCAGTGAGGGAGTGCAATTGCCAAAGAGGGTTTCCCACAGGTGACACCTGACAGTCCCCAGACACGAGCTCTACCAGCATGCGAACAGCATCATCTCAGCTCTTCACATCTCAGGAAGAGGGACTTGCTGCAAAAATTAAGGAACATGCTATGAAATATACAATAGCCACCATTAACATCATATTTATTGTTATTTAGTTGCTCAGTAAAACATATACAGATATGTACAATATGCATGAATACAGAAGACTGCACTTTACATATTTAAAAAAAGAAAGAAAAATAACACTCAATTTCATGAGCTATTGTCACAGTCTTCCAACCAAGCATTTAAGAAATGAATTTAACAAGAATCCGAAAAAAAAAGATTACAGGATTGCCTAACACACAGCAGAGTCAAGTTTTCATATTTTACATGTGCAATAACATTTTCAGAAGAGTTTGCTATGCAGTACGGATTACCAGTGTTTTGAATTTTTTCCTTTTCCATGAACCAGATTTAGTACAAAGAAATAACATCCTTTTGCTTAAGGCTGTTTTAAAGCTGTAATATTCCTGGGTAGTAAATAGTGATAAAGTTGTAACTGCCGGAAATCACAGCCCGCAGTTTCATCAGTCAGAATCTATGGGCGGATGGACTCAAACCAACAATTTTAATAGAGAATTTCTAAGACAAAATTAGACTATTTCCTCCATTAGCCTTAAGCAATAAAGGAGATACAATTCTATAAAAATGGGTTATGCTCTTATACACCATCCATCGAACAGCTGTGAATCTAGTATTTGAGAAAACCTTACACTGCAGCTTAAAAAAAAAAAATTACCAGTTCTGTTTTTTTTTTTNTGACATAAAGGTACTTTATCATTCCTCACAATTTAAATGCAAAAGATATTTTTCTCAACCTGCTACTACGCTCTGAGAGCACAAGTTCCGATCTGCTTTTACCACGTCCCAGAACAGGCCAGGAGGACACGGAGCCCTGACAGCCATGAACAGAGGACAGGCAGCTCCCAGCCCCCACCTGGCCCAGTGCCGGCAGCACGGGGCCGGGCGGGAACCAGGAGTGCTGGGCAAGGCCGAGAGGGGTTTCCAAAATACGCAGGTTGCTCCGAAAGTAATGCCTCCTATTTAATTCTGTGGAAACTATAACAGATACAAAGAGCACAAAAACACTGCATGATAGAAGTTCTCAGCTACAAAATACTATTTTTCAACACAGTCACTACCATGAGCTATTTCCACCAGCAATGAACAAGAACCTGCATGCTGCACTCATAAATATCTGCCCCAGCAGAGGTCATCACCG
>WBMW01002027.1:164405-197268 GCA_013396635.1 Penelope pileata
CCCCCGCCTCCTCCCTCCCTCCCAGTGCCCGCTCCAGCACTTGGGTGACCCGCGGCCACGCTGCATTTTCCTTCTTTAAGGAACGTGTGAATGTTTTGCCTTATTGTTGGTGCCTGGAAGCTTGCAGCCTGATTTCCTGTTTTGGAAAGGCCAAACAGCCTTAGAATGACCACATCTAAACATAGAACCTGAAAAGTTCCCTAGCTGACACAGATGACATGACTCTGATGTTGGTTCCTTTCCACCCAAACCACACACTGAAAACCTTACATATTTGGTGAAATTCCCCATAACTCAATAAAGGGAGCCTAAACCCTCTCTCACTGATGCTCTAACAACTGACCTGGAAGAGCAGAGAACTATTAACCCTATGAAGAACGGTCTGGAGAAGATTCTCGTGACTATTTAATAAATAAGGCCTATTCTTTTCTTTCTGTTTTGACATAAAAGTACTTTATCATTCCTCACAATTTAAATGCAAAAGATATTTTTCTCAACCTGCTACTACGCTCTGAGAGCACAAGTTCCGATCTGCTTTTACCACGTCCCAGAACAGGCCAGGAGGACACGGAGCCCTGACAGCCATGAACAGAGGACAGGCAGCTCCCAGCCCCCACCTGGCCCAGTGCCGGCAGCACGGGGCCGGGCGGGAACCAGGAGTGCTGGGCAAGGCCGAGAGGGGTTTCCAAAATACGCAGGTTGCTCCGAAAGTAATGCCTCCTATTTAATTCTGTGGAAACTATAACAGATACAAAGAGCACAAAAACACTGCATGATAGAAGTTCTCAGCTACAAAATACTATTTTTCAACACAGTCACTACCATGAGCTATTTCCACCAGCAATGAACAAGAACCTGCATGCTGCACTCATAAATATCTGCCCCAGCAGAGGTCATCACCGTTGCTACTGCAGAAACACACCAGCACCTCTCACTGTGTTCACATCACTGTTCGGTCTCCATGAACATCCACCAGCATCGATGAATGTCAGTGGGTGCCATTTTTCTGCATGGAGGAATTCAGTTCCACACCTTTGTTTCCTGCACACCTCCATGTCAAACACCATTGCGTCAGTGTCCCTCTGCTGCCATCTGCCACACAGCCACAAAATGGAACAGAATACTGGGAGAAGGTTCAGCCTCTGCTGCCATCCCACCAACATCTGCCTCTGAGGTTGTGGGCTGACATCATAAAGTAGGAGGCATTACTTTCAGAGCAGCCCTTGTAAATGCACAGCCATTCCTTCAGCTGCTATTCCCAGTACAAAGCAAAGGTTGTGCACGCCCGTGCAGCATGGCTACCACAGCTCGCTGACCTCAGCCCAACGCCCTCACCATTTGGAAGCCCTCTGTGATATGCAAGTGCAAGTGTAAACTCTTCTGGCTTAATGCAGTCATTTTGGGGAACTTCTGACTCAAGAAATGTCACTCTCCTGGTACCACTGTCCCCAGCAGCTGCACAGCGCTGAGGGCTGTGAGCCTGAGCTCAGGGGTGACTCATGGCTCCGCTCCCATGGATCGGCCTTCAGCACAGACAGGGTCTGCCCAGGCGGTGCCTCAGTTTCCCTCTCCACAAAGGAGCATAACACTCCTCTTGCACAACAGGCCTTTACCTACAGCTCTCAAACACTCTTTCGCTGAAAGTATTACTATACCCAAAATTACATCATTTCAGTTCTTACCATGTAGGGCTATGCTGATATTTTATATACGTTAAAAAAAAAAAATAGTGCATTCAGTGTCAAATTAACGGAGAAAATGAGAGCAGTAAAGTCACCACAGGCAAAACAAGCTTTGTGGCAAAGCCCCAGACTGCTGCCTGTACCAAATGCACAGGTTCTGAGCACAGAACGACACCTGTCCTGGTCAGCCACATGTACCACTCTGTTCTGATCGTCGGCAAGAAGCAAAGAAGCCGTAGAAGCACACTCCGGCACTGGCTAATAGCTGCCCCAGCAGAGCAGCATCTTCTCCTTTTGCTCTGTTGGTAACATCACTTAAATTCAGCAAGACTGAATGTATAAAAGGTTAGCAAAAGGACTGCACGTAGCCCTATTATTTAGCAAAGCCGTATGGACAGTAAGGCCCAGAGGAAGGTCAGCCCCCAATTCTGACCCCGTGCCATCTCATAGTGCTGTCCGCCCGCTGCAGAGCACACTGAGCTGCAGCTCCTCAGCACGTCCCCTGCGCAGCATGCCTCATCCTCTCCTCCTTCCATAGGATTTAAAATGCTCAGAACTCCACTGCTTTTTCTGGAGTTGTTTCCAATTTATATTCCTATAAGCAAGTAGAAAAATAAGTCCTCAGTGAATAACTCCGGGGTAGAAGTACAAGCTGCAGAGAGCAAACCTGAAGGAAAGGATGTGCAAAGACCAATGGAATGAATGCACTTCTACTTACAGGAGGATTTCTCTTTAAAGAGATCGGAGGCGTTTGATCCAACACTCATCTAAAGGTCTCTTCCTGGCAGCACAGGGTGTGCATCCCTGACCCCAGGAAGCTCGACAAACCTGTTCTCTTGAATGCAGCAGGAAAAGCTAAAAACAAAGTAAGCCATGGGGCTGAGCTGTGGTACAGGAATGCCATCAGACCATGAACTCTTCCTAAATTTTCAGCTGTAAGTGCTGAAAGACAGTATCATATGTCGAGGCATGTGTGAGGCTGGCTTTCCTCCAAGACACACCTAGCTCGAACAAGTATAAGCTGAAACGACAGGATGGGAGCTGCAGACCTAATCCACAGGAGCACTTACCCCGTGCTCCATCAGACACTGCAGCCCCGCTCAGCTCAGCGTATCCTTCAGTGCTTCGCTAGACTGCATTTAAAGGTAAACATATTTTGGAGAACTGGGACTTAAGAAGTCACAGGCAAAGAAATACCTTCCAGAGCAGCAGCCGGTAACTGTTATTCTACCGGGAGATACTTGAGCAGGGACGGTGACATTTCATTGCAGGGAAAAAGCTCTGAACCTCCCATAGCACACGCCTATAGAAGGTAGAAACTATCGCATCTGCTTGTTCCAAACTGAGTGGACGTGAGGTGGCTCCACAGCCAACTGCTTCAGGACAGGCAGAACCCCTCATCCTAGTGGCAGCTCCAGCTTCAAAAAAAGTAAAGTAACATTAAAAAATTGAGGCCCAAAACTCCCTTTTTTTCACCCCCCCCAAAGTCACTAACCAGAACCATAACAGGAAATCAATCCACACATGGTTAATAAGAGCACATTCAATAACAAGAGAAATCCTGCCATCTTACGCACTGCGAGTTGTTCTGAAGCCACATATGATCAGGAGTGAGAATTGCAGGCTACGCCGTGGCCATGGGCTTTGCAGGCAGAACTCCCTCCCCACAAATGTCTACTGAGAATCATACTTCAAAATAATTAAAGGCCCGGCACAATCATCTAAAAATACAAAGCAGTCTTCAAACCCCATCCCTTGAGAGGGGACACATTTTGTGAATTCATGAGAGAAGTAATAAATAACTCTAGAGAGGCCGACTTATTTCACAGCTAAAGCCTGAATCCCGGGGAGCAGAGGGAGCCAGGCTGGCCTGGGCGAGGGTGGGACTGCTCACACTCCTGTAAACAGAGAATACAAAAATAATAGGCAGCGTTACGTAAAATCACAGGAGTGTTGGATCATCGTGTCATTTGTTTTTATCCGGTTTGCTTCCAGCTTTCTTCTCAAACGAGCATTATCTACCACAATTAGGATAGCGTGGTTTTCCTTTTATTGTGTCCATCCAATAACACTGTTCTTCACAGGCAAAAACAGAACCCACGCTGAGTTCGGAGGGGTCGGACTCGGGGTCTCCCTGTCCTGGCAGATCGGGAACGCTGACCTCAGGCGCTCAGCCCTTGGCTGGGCTGTCCCCACTGTGACCACACCAGGACAGCGGCCATGGGAGCCTCAAGCACAGATGCTGCATCACACCTCTGATCAGCAGCACCCTTCCTTCAGCTAAACCAGGGCAAGGAAGGGGAGCTGTGCCACGGCACAGCCTCGCGGTGGCTTTGGCAACACGAGGACAGCTGGGTGATGGGCCAGCCCAGCCCTGCCACGAGCACACCGCTGCGGCCAGGACACCGTGGGCTACAAGCAGTGCAGAAGGAGCTCAGCGCCTTCAGGGACTGCGCTTTTCTCCAGCAGTTGTAAATACAGTGACAGCTCCGGGAACGTCACCGGGAAGGCATGGGGCTGCACACCACGCTTGGGAGCATGTGCACCTTTTGCTCCTCAAAGCAAGAGGCAGAGCAAGAAAACACTGCTGCAGCCTGGGTGTTTGGTGGAAAAGATACCAACTATTCGTTATTAGGTCAACTTCCTGCTGGAGCTATTTAGAGAAACATCTGTACACCTTCCCAGGCTGTGCCTGAACCGGCCCGTTGATGACACGGCTCCGTATCTGGGTTTCACAAAGGCAAACAAACAAAGCCCTGTCCTCGCCTCGCAGGGATGGGGAGCAACGAGGGTGGGAGGCAGAGGCTGAGCATCGTGAACAACAAACCTTGATTTTCTCAGGAAAGGATCGCTGCCTGGCTGTTCAAGAGAGCATTATTCGTTTGGTTTGTCTGTGACTGGCAAACGCTGGGTGTCAGTACACAACGTAATGATGACAATTTCATTTAACCGGCATTTATTCCTGAACTGCTGTTCTTCAGGATTAACCATTGTAATTAGCACTGAGCAAAGCAAAGCCAAAAAAAAGAAAAAAGAAAAAAGAAAAAGAAAAGAAAAGAAAGGAAAGGAAAAGAAACAATAAAGTAAAGGAGGAGGAGGAGGAGCATCTTTGTCTGATTATGACATACATGACTTGGACATACGCTCAGATGAAAAAGAAAGGCCCCATCTATAAATGTATGCCAAGATTACAGAATAATGGGAAAAAGTGGTCTAGCAGGAAAATCTTAAGCAAAAGTGTGCTAACTGCAGAAGGGTTAACACTGGTAACATACTGTGGCAGAAGATTTAAAAAAAGTTGAGGTTTACTTTAAATTAACCCTTTCCAGTCCATATGCCACTAAGCAGGTACCAACCTAGAAAAATAGTCCACCTAGCAGTAGCGGCCCTTTGAAATTAAAAAGAGAAAAAAAATAATTTCTTTTGTTCAAGTCAGGGCAGCCACAAAAGTCCCAAATCTGTTGGAGATGTCCGAGTGCAGGGACCTCCATGTCGGCACCGCAGTCCGGCCCTTCGCCTCGCCCACGTCGTCCGTGCAGTGGACCGAGAGGCACTGCAAGTGGCTGCCAGTCTGCGCCGCGGCCGACGTCTTGCTCGGGGGAAGGTCGTGGGCTGGAAAGGGTTCACAGAGAGAGCGTTATGAGAATCGCGCAGTGCGGCACGCGGCAAGCAGGACGGCCCCGGGTCCCCGCTCCCTGCCCCTCGGCCCCCGCAGTTCTTCGCCCAGTGACTCTCAGCACACGCTGTCAGAGCCAGCCGCCGTGCCCTGGTGCTCAGGTGCAGGCGCAGCCCCATGGGCTGCGGCCCATTGCAGCGCCAGGTGCCCCGCATCGCCCCTACGGAGCGGCATTCCCTGACGGCCCGTTTTAATGGAACACCGGGACAGCACTTTTCTTGGAATTCATTCATTTTGAGATTCTTGTAGATTTTTAGCCACTGTTGGTTTCCATCAGCCACAGAAAATAAAAGGACTAAGTGCAACACCTTTAATGATGTCCCAAGCCTTCTCCTCTGCCTCTAATAGCTGTGATGAAAAGGAGCTGAACTGTTCCTCACAAAGCGTATCGGCACGTGCTCACGGCTTGCTCTCACTGCCAACCCATGAATTTCCCTTGCTTTCACTCACTGCTTCCGGTAATATTCTCTGTTGCAAAAGTGTTTTTGTCATCTTCCAAACTGGCCTCAGTGCCGCTCCCTTCTCCCCGTAGCACTGAGGGGTTTCCTTCCTCCGTCACCCTCTTCCTCACTGAAATCAATCAGTGCTTTATTCCTCCACTGCTCTTAGTCAAATCATAAAACAAAACACCCCACACTTCAGCCCTCACTTTGTAAATCCACACATTTCCTTAAGAACCCTTCCGCAGGGTCCTTCTCAAGGACCACATATGCCAACAAATGGCTGTGAGTGCTGAACCTCACCGGGGGTTCCCTCCCGGGTCCCAAAGACCCAGGCAGTGCCGTGCCTGCTGGGGTGAGCCGGAGCTGTGCCACCAACAGCCACGATGCCAGGACCGGGCAGGGACCCAACAGTGTTGGTGCTCCATCACACTGATACTAAACTCCACAAAATAATCTAGTTTGAAAGCCCCTGATTTAACCTGGAAAATGCTTTAAATACTTGATCATACAGTGTCAGAGATGCTCTTTCTCAAAACAGTATCACAGCACCATACAGAGGACCAACTGTAAGGCGGTGGTGTGCGCCTCAGCCCAGCACAGTGGCATTTGGGGCTCAAATTGCTGCAGGACATTCACACCCACTGCTCTAACGAAAACATCTTTGACTTGCTGGTTTTCTAGACTCCAACATGGATCAGTGTCCTGAAGCTGGCTTTGGATTTTTCCGTCAGTTCTGATAAATACATGGTACCAACCAGCAGAGCAGAGCTCCATGCCATAACCAAGCGCACGATTTCAAAGCCTGCCTGAGCGCATCTGTTCTTTGCTCAAACACCAACTTCTGCTCTTGGTTCCTGCTGCCCAGACCTCCCCCTCCCCGCGCAGCCTGTCGCTGCCTCTCGGAAGCATAACAAGCACTTTCCCCCCCGGGGGAGCATCTCAGCCGCAGCCTTCACACACCACTGACACACGCGGGTGCACTCACGTCCCACGGGCACGGCACACGCAGGGCGAGGAGCGGCAGCGCCGTACGTTAGTGGGGATGGGTGAGCCCCGGGCTGTGAGGATGGTGCCGCTTCAGGGCAAACACAGAGGAAAAACAAAACCTAAATAAATATCGCAGGGAATTGAGAAAAGGAAGTGTTTTCCTCAATTGTTCAGATCCCTTGCAATGCACAGTATGCAGCATTTTTTTTATTCTCAGTTCTCCCTGAACGTACAGGACATGCTGGTCTCAGTACAGGAAGAGCCAGCACCTCGAGATTAGTCTTTGTGACAGCAGCTTTCTTCCTCTGCTGCAGAAAAAGAGGAAAGGGTGCTGCTTACAAACTGCTGTCACAAGAGGCCGAAGGATATCTGCGGTGCTCTGGCAAGGAGCGCTCAGAGCAGGATCGAGGCCAGCCCTCTGGCTGGGAGCACCCAGACACTGACTGTGGTGGCAGAGGAGATGCATCCCCAGAGCAGGAGGTGCCTCGCTGTGTGCTGCTGGCACAGGCTGCCACATCTGCAGCCACTGCCAACACCCAGGGAGCATCAGGCCCTCAGCCAGCAGCCAGGTGAGGGGTTCTTACACCAGCAGCATTCGAAGAATAAAAACAAGCTTACTGATTTACAAGTAAATAAGTAATTTTAAAAGTGTTTACTGTGTATAAAATTCATAAGCAAGCTTCTGATAAAGTAATCAACACAAAGTCCATCCCACAGCGACGAAGAGGATTCACCAGCCTTTGAGGGGTGAGCAGGAGCTGATCCCAAGCTGTACAGCCAGCACTGACTGCTGCTGGCACCTCACTCCCTGCCATGGAGTAGGGGCTCACACTGTCCTGGCCTATTGTTAAGAGCGCACAAAGTGATGCGCTCAAATCCAAAACAAAAAGGAAGAGAACGAGGGCTTGCAGGAAAACTTGTGCCATTTCAAGCCTTCCTCAAAACCAATCTAGTGGGAATGTTTCCCACCAGATTAGTTTATTCAAACATCTCTGCCCTGGCAAAGCTATGATGCTTTTCTGAAGAAACCCTTTGTACTAAAAAATGAAAGTTTCTCTGATCCACCTGATGAGAGTCATGTTCTTAAGCATGAGATACTGCCTGGTGCTTGTCCAAACAGTGACATTCTCCCCGCAGATCTGTTTCACCAGCCTTCCTCGCTGCTGCTGCCTCTCTCAAGCCAGCAGCATCCCAGCACCGCTTCGTGCGGCGCACGCAGTCCTGAGGGGCATTATTAGCAGGGACCGATGGGACTCGGCAGGTTAAAATTAGTCAGATAAAGCAAGATGGTGCTGTCACGTCACTGCCTTGCCGTTGCCAAGTTTCAGAGAAATCACTGTCAGTCATCAAGTACACGTAGCTGAAAGCAAGGAATTTTTAAACAAACTACGTTTAAACATAATTTGCACAACCGCCTCTATTAGCAACTACCGCAAGAAGGCTGGAAGTGTTGTTATTAAAAAACTCTTACAGCAAGGGACGTTCTCCACACCAAAGATCCAGAGATGTCTGGGTGGAGGCTCCTGCTACCCAGAGGTGCCCAAGGCCAGGCTGGATGGGGTCCCGAGCAGCCTCACCTGGTAGGGGGGCAGCCCTGCCGGGGGCTGGAATTAGATGGGCTCCAAGGTCCCATCCAGCCCAAGCCATCCTACAATTCTATAATCACAGGACAGCATGTGCCACTTGAAAATGGTTAATTTTGCTGGCAAATGTTGACGTAGAGGTAAAAGTTAAAACAGTGTACAACATGTTCATATGGAAGGCATCAAACTCAAAGCAAGGAAGTGCCCAAAGACTGAAAGGAGTCTGGAAATGGCTCAATCATCACTGTATCCTCCCAGCAAAAAGCTCTCATCAGTGCAAGTCCTTGCAGTGGAAGCCTCCATGATTCCTTTATGTAAGGGGGGCTGTTAAAACCACCTTCATAAAAAAACAGAACTAATAGATGATTTATTTCAACTCTTCTGTCTACATTCATTCTCTTCTTGAGCATCTCCCTACATATTTTGGTGGCTGGCGGCTCCTTCAGTCCAGGAAGGAGCAAAGTCCCCACCTGCCCTTCCCTAGGGTAGCAGCTCATTGTCACACAGAGCAATGGAGGAAAGCTGCTGTAGTCCTAAACGCCAACCACTGCAAGTAACAAGCTTAAATAACTAGCACTGGAAACAATTTCTTCCTTTTATCTTGATTATAATATTCCATCCTACCCATTATCCTGTGCATAGCAACAATCCATGGTCTGTATTTCAGAAGAAGACAAAAATGAGAGAAAAAAAACCCACAACTCTGTATCCCAGCCAACTGTGCAAAATTGCTCACAGCAGAGAAAATTCCTGCAATAATCACTGAATGCCCCGAAAGTTAACATGAGGTTTGATTAATATTATTAGCTCAGCTTGTGCACAGGCATTTCCAAGAGCCAGCTATAACATTTGGAGGAGCTGAGTGACTATGGCAAGAAACATTTGCAAACATTCATTTGAACCTTGAAGTACATTAACTCTGGTCATTTTCATACCCCTTACATAATGGTTTTTGCCAGCTTTTTTTTAAGCAAAATTGGTTTGTTGCAGTTCTAACTGCAGGTTCTAGGTAAATATTTCAGAGTATTCTCTGAATACTCCTGTAGGATTCATCTGTTACAGCAGCATACCAAATCAAGCGTAAGGATCGCATCAACCAGTTATGACAGAAGTACCCCACTTCTCTCCCTCACAGAGGTATATGCAAGCACAGACAGTTTTGCATTCCCAAGTGACTTAAAAAGTGACTTTTGTTTTTAATATTAAAGTTAGTTTTTGAGCAAAAGTTATACGTTAAGCTTTACCCACTTGAACACATTTCAATCCAAGTCCAAAAAAAAAAACAACCCACAAAACCACAGCCCAGTAGAAGTTTCACACAGCCTTTCTCACATCCTCTTGCTATGACCTTACACATTTAGGAAGCTGCTCTTTTGTTCTGCTCCATTTTGCAAAGGCATGCATGCATTCAGAAAATAAAAGGTGGCTGTTCGTTTGTTTACACGGTATTAATGAAGGCATGGTAGCGAACACATGACAGAGCCCAAGTGCAGACAAGGAGCCTTGCTGCTGCCACGTGCACTGCTGGTCTGCAGTTATGATGCGGGGAGAAGACAAGGAGTTCTTAACCAGAAAATTCAATGTGAACACTGCAGACTGGTTATTCACATCAGTGCAGGAATAACACATTTCTCTTTACTGAGATGAGATCCCGACACTCTCCTCATTCCTGAGGACACCACACATACTTTCATTCTTTCTAGCTTGCTTCTCAGTCCCATTTTCCTTTGCCCACATTAAGCCGCTCCTGAAGTCTCTTCCATTATGTAGCATCTTCATCCGTATTTAAAAAAAAAAAACAAAAAACACATCTGCTTAACCATGATGAGCCCACCAAACACTATACAAACTCAATGTGTCCTGACTTTTGGGTAAGCTAATCCCATTAAGAACGAGTTCACCTACAATGCTAGAATGCATTACATGCATCATCTCACGAGAGATGAGATTACTCGAGGAAGGCACGGTGCGTAGCCAAGGCAACTGTAGATGCTACACAGGCAACAGGAGTTTATGCTGCTCTTCAGGTGCTGCTCATGTCATTTCTCTAATTTTTGCCAAAGCCAACAACAACAACAAAAGAAACAAGAGACACTGACAAGCAGTGAGCAAGAGTGTGCAATTACAGTCTGGTAGAGGTCTGGTTTGGAATGAGTTCCACTCTACATTTCAGCGTTACTGCAAGATTGAAGTGACAAACAGGAGGTGAAGATCCCTGGAATGGCCGCGTGCCTCAGGGCTTGTCCCTTACACTCCTTCACAGGCTCTGACAAAGCCTCCGTGCTGCCCACAGCCCCACGGCCCCGCGCAGCGTGGGCCCGGCCGCCGCCCTCAATGACCAGCCAGGCGTAAAGCTCCTGGATTGCCACTGATATTGTTAAGGCTAAATCAGACGGTTTGGCCAAAAACACTGTAGTCCCTGATCAGAGATCAGTTTCCCTCTACCACCCGATAACCGCTCTTAAAGGATGCGCTAATGGGCTTCTGTTCACTCAGAGCCCGTTAAGCAGAGGCCTAGCTTCCATGAGAGGGAATAGATTTGAGTAATGATCTCTTATGAGGCAGCAAACCTACATATAGTGTTTAAAATTATTCCCCTAGGACAGGATGTTTTTCACCAAATCTCCCACATGACAGTTTGACATATTGGTTCAGGCACATAGCTCTGCATCTGTACACACTACAGAATCATCTCTTGCAGTTTTCAAGAAAAATAAGGTCTGAAAACATTTCATGTTTCTCAGCACAGTGGACCAAGTCTCCACAGATTAATTTACTTCTAAAATTGTATTTTTAAACACATCTATTTCCTTTCTGTTGATAAACAAATGAACCATCTCGCCCCCCTCTGCCAGCACTGACAAAACCTTGGACAAAGGTATTTTCTTGGGCTCGCCGTAAGCAGGCACACAGTCTGCATTTGTTCATGAACACAAACATGTTTCCATAAAACCTGCACCGCTCGGCTCCCCTCACCCCTGCTTTGAGCTGGATCCATCTCTTCTACCTTAACGTTTCTGGGGGCACGGACGGGCCCTGAGCTCCGCACAGCGCCATGCACTCCGCCGGCGCTCAGTGGAGAGCCTACCGTGCTCCGTTCCTGAAACCTCCTTACTCTGATTTTACTCCTTCATTTATTGTGTCATTTGTGCAATTTTTAAAGCTCTTAAATGCTTAAAGGTGCAACCCTCCTTGGTATGATGAGAATTAAAGGAAAAATTAAAAAGCGTACCTGGCCACTAACGGCACAGCTGGGCCCGTGGCACATTGTGAGGAACACACTTGAAGCAGGGAGCAGATGATTCCCTGCTGCTGGCCAGGAACGCATGCACACACACTCCAACTCCAGCATATTGGTCACATATCATTCATTAACATTTCAAGAAGTCATTTGGCTTGGTCAGCCCATAGATTTATGGCAGAGATCAAGCCAACTGAGCTGCAATATAAAAGCCTTTTCTCACAGAGGAGGGAAGGCTCTTTAGTCAAAAATGTGTGCACAACACCAAGCACTGCCCCACACCACTGATACATCCTGTAAACCAGAACCAAGAGCTTTGCTCAGTAAAGCTTGCGGTTTTGCAGCACACAGACAAGACATCGCTCACCTCACAGGAGAGGAGGCAAGGAGCGGCTGCTGCTGCTCGCTGGTCTGGGAACACAGCCCACTTACCTTAATGTTGAGTCACTGCCCACTCCTCCATCAGACCATCAAGTCTGGCAGTGTCCTCTGATCCTTAAAGCCTCTTCCTGCACAGGCAGCATGATTAATTGGAGGTGCCTGCGACTCTATAGGGAGCATGTATCAGACCATGCTGCAAAGATGTTTATTTTGCTTTAAGTGGTCTCAGAGCTGGCATGGAGCTGTATCAGCGCTCGCTGCTTGCACAGAATTTAGATAACAGGAGACACAGAGTACTTGCCATGAATACATATTGTTCTTGTTTCTGCCTTAGGCTCCTTTCACGCTCATATTTTCACCAGGAGCAGTGGAAGGATGAGCGTACCAGAACAGAGCAGCAACCCGAACCCGTGGCTGCATGAAGGGCTTGCTGCTACTTTTCTCACTGGTGGCTGCAGGGTTGCAGTCAAACTGCAGTTTCCTCCCTGCCTAGAGCTCCAACACCTAGCTGAGGAGGGATATCACTTGAAGACACTCTGATTGCAGAGACATGCCAGCTTCTGAAGAAACTGGCAAAAACGCTGCTAAACAGGAAAAAGCTAACCCAGGCAGTGCAAAAGGCAGCAGTCATCTTACACGTAGCATGACCTTGAAGACGGAGAACAAATGATGTATGGATGAGGAGAAAGACATTACATTTTAAAAAAATGTGTTCTCTCTACCAGCTGGGAGAAAAGCAGGAAGGGGAAAAACAGAATTCCCTCTGTAGGAGAGGAACACTCTGTCAGTGGTTTTATAGGAAAGTATGAAACTGCCTACACCTACTTATCTATCTGGAAGCTATTACTAAATTAGTTATTTTCAACTGTATGGCTCTCTGAGAAGAAATACAAGCTTTGTGTCTGAGCAGAGAAGCCAGAAGTTCTAGAGAAAAATCGTAGCATACCTTGGGATAGGACCAGCCCCTGTTCCCTGTTGGGTGGCATGGGTGGGAAGGCGGGACAGGGGCACAGTTCACCGTTTTCAACTCACATCCTTCCTCTCTTTTGGCTACCACCAGTTCCTTTTTTAACACATTCATGCTCATGCTGGCTTTACTGCAAAATATGCAAACCACACTGGGAAGTTCTGGCCTTTTGAAGAGGCTGATGTAGGGGATTTTAGCTCTCGTGTAATAGAAGAACATTCTCGCAAACCAGATCCCATCATGAGCTGCAGTATTGCTTTCTGCTGCGCTCATCCTGCCCTCCCTTGAGCACACAAATCACTGATATGTAGCAGCGGGTGAAAGCTGAGCTGTGACAGCCAAACTTTCACCTGTGGCCTAAGCTAATCCCACCATCCAGCTTCTGAACAACCGCTCGATCTCCCAGTGCCGCCACCAACACCATGCTCTGCTCAGCCCCGTGCGGTATGGGAAGCTATGTCCCTGCTGGCTAAAAAAAGCCAACCAAATCAACTGCCACCAGCAGTCAAAGTGTTTCTGCGCAGTTCCAAGAGAAAACAAGTGGAAGTCAAGAAATGACAACATGTCCCATCACAGGTAATTCAACTTTCCTGACATTTCTATGCTACCAGCTGGAAGCCACTGAATCTGCTGGGAGCTCTGAATTATTTTCTGGGGCCTCAACTGATGACAAAGCAGAAAGTCACCCTGTCCTTCCCCCTGTTCACAATGCCCAGGGAGACTTTCTTCATGGCACGCTTTGAGGAGGTACGCATAAAACACTCAGCAAACACCACATTTGTAAGGAAGCAGATTCTGTTCTCTAAGCCAGTAAACCACTTGCCAGTCAGGAAAGACTGCCATTCAAAAGAGACATTTATGAGTCCTAAAGTTCATTCGGGCCAATACCCAATAGGTATCAGTGCATTTGCAACCACTTTTTGGCAAGGAACCTTTCAGGTAAAGTTTCATCTTCCCCATTGCCCAGCGACTCTCAGGGACACTCCACATCTGGCACAGACTGCATGGGTTCAGCAACAAAACAAACTTGTAGATGCTTCATATCAGAAGGTGTCTAAAAAGGCAATCGCACCTTGCACTTTCATTCATCTCAGAAAGGAGCAAATGGCGTAAATCCTCTCTCCTGCCCCTGTCCATTACATTTATATTCGGACCTAGTATTAGGAAAACAGGTTACAGCTTCTCCCAACCTTCACTCCAAAGCACTGCAGCTTTTTCAGCCATGTCTCTACCCCTGCATCCAGTACGCAACATGAAAGGAGAGCTCCACAGTAGGAGTGAATATTGGCTGACTGATCCCATGTTTTCTCTACTGCTGGCATACATCACTCGCACTAAATGCTTTGAGCTCATCTTCACCAAGGATAACAACCCACACATCCACGATGAGCAAGGAAACACCGGATCTTGCATCTACTACTTTCAAATTTACTTCATATGCACGCAAATTAGCACATGGCAGCCTTACACACAACTCCAGACCACGTGAAATCCATCTCCTGAGAGCCAGGATGCAAGAGCAAATGAAAGGTTTTCTATAAGTTTCAGAGCAGAATTTTCTGCCCACACAAAAGTGATGTGGAATTGCTGAATACACCCTCATTTAACTAAACTCAATTCCTGGACATTGTTTAGCGTTATTTCAGGACAGACCAAAACTGAAATAAACTATTTACTTCCAACCTGAACCATTCTATGATTCTATGATTTAAACGTTCTCCCTCGAATTCCCGCTTTAGCATTTAACAAGGAAGCAAGCCGTTTAATGGTGACCAGTGCCTGGATTACCCCCAGAGCTGCCCTTCCAGGAGGCACAGCACAACTGGCCACCACCAGCCAACGCTCCTGGGAGCCCACCATCGGTCACAGAAAAGCTCTGAGCTGTCACCGGGTGGTGACCCAGCCTATGGCCTGAAATCAGGTTTTATTGACCCGTGAGTTGCTTTCTCCCCATTATGACAGAACTTTTACATGTGTTAAACAACAAAAAATGGCTCTGAGTTTGGCCTGAGCTTCACTCTGCTGGCTATACCACCACCAACTTGAATCTTAGCCAGGGGATGGTAACAAAGAGCAATACATACTTCACCAGACAACTCATTCTATAACCAGTGGTATCACCACAGTAATCTTCAGCTCGTTTCCTCTTGAGGACACACAGGTCAAAAGTATTAATACTACACCTTCAGCCCAATGCAAGTTTCCACACACAGAACAGGCCTCCAAAAATAGCATTAAAATGCCCACTCACACTCGCAAGGAAAGTGGGTGTATTAATGGAGTTTGTAAAGGCAATGAATAGATGGTGATTATGCACAAAGTGAAGCAGAGGAAGAAACATGTAAATTCCAGCTTTCTCTCATCAGATTTGTGTAAGAGATTCTACATAATTGCTGGGAAAAAAATAGAAATGACAACACAAAGTAGGATATTTAAGCCCAGCAAATTATACATGGAAATCTCTATTTTCCTTAAACGAAAACAGAATGAAAGAAGAAGATTCAGAAGATTCCCTTCAAAAACTTTGTGGTCGCTTAGTTTCAGGATGCAAATTAAATGAGTACTTGTTAGCCTAGTGAAAAAAAATTGTCTCTGAAATATTATCAGTCTCTTGTGAGGAGGCTTGTATTCAGTTGGTTGATGTCCGTGTATGTAGCCATCTTGTTCCCAAACAAATCAGTAAGAGCAACATCCTCTTATCCCAAAGCCAGGTCTGCATCCAGCTTGGCTGCCAGGGCAGGGGCATCTGGAGCCCTGCAGCTGCTAGAAGTTCATCCCTCAGTTCCTCCCATCTTCTCTCCAGTTCTGCTTGCACCTCCTGGAAGTGCCTCTGCCATATCTATAACTCACAATTACGAGAGACCATAATACAAAACTGCCACAGGCAAAGTCAATCACTCCCAGGGGTCCCACACATCTGAGGCTCTTGCACACCAAGAAATGGTGATAATGTACATTAACACACTGGGTTAAGCCACATGAGCTCAAGGATATTTGTGAAAATACAACTGTAGTTCACCAAAAGCTTACAGTAAGGTAGAATACACAGCACCCAGGATCTTTAGCTATTTAATTACAGCATTACCTTGAAATACATCTCATTCCTCTTTCGGACACATTGCAGTTTGTTAGTGTTAGAAGTAGTGGCTTACACAAGGAGACCTTGAGAAACAGTCTCCCTAAAATCAAAAGGAGTTCAAGCAATTCTAAAATGAGATCAAAAAAATCTAAGAACAAAGCCTGGGTCTCACCCTAAGAGTCAGGGAGACATGTTAGAGATGGACACTCCCTGGTCCACCCCATGCCAATGAACACAGAACTCACAGAAGAACCACTCTAAAACCAGCGGTTTTCAAAGCCTGATTTGCTAATTCCTAGTACTTTGTGGATAACTTCTAAAGAGTCTAAGAAAAGTAACTTAAAAAAAGCAGACACGTCAGAAACCTTGAATTTGTTCAACAAGGGTCAAATTCACTACTGGAAATCATTTCAGTGTTTTTAAATCAGATTGATACCTGACTCTGTGGACCCAAAATGCACTTATAAGTGCTTGCCAGGTCTTTTCTGCAATAGAAAAATCCCAAGTTCTGGTATACCCAAATTTGATTTTGGCTACAAGAAGAGATGGGAATGTTGTTGCCAAATAACGGATTTGGTGCACTCAAATATTCCACAAAATAGCAGAAAGGTATGTTGATTGCAGTGGAGGTCATGCATCTAACGGAGGACCAGAGTTTGTTTGAACAGCACGTTTTAAAATTAAACTCTGGAGGAAAACCAAAAAATTATCATCAAATAGAAGAAATACACAACCCTGTGAAGAAGAAATGGCAGTAAGGGAAACTGACCTTGAAAAACATTACACAAAGAAACCTGGCTTTCTTAGGTAAGTCTGTAAGTGCCACTATTAGGATGAGAAAAACAATGAGCTCATCTTTTTCTTCCAATTGTCACATCACTGTGGAGCCTTCATGAAATTCTCAGAATAGCAACAAATCAGGAGCAAATGGCTGTTCACAGAACAAAGTCAGGTACAGACAGACTTTCACTGCTTTTCAGCTGAAAATTAACTCTAAAGTTTCAAAGGCCTGTGAAGCAACAAGAGGGGCCAGCACAACACAATCCTGACAGTCTCACCTTCAAACCTGAAGCTAGAAGCAAGGGCCCATATTTACCTCGTAGCCTCACACTCATGTGATTTATGACCCACAACAATTTCAATATCACTGGAAAATGAAACAATGACAGACAATTAACTTTCCACTTCATACCCGCAGTTGCGTAGGCTCTGCTTTACAGCAATCGGAGACAAGAACACCACAAGTGCCAGTTTCCACTTGATGGCTGTGCAGAAGAGCAGGGACAGGGTACAGGACCAGGCAGCACCAAGCCACATCAGTGCTGACAGATCAAAGCAAGGTGCTTCTGCTCATCTCACTGTGAGGGGGAATCTACGTAGGAGCAGCAGATGACAAATTGCAGTTCATTTCTGTCCCATATGCAACTCCAACTATTTGTTAAAACTGCTATTAACAGGCACAACCATGAAAACAGGAGCTGGTTTCTAGTTGACATGCTTTCACACACAGCCTATCAAGCAGGGCAGTAAGATGCGAAATTGTTCAATTTAAGTGAAGATTTGTATACATGACCCCTGAAATTTATTTTAACATCTCTCACAGGGGCTAATCTAGGATCTATTACCACAGAGACAACCAGATATCCTGACATTAGGAAGAATACACTAGCTGTTCAGATCTATCTTGTATAGTTACTACAGAAGCAGGGGCTGTCCCGGCAGCTCCCTTGGTCACGCAGCCTTCAACACCTCCACACTCAGCAACGCGCTCTCTCCCCGAGGCTCAGCCAAGCAGCACTGTTCATTAACTAAGTTAACAAAGGAGTGTTAAAGGAAGGTAAGTTTAAAGCAAATACAGTAAGCAAATAGCATGAAGTGATAATAAGCACAGAACACTCCTGTACGAGCACATGCAGAGAAAGCAGCACCTGTTTCACCCATACTTCCTGAGCTGTGGGCTTGCAGAGGCACAGCATAAGCAGTGAAAGAGACACAGACACATCCCTAAAGCCTGGTATGCTCAAGGGAAGGCAGGGAACTATCCCAAGATGGGTGCTAGCACAGACAGCCTCATTCTTCTGGACACAAAGGATTGCACGACTTAACTCACTTAAGTTAGAAGAGAGAAATTTACTGCGGACAATTCACCACCCCTATAAAAAGTAGTTACGTTGCACAGAATAGTCTCGTGGGTGTGTGCTAATTAGACAGCAGCAAGTAACCTTCTCATATACGTGGTCTGCTAGAAATTTAAAGCTTACAGACACTTTCATAAGATCAGGAACAGAGCAGCTAGGCCAAGACACCTTTGATGAGAGGACTTTTTTCACAAATGCAGCTCCAGCACTCAGCTGCATAACCTGCTCCCTGCAGGAAGACCCATTGGCTCAATGCAGGCAAGCTCCAAAGAGACATGTTGCTATGGAAATAAAGCCAAACATGAAGAAGCTACTACACAACAGCGTAAGGACATGAGGACCACCTCTAGTCTTCATCTGCAACTGTCTCAAGACGGGCACTGCTGGCTCATTGTCACTCCGTCAAACCAGACAAGATTTTAAGCACCCCAGTTCACTGTGGTAATACAAATGCAGAGAAGGCAACAAACAATCCCCACCCCACAGCTGACTCACATGTTTCATGTGCACGGGCAGGGTGAGCTGCAGGCAGTGCCGTGTGAGTCACAACACCAGAACCCTCATCCAGCTCCAACTGTCACCTCCCCATCCGCCAGGGCCGCTGCATGTTTAACACACTGCACTAGATGTATCTGAAAGCATGTGAGATACCAGCTTAATTGGCCCAACATCAGAACTGGTTCTTCTGAAGGTAAGAGCACTCAGACTGTTTTTAGACATCTTTTGAGCAGCCAGCTCCAAGCCATGCCTCTAACCAAAAACGTGTCTTCAAACAGAAGCATCACGCCCTCACGGATGAATACTTTGTTTCCTGGAAAACGCACTGAGAAACAGGTACCCAGAACAGCACTGCAGTGAATTATTCTATCCTCCCTCCTTCTCAGAGATTGTATCCATGCAGCCTCATCTTCCAGATGCACAGCTGCCAAGACAGATGAAATTTTAGGCCTGCTCATCTTAGATAAGAGGGTGAATGAAATGAAAGCAATAGCACCCATCACCAATTAGACTACAAGGACATTTGCATGACAAACTGAACCCAATTTCTTAATGCAGCCATCTTGATTTGCACTCTTCAGGCCACCTTCAGCAGCAAGGCAGCTGTGCTGGAAAGAGTTAATCTTGCTGGAACATATCTCAGATTTCTCAGAAAGTCAAAGACTGCAGCTGAAGCCAGGCTGACTGCTCCCCTGCCTGCCTGCAGCCTGACCCCTGACATTTCCACTCTGCTTCTCACTGGCACAGAAAACTTAACCATACACAAACAAACAGGTTGGGAGGACAGATAAATGGAACACAGGAGGAGGAGAAAGGAAAGATTTCTCAGATTTCTTTTAATAGCTGTGATTAAATAATAACAGCCACCACCAGACATGGGTGAGGGGCTGGCATTTATCAGTAAAACCCTGAAGTCTATGGCAAGACATCTCTGTTTAATTAATTCTGAAAGGGTCCCTTCCCCCTTCTCCTTCCCAGAGAGGCTGGGGGATCCACACGTTTAAAGATACAGTGAGTCCTTTTTAGGTCTTTTCTTACAAAACAAGGGAACAAAGCGCCTGTTCAAAAACACAGCTAGGATTTACAAACTCTACAGCAAAGAATTCTATCAAATGAAATCAAATAGGCAAGCCTTAACCAAGAGGTTATCTGTTGAATTAGTTGCATTTAACCCTCTGAAGTGACGCACGCATTAAGCAATGCATTTTTACAGCACCCTACTGCGAGCCGTCACGACAGCAACCCGGGCTTGGGCCTGCCGCCATTTTCGGAGCAGACTCGCCTTCCACGGGGGAATCTGTTCAGCGCCCGATGCAGCTCTGCTACCCCAGCTTCATCCAGCTTGCCCACTGCGCTGGTGGCATCAGCATCGCTCGGTGGTGGAAGAGCTGTCACACACCAAAACAATTTTGTCCACACAAAGCTGAAAGGCGGGACCCCAACTTCTGCCTGCGCGTCCTCACTTTGTTTGGCGAGGCCCTTCCAGAGCCACAGCCTCAGAAAGCCCCCTCCCTCAGATTCCATCCGCAGGGAGCAGGGCCTGACAGCCAGACAGACACCTCAAACGCGAGCAAGCGAAGCAACCAGCGCTCTCCCGGCTCGCTGGAGCGGAGCGGCTGGAGCCGTGCCCCAGCCCTGCCAGCAGCCTCCCAGCCCAGCGGGCAGCGGCTGCACAGCGGGGCCCTGAGCACCGCGCTACCAGCCCCCTCATCTTTCCAAATGGTTTTTAATTTTCACGTGTATTTTTAAAAGTTGGCCATGAGCATTCATCCTCTCTTTTCCTTTTTCTCAACAACCATAAAAATGAGCTTTAATACCTTTTTAATCGCTTACCTTCCCCCCACATTTTACTTTCCAACATCACTTTTCTAAGGCTTTCCCAGCTTCAGAGAATAGCAGTACAGAACAAAAAAAATTTCTTCTCCACATTCGTTTAGTAAAAGAATAAGCATTATCTGCTTTTCTAAACCCATTTTCCCATTCTCTTACTTTCCAAAATGTTTCTAAAGCTGAATAAGCTGGTGGTAGAATTACAGAAATTTATTCTCTCTGTGTATTGTAAATCGCAAAAACAGCAAAGGAAAAGAAGAACAAAGTGTTGAAATAATGATTTCTGGTACAATCAAAAGCAAGAAGAGTAGAAGAAAGGGTCATTTTCAAAACGTACATTATAATTTTTGAAGGAAGTTATATATCACAAAGGATTTAAAAAATCCCAGGAAAATATAAAATCAAAACCAGTCAAAAAAAAACCCAAAACCCTACGTTCTTAAGTATATAGTTTCTTTTTTAAAGAAGTAGTGGGATTGGGGATGAACTGTGATGAACTGAGAACTGTCTCCATCTATCCACAGGAAAATCATTACGCAATGACAAGAGACAATTTGGTATATAATCAAAGACAGAATCCTGATGTTCAAAGAGAAAATTACTATAACAGTGGTGACTTTGAAGATAAGATTTTTTTTTTTTAAATAGAAACAATGGCCATCAAGATTTTTACTGTAACAACTAATGCTTAAATGCACAACTTAGTATTCAGCATGCCTGCCAGGTATAATTAGCACCAACAGCAAAAGGAAAAAAAGTGACACAAGAAATTCATACTTACAGCGGAATCAAGCACCATTCCTTAAATGGTTGACTATGCACAAAAGGGTACCAACACTTGTCCTGACTGGTCCTAGGGCATCAAAGCCAGCCAACACAGAAGTCTCAGAGCAGCCCACAGCTTAGCCAGATCCATCTCAATTTTCTCGGAAGACACCAACTCCCTAACAAGAAAATGGCTGCACAAGGCATGGACACGCAGGTTTAATAGTATTTTTTTCACCTCAGGAGAGGCAATGCCGCACCATGATGTTTACTCCGTGGCAAATAATCAAGATCTCTGCATTTGCATGTGGTTTTGCCCTGAAGCAAAATAGGGCCTCAGAATTCATCAGGATTCCAGAGCACTTCTGTGTAATAATAAGAAATAGAGCTCAGTGTAACACTATACACTCCACATGCTCAAGTACCACAAACTAGAAAGGAGGTTAACTATTCAAAAATACTTGCTGTCAAGAGTTACCTCAAGCAATGATTTTTGTGGGTTTTTTACATTTCATTTTATACAAAACTCAAGAATCAATGTTCCATTAATACAGAACTTGCAAGTTACAAACAAATATTTAATTTTCTTCAAAATTTGCTTCCAGAGAATTGCATATTTGCCTGCAAAAACCATGATTTAAAGTCTTTAAAATCTCTGCTGAACTGCTGTGATTCACAAAAAGTGAATCACAAAAGGGAAGTTTTGTGACTGAATAGGTAGCTGTTACGTAACCTGTGTAACAAGGAGTATAGTATTTTTCTGTTCTTTGATCAGAAGACTATCAGAAGAATGCTGCAAGTAGTCAAAGACTCACTGACTAAAAATACGTCTTCCAAAAACAGAGTTGTGTTAAGCTCAGTGTTAGTTAGGAGCAAGAGTCAGAAAGGAAGCAAAACAATGATAAATCACTCCAGTAACACACCGACACAAACTGAAAGTTGCCAAGGCTTCCAATTTAGAGTGTACGAACTGATAACTATTCACTGAGGAAGCCTGAGAATACACTTGAAGGATTTTGTGATCCATTTTCCAGGAATTCGCACATCACCCAGGGTTGGAAGAATCTACTGAAGCAGTTCGTTTCCCTGCAAATCCTATGCATGAAACAGTAACCAGCCAGAGACAAACCCCGGGGCACAGCAACCTTCTTTGGCTGGCAAAGAACACCTTTCAATGAATGCAGGACTGTTAGGAGATGGAGGGAGGACTTCCTTTGCCCCTGTAGCATACACAATTTTGCTTCCTATCAACTGAAAATGACAGTTTCAAATGAAATAAAGCACTGCTGTCCACCGATAAAGAAAAAAAAAAAATTCTAGCATGCCAAAACATTAGCTGCCTCTGCACCAAAACCGAACCTTACTATTGCTGTCTGTGAACTGCACGTAAGCAGGCATATTTTGACATGTCACCCAGGTGACATGCTTAAGATCATTTTCAAGAGCGTATACTTCGCAATTCCTGTCCAACTTTCCAAACAAACTAATATAGATCACACAAACATTTTATTCTCTCATTGTGTTCCCATACCATTTAAGTAAACAGCAGTATTTCCACTGACTGCAGTTAGACAGGAGCAGATCCTTTAAATACAAGCAAGGAAGCAAAATCTGGGGGGGGAAAGAGCCATTAAAACCTCAATACAGAAAGCCTGCAGTAGCCCAGCTAGACTTTGGTTTCAGCTAAGGTGTCCAAAATCACATTTTCAAGCAGAACTATGGACAAGAGCTCCAGAGAGGTTTTATAAGTTTCAAAAACAATTTGAAAAAAATAAGGCCTTATGTTTTTCCTGTATTTCACATTTTGGAGGGTACCCCAAGTGAAAAGGCACCAAAGAACAGTTTGTAACAAACTATGGAAATGGCTACTCAGTGTTACTGCTGAAGTATATCTTCATTTTGAACATGGAGGTGTATTAATTGCTATCAATGTCATCGTTCTGAGTATTGCTTATACTTGGGAAACTATTATATCAGTACTACAAGAACACCAAACAGTTTGTTTTAAAAAAAAGCATTTTCCTCACTGCAACTCAGCAATGAAAAGCTGCTTGAAGCAGGCATCTTTCTATTAGCCCTGTTCCTACAATAGAGTTTTGTTCTCATCATTAAAGCCTTTTTATTAAGGAGCAAACAGTTAAAAAGCCTGAACGTACGTGTTGATTTGCTATTGCTTGAGAGTGGCTGTTCATGACGTTATTGTATACTTGTTGGAAAGACTGCTGTAACTCAAACACGCTTGCGTGTCCAACAAATACCTGTATCAATGGAAGAATCACCATTACTTGCTCATATCACAGAGCCGTTCCTCCTAATCCAAGGAAAAGCTGTCAGGAAGAAGAAAAAATACCTTGGCTTTCACATGCACAAGCTAATGACCCATGACTGCATGAAGCCAGAGTCACTGACAGCAACACATTGGGGCCTGTTTGTGATATAACTGCTCTAAAAAGAAAACAGCACAGAAACGCTAACACTGCAGATGGAAAGAAATTCCTGGCTCTCAAAATTAGCTCTGTGTGTGCTCCCCCACACTGTAAAATCTCCAGCCTGAACCACTGAGATCGGCTCTGGTGCCGGCCCGCAGCCCGGCACGGTGCCAGGGGCAGCCCCACACTGGGCCTAGCACAGGCCTGCACCATGGGGCACGCTTCCCCACCCGCACTGGGCACCTCTTCTGTTTGTTTCAGTCATGCAGTTACTTGCATTCTAGAGAGAATGTTCCTATTGGAATTATTTATGCAAAGAAAACACCATGTTTTCGCAGAACGTTAAGTTGTGCTGTCAGGTAACAAGGTGCTCGAGCACTCCATCTCTGCTTCGCGTGTACCAGAGACGGAGCGTTTCCCAGAACAGACAGAGACCACCAAGCGGAATCACCTGGGCAGTCCTCTCTTTTGTGGTGCTTCTTGCAAAAAAGACTGGGTAAGCAACACGTCAGTGCCACCACTGCTCCACGGCCACCAGCAACAGCCCCGCCAGCAGACTCCTCACTCGATGAGAGCACAACGCGAGATGCAGGCACGCAAAGCCCCAAAACTCACATTCTGCAGAAGGAACAGCGAGCCACACTGTGACACTGCCTGAAACACACAGCTGTGAACCCGCCGGGTACCTTCCAGAAAGTTCCAAGGTAGCCTGCAACAGCCTTTTCAGCGGGATTTAACTGAAGGGGGGAAAAGCACTGAGAATTAAAGACAGATCAATTTAGCTCTAAAATTTTAAATGAAACACTCCTGTTTTGGAAAGAATTTCATTAAGGTGAAAATATAATATAGAAGTACCCATTTAGAAAGAATGTGCTATTAATTCTTAGCAGTGTATGTGAAAGGGAAAATTGCGTTTTTATCTAAATGGTTTTTTCTGCATAATCCATTTACCGTATTCTTTTACAGCTCAGTAATGGGAACTTTTCACATTTCTACTTGGGCCAGACCACCGTGGAAAGCAGGAGCAATCTTCAAAAACAATTAGAATACAGCCCCCTTAAAGCAGGTTCCAAGAGAAGCTCCACAGAAAGGAGGAAAAAGGCAAATAGGTCTTAGAAGATGGTAGCAAAAGCAGAGGGGAGGGGGGGAAACCCTCCATCTTAATGATGCAAGCCAAATTCTTGTCAAGGAGTGGAAAACGGATGTGGTTTAGATTTTTTTTTTTTTTTCCTCTAATGGACAAGAAAAGGTTTGGTCTTTTCCCTCTTCCATGAACAAAGCAGTAACTGCTCCTCTTCAACATAGCAGCGTCCCAAACACACACAGAGTAAAATGGTGCTGCATTATCACTGACAAACTGCACAGGAATATTCTGAGCTACAATAGCTACTAGTACATACAGCGAAGAACAGTTTTTATCATCATGAACAAATGCTCACTTCTCCCTGCTAACAGTTCATACAATTTGGAGCTGAATACAATCTAAATAATAAAACAGTTAGACACTGGGATCCAAGTTCTCCTGATATATTGCCATCAGGCAAAAAGAATAAACTCAAGGAAAAGTGAAAGCAGACTCGGAACTGCCTGGACCACATTTGATCAGGTTTGCTTGATCTGATGCAATTAGGAGTAAACAGAAAATTCAGACCTTTGAAAATTCCAGATTTTATAATCAAATATCAGAAACTCAAATACAAAACAAAATAGCACCCTGGCTTTGTGTCTGATAAACAAACCAACTGATTCTCCAAATAGTGTATCCAGGCTCACTTCAGAGGTGAAAGCTGTGTATTTTCTAAGCATTGCTCACTTGATATTCTTTACCTCTTTTTTTCACCATGTTGGCTTTTTCAGCTTATTTCTGAAAATTAGTATAACAATTTTATTCTTCAAAATAGATACAAGTGCTGCAGCAACGGAAATACAATTGGACAATGAATAGTTTTTATTCCCTTTACCTAGCCATACTCTTTGCTACAAAGCGGTAATTACAGGAATCTACTCCTGCTTTAAGCTTTACAGTAAGCTCTTTCCAAATTTAAGGCCAGCAACCAACCCTTCATTATGCTTAATAGGTAGACATAAAAACTTAATTATATCACAATCTCTCCAACTGCATGTTTTTCCAGCTCCTGAAGTTCATACTTGTCTGATTCAAGGAAGAGACTTTTAATCTATTCTTTTCCATAACATATATTTGAGAGTCATTTGTACAAACCAGTCTAGAAAAAAAAAAAAAAAAAACACTCAAAAATACCAGAGCATTTGGATAATTATTTGGAGTAAAACTTCATTGCTTTGTTTAAAAAAAAATCAGCACCATTTGTCAGCCCATAAAAACGAGATTCAAAGCACTACACCAGCAGCAAGAAATCCAGGCTGCACTTCACGAGCCCTCGTCTAAGAGCTCTGAGCCCCAACCACAGCAAACCTGCCCGGCAGCCCGGGGGAGTGCTGTACAGAAGCAGCAAATTAATTCCTTCATTTCTCACAGGTATCTCAGTTAAAGTGAGTAAATTCAGGAATGCAGTATATCCACAGAACACTTTATCATATAGCAGATCATTCTATTTTGCATGCACAAAGTTTAAAGCAAATGACCGAGGTTACCGCCGAGTTCCCTGGAGCTCTCCATGTGACAACTGCCCCCAGCCCCCAGCACCATTTCAGAGACACCAGAACTCATATCCATTTTGCAGACAGTTACAGCAAATTAAAAAAAATATATGGTACAAAACATCCTATTGACTGAAGACAATACAAAAAGGATGAGAATGAAGTCACTTGCTAGTGTCTTTTTTTTTTTTTTAGTAGTATTCCTTGCTAATATTGCATTTTAATTGTACTTGAAATGGTCTTAATTTTTCCCGTGCCTCTAAAACTAAGGACTCATATAGAAAGCAACTGGAATTGGGATGCTAGCTGTTTCTCTTAGCATAAAAAGAAAAGCATGTGCCTATATTTAGAGGTAGAGAAGGGAACTACAGCATCCAACAACAACAAAAATCAGAAAGAAAATCATACTGGATTTATCTTCATAAAAGCACTTGTGCTTTTGGTTTGTTTAAATCAAGAATGCGTTGCAAGTGTTTGACCCTATACCCAGCAACAATAAAATCTGTTCCATCATAAAATAACAGCTGTTACACACTTTAAATGATAATACTATTTTTGAAGTGTTTCAGAGTTATTGTCTCAGATTGTGGCAATTCTCATTGTGATTACTGTGGAATTCCTTGTGGGGCGTGGGGGTGGAACACAAACAATAGGCACATTTCTATTATTTTTTTGCTTTTACAGTAGTTTTTAGTCTGAAATTTGGGCTACTCTTCAAACTGGCCAAAAAAAACCCAACATTTTTTAGCATAACATTTTGGAATGAATAAAAATTAGCAACGCAAATGAGTCAGATCAAAGATACTATAGCAACAAACACAAGAAGCCACCCGGCCGCCTCTCACACCAGAGGGATGCCCTGCTCCAGCAGCCTTGCAGCAGCACAACCCGAGCCCCCATCACAAGAAACGAGGCACCCCGCACCGTCATCTGCAGGACAGCCCAAGCCATCCCAGCAGGAGCGTTGCCTGCAGAGAATCTTCCTCTTGCCTGGCCCCAGAAGAGGGAAGAAAAGGAACACTCGTGATTCTTCTATCCCTGCCTTTCTGGAGGAGGTGAAAAATATTTTCACATCACTTCAGATTCTTTTTCGGTTGCTCAGAGAGAGAAATGTATTTAGGTTATTACACTCACGCACGATGTCAGAAGTGCCATAATTGCCATCTTTTTTCCAGGGAAGGAGGAATACTCGGAGGAGGAGGAGGGCAGTACAACCACACCATTCTCCCCACCAAACACAACAGAGAACACAGCCGAGACAGAAGTCAGCCCCGGTGGGACAGGCACCCCCGCTCCCAGCCTGCGCCCAGCAGGGCCCGGGGAGAGCAGCCCCGCCGGCAGCCCACAAACCCAGCACCACAGCTCATCGCCCTGGGGCTGTGAGGCTTCAGCAGTGGGAACGCCTGTCAGGCTTCTGAAGCATGGCACAAGGCACTGTGTCAGTTTATGGTGCAATGCATATAATCTTTAATAAAAATAATAGAAAGGGACCCTAACTTAGACTCCACCGTGATCTAAACCAAACACAAACCCAAGGATCCATAAGTGCAATGGTAACGACTTGACCAACTGTGCCATCTAGCCAGGAGACAGGAACACCGGCAGCCGCTCGCTCCCGCCTGCTTTCACCCCGCAGACGATCGCAGCGTCACCTCCAGCCGCGGGAGGGAGGGAACGCAGCGCTGCTCCCCGGGGACGCGGCCCTCGCTGGGATGCATTTGCATTTCTGATATCTTTCACCTACTGTCATCCCGTGCCTTTTGTGGCTTTTCTCAGCCAAGACCAAAAGGCTTTAAAATGTCACGATGGAGGGAGATTAACAGAAAGAAGGAATGAAAAACAGTAAAAGATTTTTCTAGAAAAGAGACCCTAAAATCCCAGCCAGATAACAACGCTGGTCCAGCCTCCATTTCCTACGTTAATAGATCAGTTTACATCTTCATAGCAAAATGGTTTCAGGGTACCTTCAAAAAAAAAATAAAAATTGTGCCATTCTTTTTAAACTGCATTTTGTGAGAGTATTAAGGGGAGGAAGGAAGGATACGGCTGTTTTCAGCATTCTTATGGATCTGCTGCACACCACAAATTAAAATTCCCAATTTTAAATCAAGAGCATATTCTTAATTAGGGTATGAGATGTTTTCAAATTTTCCTCACTTTACAAATGGCTGCTTTTTCAATTAACTATGCTTCCTCAGCCTCAGGATGATCTTTCTATTAGCAATACAAATGCTTTCTAATTTTTGTGAATACTAATTCACAAAATTAATTAAACACAGACTTAACTCTAAAAATATATATTTTACCACACACATACACACACAAAAAAGCTCTCACAACTGCTGACTGATTAAAGGCTTTTCTGTGATCAAGAATATCAAGTCCTGAAGGCAGAGCAGCCAAAACTCAAGCTAAGAGTTAAAAGAAAAAAGGTCACAGCTCCATTCTCCCAGCTCGCCTTTCCAGGGCTCCAAACAGAGGAGGAGAGACGGACCCCAGCGGCCAGGGCAGGCAGCGCGGGGCTGCAGCCTCCGTGCAGCGTTCTGCAGCAGAGAGCTAGCACAGCTCCTCAGAGCCATACATGCGTTGTTTCTGTGTTTACTCTCAAATAAACCCTATTTATTTTAATGTAAAAATCTATCAAGGCAGCACTTAAACATAACCAGATTTCTGCTTACCAAACCAAAAAGGCTTCTTCAGACAAACCTCAAAACCTCATAAAAATTTAGATGGTGCAGCATCAGGCACTGCATTTTGATGCTGAAATACTAACCAGGCACAAATAGATTTGCTACAATTAAAAACAAACACACATGACTTACACAACAACAGAGACCAGCGCAAGTTGTACACGCAGAGGAGAGGCAGTCCATCCTCAGGAGCCCACAGCAACCGACACAAACACCCCCACGGGACACACGGGCACTGCCTGACTGAGACCAGGCAGAACTTTGACAAACGGTGTTTCAAATTGGCTGGCGTGGATCAGGACCAGCTGAAGGGGATGTCCCCTAGATTTAAGGCAGGTGCCTTGAAAGGCACAAGCCCAAAACAGGAGGCAGCTGAACACAAACGCTCTGATGGTAGCACTGATACTGACACTGAAAGTGAGCGGGGAGGCTGCTGGAGAAACAGCGACTACCGTATTTTTGCATCAGTACATAGATGGAAGGTACAACCCAGAGTACATTTCTGGACCAGCAAGTCATGCAACTAATTGCATCAGCTAAGGAATAAGCCCCCCCATGCACAGGTGCTTTTGCCATTTGTGAGGAGATGGGCTGAACACAGAAACCTGGGGGGAGGGCGGCGGCAGAGGAAGGGGCGCTGGGGGCAGCGGCGGTGCTGCTGCCTGGGGTGTGCTGCGGGGCACCGGGAAGGGGAAACCCAGGGCCTGGACACCCGGCTGCTCGGTGCTCAGCTTGAAACTTAAACGGTATTTGACTCTGAAACATTGGCACATCATCCATAAAACATATTAAATTTACCAAAAAATTTTTGCATTAAAAAGGTCACTAGCAATTATTGTTTTAATAATCAGTACTGCTTTAACAGTGTCAATGCAAAGAAATGTTTTGCAAAGGGAAAGCAGCAAACCGCAAAGAACAGTGGCATTTCCATGCAAGCCAGTCATGGTATCACTGTTTGCAAAATAGATCAGAGAAAAATCTACTTTACATTTTAAAAGCTGAAAAATCTGACCAAGACGGGGAAAACCAAGGCGGGCCTCAAACCTCTGGGAGACAGTACAGCTTCACCATGTAATTTCTGTGGGGTCTCCTGCTCGGCATCCCCTGCCAAAACCTGATGGGAGGAAGTGCAGAAGCGAGCCACATCCTATGCATGCCTCGTTCACACAGGCTCTCTTAAAAGCACCCCTCAAATAAATGAAACAATTTCGTATTTCAAAATATCCATCTTGGTCTTAAAAATGTCCCACAAAATACAAGCGTGCATTTACAGACAGAACTTGGTTGCTTCCAGTGGCCGCACTGTGCAGCGCAGAACAAAAAGGAGCAGGCAGCAGCGGCGGTGCTGGGGGCCGCGCATCGTCTGCGCCTTCTGCACATGAAGCACTGCGGCCTGGAAGGTGGCACGGGCGGTGTATTTCAGCCTGGTAACAAGAAGGGGAAGGATCCCACTAACCACAATTTAACTGGTCCCTTTTTGCAAGTGTGCTCAGGAATTAGGTATTAAACACTTCATTTTTGGTAAATTTTGTATGAAAAATGCACATATTGAGACACCCAAAGATTAGTTTCAGAGCTGGCTTCTCACTTTCTGTGGACACTCTTCCACATTTAACACAAATATATGTGAAAGCAGAGACTAAAAACATGCAGTACTTTGCCCAGTGCTAACATGTGATACAGCCATGTAAAGCTGTTGTGCAGAACCTCGTGCTGAGCGCTGCAGAAGCAGGGAGCCCGCAGTTACAAACAGCAGCAGCCTGTGTCAGGTTAGGTCAGACTTCTGCTTAATGCCTTATCATTTGCTCTATATAAATAACAACTATCTATATTTGCAGGCATTGCCTAATAATACTTTTTTTAAGAAAAAAATATTTGGGGTTTTAGAGCACAGCATTCCACTCGATCATTTGTGAAGAATGAAGAGCAGACATGGTGCAATACTTCACTGATCAGAATAAATCTGTGCTCTGATCTGTGCTCACAGATACACATGAAGTCTGATTCATCTCCGTTTGCACCACAGGTGAAGGACTGAAGCAAGCTCACATACTCACTTCAGGAAATAGATCCCCCAAACGCCTCGCGCTCCCCCGCACTAAGCGGGTACAGAACACCCCCGGTATCTCACAGCTAAACGTGCCCTCGAACAACAGCAGGCTTTGTTAAAAGAAAGTGTAAAGATGTAAAACAAATTTGTGATCTGCATTAATTCAAGTACAGCTAGACTGCCCGTGCATAGATACACGGATGTAAAGGCAAACAGTGGCTACGGTCGTTACTGAAATGCCAATAAATGCAACACCTTGTGCATTCAATATTTTAGTGCATTATAGCAGCAATAGCAATTAATATCCAAAGCTCTGCCTCTCCCCTTCTCTAATATTTGCCATAAAGGTCCACAAACAAACTGTGAAGAATATTTATAAAGCAAAGGAAAATATTTCTCAACAGAACCACTTTCTTGTAGAAAACATATAAAATGCTACTTTGTCAAAGTAAACAATAGAGTACTGCTGTCACTCAAATGAAGCCAGGTCAACCAGGGGCAACCTCTCAAGTTTTTTTTTTTTAATATTACTTTTTTAAGGAATCAAAAGAGTTTAAAAAATCGTATTAAACTCAAGCTGAATGCACACTGAAATCTTTCTTATGATTAGCAATGGGAGTATTCTTTCCTTGTAAGTCTGACTGCTAATCCAGATTTTTTATTAAAGATGTGTATTTCCTGTCTGTGGAATATATCACATAACTTCTTGGCAAAGGTAATCGTGATTTTTTTCACTGTTAAAATTCCTTGTGTACATTTAAACAGCTCTTTCAAGCAAACAAAGCAGCATCAGGAAACAGATCCATCGCCGTGAAGTGCGCTGAGCTCAGTCAATGAACTCATTTCCAACCACCCTCACTATGGCACAAATCCATTCCAAATCATACATTGCTTGAAACGATATTTAAGTGTTTGAAATACCTCACCAGAGATCTGACAAATTCCATCTCAGCAAACAAACCTTGGAAAAGCCTCTCAAAGAGTTTAGCAGTATTTATAACAAGAGCACACATAGAACACACCAGGAAAAGAAAGAAAACAAAGGCTCATAGCCTCATCTGGACCAAATCTGTCCTTTGTTAAAGTACTCAGTAGTAATTTAGAAATGTTACATACCGCTTCATCACGGGTTTTGGCCTCCTGGCTCACCCAAATGATAAGTTCAGCATCATTGTGAAATATTCACAAAAACTCAAAGATGAAACCTAAAACACGCTGCGCTGTACATCAGCACGCGCAGGGCATACAACGGCCACGGAGCTGTCTGACTGCACTCTCATTGTTTCCAGCCAACACCTGCGTGGTTCTAGGTTACATTTTGATGTCTTCACCTGGCACACGAAGTAGGGAACCTTCAAAATTTCAATTAAAAACTAAAACCAAAAGCCCAGCAGAACTTAATTAATGGGTTCCTGGAGAATACTAATCAACATTTCACTGAAGGGAAATTGTTCTGGTTCAGTCAAACCAAGCAAAGCAAAAAGCCATTAAACTAGTGCCGGGTTTGTATGTGAATTGGATCTCGTTACTCTTTGTTAGCTAGAGCTGCGCTGCTGGAAGCCAGCGCGACCTCTCAGGGCTGAGCACTGTCAGATTTCTCTTCCAGCTCTAGCTGCACGGCAGAGGAAAACACAACATGCATTTTTTCTTTGGACGGGGGGGTGGTGGTGATCAGTCTCTTCACATAAGAGGTGTTAGTCCAAGAAACTACGTACCAGAGAAAATTCCATAATGAAAACTGTATTTCGGTGGAAAGAGATGACCAGTCAGCATTAATAATGCTAAATTCAGAAAAAAAAAAAAAA
>WBMW01002027.1:204245-290371 GCA_013396635.1 Penelope pileata
GGCCCCGCGGAGCCGTCGGGCTCGCAGCGCACAGCGCTCCTCCGCGCGCGGCACCGCGGGGGCGGCGGGAACGGAGGTGGCGGTGGCCGCAGGGCCCCTCCCGGGCACCGCAAGAGCCGCACCGCGCCCCAGGGAGCGACGAAGTCTCGGTGGAGGGATTCTGACGCTCAGACCTCCTCAGAGAGACATTCATGTTCTGAGGCGTTGGTGCCGGGCTGCCCCCAGCAGCAGCGCCCAGCAACACCCAGCAGCGCCCAGCAACACCCAGCAGCGCCCAGCAACACCCCAGCAGCACCCCGCAGGGCCGCAGCATGGTGCAGCGGTGCCAGTGCTGCGAGGGGGTTGTGCCGCACACGTTCTTCATTCCCATTTGTTGGTGCCTGGAAATCGTAACAATTTGGCACATAAACATTCACTTACATTGTCCTTATCCAATATTTCTCTGGCCAAAATGGCATTCAACTGAAATGTGGATTTTTCTGTTGTTATTTTTAGAAAAGGAAAGGGAGAACAGCTGGGTGAACTCTGAGAGCAGCAATCACAGCACAGCGGGGCCAGGAGGATGCTGTGCATGGAGGCTCCGTGCAGCTCTGGGGCAGTGCTGAGGCTCCCACAGGCCTCGGCACAGGGCCGGGCTCTGCTCGTGCCGGGCAGCAGAGGAGCTCTCCATGCAGGCTGCTGTGTGCCAGCGGGACTCGTGCCTGCCGTCACCACTGGGTGTTGGTTCCTGCTGCAATCACGTGGGGTTCTGCCTGCGGCTGACCTGTGTCACAACTTTGTCCTCATGTTTATATGTCACTGCTTCTCTGGGACAGGGCCCGGCCTCTGCCCCACAGATGTGACAGAGCTGTGCGGCCCCAGCTGCTGCCAGAGCTGGCCTTCATCCCATGGCAGTGCCGCATCCCTGCAGCACGGGGCTCCCCGGTGTGACCCAGGCAGCAGTGACACCGCAGTGCTGCTCACAGCCACGGGGCTGGGCCACGAGGGCATCCTCGGAGGCCTCCTGCCACGTTGGCTTCCAGTAAGGGACCAAACCCTTCAGTAAAGAGATTTTCACCCACTGAGCCAATGTACTTCACACCTCCCGGGTGATGTGGAGTCCGTTTGCTCCTCAGGCAGAGAAAGCACTGTCCATCCCTGGGAGCTGTGCAGGAGAACATGGAGAGAGACTGCCTCGCTCCATGACCGAACATCCCAAACACTGCAGGCAGGCACCGGGGCTCCGAGCTCCCCTCTGTGTGTGCCACCAGCAGAGCCCCAGAGCCCCACACAGCATGGGAGCACAGCTCAGCACGGAGCACTGCATGGAGCACAGCTCAGCACGGAGCACTGCATGGAGCACAGCTCAGCACCGAGCACTGCATGGAGCACAGCTCAGCACCGAGCACAGCTCAGCACGGAGCTCAGCAGCTCGCAGGAAGCGCTGCCCGGTGTTGGCTGCGGCCGGGAGCATTGTGTAACCAGCCGATGACAAGTATGGAAATAATATGACCTAAATATTTTGACAGTCAAAACAGCGATCTGACTGAGACGGTAAGGTGCTCTACGGGCTCGCGGTATAAACTTCTACTGCTAAGCACCAGGAGAAGGCTCAACCCGGTTTCTGGCTGGGAACATCCTGCCAACGCCCCCAGGGCCAGGGTTGGCTCTACACTGTGCGATGCCAGGAGCGTGATGGAGCCCTGGGGCTGTTACTGCCAGCACCATCAGCTCCCGCAGCACCACCAGCACCGCCAGCAGCACCAGCTCCAGCAGCAGCAGCAGGAGCAGCAGCAGCAGCAGGAACTCGGGCACGCAGCGCTGTGGCCGCCCCGCAGGAGGAAGGAGGGCTCTGACATTGCACCAAGCAGTGAGACGTGCATCTTACAAAAAACATTTTTACTCTCAGTCTTTGGGTTTTCACCATCCTGATGGAAGCAGGGAAAGGCATTATGTAAATAGTTGTAGCTGCAGGGGATTATTTTCTAAATTAACAATAGTAATTGCTCCTGCCAAATCCAAAATTGAGAGGATTCATTTATTTTGATTCTCAAGACAATAGCACAATTTCAGGTTTCATATTGCAAGCTCTGAAAACCAAATAGCGGGGCTGGTTTAAAAAAAAAAATTCAAACAACACCACTTCATCAGCCCCAAATTCAGCCCTCTCCATGGTGCCAGCTCAACTTGCACTGAGAAAAGTTGCTGCTCAGCAAAAAAAATCCTTTTTCACCAAATGAATGCATCATACATAAAACATCACGCACCATACAATTAGTAAGCAAATGTAAGAGTTCAGCTCAGTTCATAATTATTCAGCAAACCTATTCAGAATGATTTTTTTCTCCCTGCAGCAATCAACTGTGTGGGCTCATTACCACCGAGAATCTAACGAGAAGCCACCACATCGCTGCACAAAACAGGCCCAGATGCTGCAGGAGCTTCAGCCTAGCTCGCCATTCGCCAGTGCTCTTTTAAGCTGTCCCACGAGCAAAGCCACATCAGAGCTCATGGTGCTCGCACCCTGCCCCTACACAGACACAGCTCCATTAACACATCGGGCTTCAGGTGTATGAATTTCAGCCACCAAATGACCTCTGCAGCGCTGGTAGTTCCCAGAACAACGCAAAGCAGCCTTTGGTCGTGCTGTGCCGCGCGCTGCCCAGTCCTTGCGGTCCCAGCACCACTTTGCAGGAGCCAATACAGTGTTCTGGGCATGGCTTCTGCTCACAGCGGGGATACACAGAACAGGAATCTGGGTATTTTGAAGGACAGGTTTCTAAGTCTGGTAGCTGACATCACCAGGAAAGTTTTCAACATTTCTGCCTGGAACATGTAGGGGAACTATGGCATCTCCTTCATCTCAAAATGAGAGCCAACGTGGTGCCCGGAGCGGCTCCGAGGGCAGACAGCAAGCGCAAAGCAGGAGCCGGGGGAGGATGCTCCTCCAGGGGCTACATTGTGGGTGTGTGCAAATATTTCACACTTAGTTCTGCCAACAATTTTGTTTTCTCTCAAGTTTGAACAAAACTCCTTCAGACACCTGACCGCTGCAGCCCCAGAAGGAGTGCTGCCCCCTTCAGAAAGCGCGTAACTGAGTAATAAAAGGTGAAGGACTGAAACACTTTCCACAGAGATCTGCGAAGACTTCAGAGCTCAGCCCTCCACAAAGAGTTTCTCATTTGCTGCTTCTGCAAGCTTGCTTGGCTGTTATATGATTTTTTTTTTTAACATCTCTGCAACTTTCTGATGTATTTTTTTTTTTTGTGTTTGTTTTCTGAGACCTCAGTACAGATCGTCCTATTTTCACGACCTCGGTGTGTTCTGCCATTGGTGCGGACAGTGGTTCTGCATCAGCTCTCTGTGGGGCCCCCTGATGTCAGCTCAGGCACTCGGATGTTTTGCTTGTGCACATCCAATGTTTCCAATTTAGATTGCTAAGAAAACAGGATAGTAATATGATTAAAATACACCTTTGAGATTGTACATTTAGTCTCAAAAATGCCAGGCAATGGTGAAGCAAACCTTCCCGTCTGCAATAAATTGGACTGCAGCGTACCTCCTGGCCTTTTTAAATTTCCATCTCTAAAACACCCACGGTTACGTTACACTTTTGATGATGGAGAAAAAAGAAAAAAAGAAATTCAATCATCTAAAGACCACAAAAGAATCAGTTTGGCTGCAGGGACCGTAAAAGTTTTGTATTTCCTAAAATAGCTCAGTGAAACGTAAATAAAAGCAGCACCTCTCCATGTGGACGCTCAGCATTCTGCTCTCGGCATCACACGATGCGGTCTGTGTGCCTGACGCCGTTCTGCTGGTTTCTCACACCTGGACCGGGTCGGGGCTGCGCAGGGCGGCCCGCGAGCAGCTGCCGGGCCGCGCCGGGCTGAGCAATGCCGGAAAGCACCGAAGTGAATTCATTTTTCATCATCTTATACATTGAAGTACTGTGAAAGGAGAAAAACAGGGGCTCTTTAGCAAAGCCCTGATGGCTTAATTTTCCCTGAGCGTTAGGTTCGCGGGAGCATTCACCCGGCGCTTTCTCCCCGCACTCCGCGGGCAGGCGCTGGGCGCAGCTCGGAGCGCGCTTCGGGGTCTCGCCCCGCGCAGACCGCGCTGAGCCGCCAGCAGCCGGGGCCGCGTCACAGCCGCTGCTCGGGAGCTCCTCTTGTCCCCGCCTCCAGACCCGGCCGGGAGCGCGCTACAAGCCCCGCGGGTGCAGGGGAAAGCCTGCGAGTACAGCGCCCGGAAAGCCACCAGACGAGTAACAGCAGCCCTACATTTATTATTCATAAGCCCGCTTCAGGCGTTTCTACAGAAGGGCTCACGTTCCCGGGCCACCGCGCGCCCCGGCTCCGCCGCGGTGTGCCCAGCGCTCGGCCGCGGGGACGTCCCGAGGGCACGGGGCTGGGTGCGGGGCCGGGCCGGGCCGGGCCGACGCCGCGGGATCGCGGCTCTCCGGGCGTCACCAGCAGCGTTCGGTCCCCTCCGCGCGAGCGCTCGGCAGAATCGGGAGCACCGCCGACACCCGGGCTCTGCCCCGCGCACAGCTCCCGGCTGCCGGCCCCGAGCACGAAGGGTTAAACATCCCCCGCCATCCCAAACCGCCGCTTTTCCGAGCTCACACGGCCTCTCGCATCGGTACAAAGGGCCCGATTTAATCCGGGCCGCAGACGACTCACATTGTGCTGCAGACTTCGAGCAATGTCAGGCGATCAGGTTTCCAGCTCATATCCAGGCACAGCCCACGAACAAAGACCTCTTTGTGGCTGAAAAAAATCCCCTGAAGATATTAACAGCGCAGCAGAGTTCAAACTGTTAAATGGTTCAAATATTATTTAATGAATACGTTTGAAATGAGGTCTCACAACGCAGAACGCTTTTTAGATCATCATTTGCAGAGAGCCCGCCTCTTCGTTTACTTCTTTATGGACTCATTGCTGTCAGGTTTTAATTACAGCCATTTTCCTTCCAGGCTTTTTCAGGGACTTCGCCCGTTGCCGTGGTTTGGTTCTTTGTGACACGTTTTAGCCGGGGACCGTGCACCCCCGCAGCCGCAGCAGCCGCGGTCCCTGCACCCCCGGGGCCGGGGCGAGGACAGAAGCACTGCAGAGGCAGCCCCGATGGAGGCAGCTCCCAACAAGCCCCCAGAGCTGGGAGGTTTGTTAACCTAGCGTGTTCCAGCTGGGGTCGAGAGAGTCATGGCAAAGTTCAAACCCATACATACCTTGAGATTCTATTTTTTAAGCCTCGGGTAGGCAATTCTACAACAGAGAGACATACAATTCTAGAGACAAAAACTACAGAAAGAAACGTGTCTCCAACCCGAGGGAATGTTGAAATGAAATCTGAGTTTGCTGTCTTTATAGCAATGAGAAATCCACGGCCGCTCTGAAGCACAGAAGGAAACACCCGGCCCGAAGGGCTGACAGCAGCACCTCCCCTCACACGGAGATTCGCATTCTGAAAAGACACCGCATAGCTGGGACACACGCAGCAAACAGAGCAAAGCACAAGGGTCAGGAAAAGTACCAGAAAATTATAGCGACAGCAGAACTACTTCCAGGTTCTGTCAGTAGAGTGCATTGCAAAGCAAAATGCAAAACAGATATGCTTTACACCAGGAAATCATGCTTAAATATCTGTATGAAATCAAGCAGAAGATACGTTAAGCTGTTTCTGACGCACAGCTCTCCTGAGAGGAGCGTGGACGGGCGTCTCCAGGAGCGCTCACCCCCAGCAGCACGAGGTCTGAAGTTCTGCAGAATGCCATTCATCCTCTCCAGCCACTTTGTCACTTGTGACCGAGTCCTTCATGCAGGATCTCAGAGCCACCCTGACTTTTGAAGAACGTTAAATAAAATAAAAGAAAAATTGTTTGTCAGCTTTACACAAAACACTGATAGCAGCCGCTGAAATCTCTGCGGTGGTCACCAGAAGGGTAGCAAACACGGCCATGAGGTTTTAGTGCTGTTTATGAAGGAATTCTAGTTACCGATACTGGTTTTTTGAAATAAAAATGTGCAAACTGATAAAGTCTTTAAAGCAATTCTGGTGCAGTTCCTAACAACAGAGGCTCTTGGGAAAAAACGTTATTGATACAAACTGTGAGCATGTGGGAAACGACAGACTTCTCTGTCAAGAACCGAAGACGCGCCACCGAATTACCCGCAGCCTCTCCGACAGCTGACGCGATCGCAGCACCGAGCGGGTTCTTCCTCCGCCCCAGGGCCGCCAGCCCTGCCCGGGCAGCGCAGCCCGGCACGGCCCCTCGGAGCGCCCAGCGGTGCGGGAGGAGCCTTCCCGGGGCCGCGTCCCCAGGGCGACCGACGTCCTCCGGGCACTGCGGGACCGGGATGCAGCCCTGACACCGCTCCTGCTCCCAGCAGCGCTGAGCTCTACCTGCAGCACTCTGCGCACCCACAGGAGCTGCATCACCACCAGACACTGCTCCCTTCAGCTGAGGTGATGCTTTGGTTGAGATGGAAATGTGCTTCCAGTGCTTCAAAACCTTTGAACCATCCAAATGTTTCTTACGCAGCTGTCTGCTACCGTGCAGCTGAGAAATGAAGAACCCATCATTCACTCGGCTGTTTGCAAACAAGGATCACCCCAGGACATCCCGGATGCCGGCACAGGAATACTTCAAAAATAAACAGGATGGCTTGAACTTTCCCGATCTATCATCACTTGCTAAAGCTAACGTTAACTTTGGGAGACGCCATTATCCACAAACTAATGGAAAGGGAAAATGAACGTCTGCCTGAGCTAATTGCCCAACGCAAACACTGCGCATTAGCACAGAGTCACCACAGACAAGACTTGATTTGGATTTGAAGACTGTAACAAACGCTCGGTTATTTGTCCTCGTCTGACAGAATTTTCGGAGCTAGGGGCTGTACTTCACTTTGTCAGTTCTGACTGTTTGGAAATGCTGAAGTCTGTCCCCATGAGATATTTGTTTTTAAATCCTACAGCTGAAAGGGTTTTAATATGTTTTCAAGCAATTAGAACTTGCTGTGTGCAGTGAGCTAGCATTTCCTGGCTACAATTTAAATGCTTTAGAGATAGGAAGACACTTTAATTGACTGAATACTATTTATGCTTCTTTCTATTGTGCTAAAAGTTTATGATGCAGTCTTAAAATTAGAACTGAGTGCGGCATGCTCTGACTTCTGATATGAATGCAGCAAAGAGGGAAAGTTACAACAAAAAGCAAGATCTGCTGCATTCAGAAGTGCAACTTGGTTAAATTTGAGGGCAAATCAGAAAAATGGCAAGTACCTTCCCTGAGCAGTATGTATTATCTTTATAGATCTTACTTCCCTAATTTTGTAGCAGCAAAAAAACCTGCAGCGCTGTGAGGGTGCAGAGCCCCGGGACAGTGCTCCGAGAGGTGGGGGGGTCTCCTTGCCTGGAGATCCCCAAGCCCCCAGGAGCGTTCCTGTGCCTCTGCTCTGGGAACTGCTGGGGGGCTCCAGAGGTCCCTTCCAGCCCCTTTTCTGTGATGCCCCTTTAACGCCCTACTCCAGCTGTCATACAACAGTACTTTATAAGATGGGGGTGTAGGTGTCTACTGCAGGGACCACGGGATGGAGATTTAAGTTCAAATTGTGGGCATGAGTATTTGGTGCAAGAAATGACAATTTTGGTTAACATGTTGCCATACCAAAGCGTGATTTAAAGCAGGTTAACCGGAACTGAGTACTTTGCACTGCAGGGATTCTAACACTTGCAGGAAACATAACAAGAACAGAACACTCCTTTCGCCAGGAACGCCTGAGGCGTTTCTTTTTCGCTGCAGTTTGACCGGAGAGCAAAGCAGCGGCAGCGGGGCGGCCGCAAACCGCACAGCTCCGCGCCACGGGGAGGGCACGAAGCGGGGTGGGTCTGCAACACAGAGGACACACTGAAACTTGAATAATAGTACTTTAAAAAGTCAACTGCCTTTTGGGAGATTGGTAGTGAGTTTCTTATCAGAGACATTTTCAGACTGATATTGTGGGTGGTGGGAGAGAAGCAAAGGACACAAGCTCAGAGTGCACTTGGAAAAAAAGCCTTAGGGCGGAAGAAACCCCCTGCGCTGAATCCCAAACACAGGTCTGACACTTCCCAGTCCACACATTCAGGCCTAAGAAAGAAAGTATTCCCCTTTGTTTTCAATGATTAAAAACCATCGCCAGAAAACGCACAATCCTTGCAAGGCCATGTTAGGCCGCGCTGCTTTGTGCAGCCAAGTGATGCATTTAAAAGGTTACTGCTGCAGTAGGGCTCACAGCAGTGTACTGCAGTGAATAAATATCATGTTTACACAGCCGTTATAACAAAACCATGTTGCACTTTCACTGCTTCCCGTTGGTTTGCCATCTGGAAGCTAAACAAGCTCTGTAGTAAGAAAAGATAATTCAATTTTGCGTTCACAGAACGGAGCCACACAAGTTTCAGCCCATAGCAGCTGATCACACCGCCATGCTGGCAGGCAGGCACCGGCCAGGCAGAGCCAGCGCCGCTCCCGCGCCGCACGGGAGCAGCTGGGGAGGCCCCGCNCAGCGCCCGGCTCAGCGCGCCGCAGCAGAACCCCGCCGTCAGCTCGCGCCTGGCCGCACGGATGGGCCGAAACCCGGGCAGCCAGAGCTCACGCGTGCCGGGCACCGAGGGGAGAGCTGGGGGCAGAGCCTCGCTGCAGCCCTCGGAGCCCTTCCCCCAGGCCGGCCGGAGCACCAGCACAGCCGGCCCTTCCTCCGGGCCAGGCTCTGCCACGCACCCTGTAACTGCCCATCTCTCCCACTCTACCACACATCCTCACCTCTACAACCACAACACATTCTGACACACGACAGAACCATCTCATGCAACATATCTGCAGCTGCCTCTGTTTTACACTGAAGTTTCCAAGTCTTTCTCCAGAGGTCTGCTCCAAAGCTCTGTGCCACGGGCACCAGACCCAACACGCCGGTACGTGCTCAGCCACCCCCAGACCCCCCCCACACTTACATTGCCTTACCTTGACTTGAAAGGTTTCAGACATCCTTGCCAAGAGACCTGAAAATCTACTTGCTGCCTCGAACGCTCTGCGGGAAGGTTTGCTTCGGCCCGAAGGCACCATGCTTTGGTCATCAGCCTTCATGCTCAAAGTCACCTCCATGCCTCCATTGCCTACAGCCACGCTGGCAGTGCTGCTGCTTCCTCCTGCAAACGGGGAGGAAGTTTTCCAGCTCATTCTCTCTGCATAGTGGGTGATCCTTTCCCTGTAGAGGCCGATACAGAACGAGCAGCACCTGTAACATACGCAGACAGCCACGACCAGCCAGAGCAGCCCTCAGTTCCAGGAGCACCAAATCCGAGTGTCTGCAACACGCTTAGCTTGGCATATTAAAGCAGGCATTCACAATATACAACGAAAGCAAAAAACCTTTCTCCATGCTCCAAACAGCAGCAAGGTTCCAGCTATGTGTTACTCTGCTCAAAATGCTAAACCAAAACAAAAATCTTAACAAACAACCTCCCCCACCCAACCCCCAAACTGCTGCTAACGTTCAAGCACACACCTGAGCTCACAACCACTGAAGTGCATCCTTAGAGGACTTCCAACCTTCTTATGCAGTTCAGTAAAACTAAATGCCAGATTAGCAAACCACCAATACTAACACCTAAGACAAGAGACAGAGCATTTTATCATCAAATTTATTTAAATTTAATTGACTGTTTTGCTGTAGGTCACACCAAAGTCTGCCAAAGTAAACTAAACATTGTACGTTCACTACAAGACGCTCTCAAATTTTCACAACTAGTTTCATATTTCTGAACTTGTAGGGTCCCTTTCCCTCCCTTTGTGTTCTGACTCCCATTATGACAGCACGACTTGTATTCCACCACTGGGAAGAGAACAGAGCCCTTAGGTTCCCAGGTTTGCAGGAGCCCTCCTTGCAGCAGAGTTTTTAAATCAAACGCACGTGCACGTCTGTATGTATATTTACAAAATCGACCTCCTGATGTTACAAACATCCATTCAACTGCTAATCCAGAGAGGGAAAACAAACAAAAAACCCCAACAACTTTGCAGCACGGAGGACAGGAGGGCGAGGTTACGTCGGAGCCATGTACCAATGCCCACGCGCTGGCAGGCACGCCGGTGCCCAGCACTCAGCAGCTGGTGTGCTGGCAGGGCCATGCAGCAGACCTGACCCTGCTACCCTTCAAGTTTAGGTAAATTTTGTCATTGATTGTAGTAGAAATCAGATCACTCCTTTTGTAGGCAGAGTAAGTAAAAAATGGTTCCAAATACCATGGATGTACGCAATAGTATAAAGATGGAAGCTTAAGCACGGCTTGTCCTACCAGGGTTACTGGGGATACTGGGAGGAAACCAGGCAGCAATAGAACTTACCTAACTAGTGTTTCTAAAATAATTTGTTTCTGATCTAGCAAGCATTTTGATAATATATGTCTATGATATGCTCTATCCCAATATTTTCTTAAAAAATGCTGAAGATGTTTTCTTATTTGAGAGTTATCTACAGGCCATCTTTATTACATTTTCTTTAACGTATCTACTCATAACAAGTATCAGAGAAACATGCTAGATGCTACAATTTAAACTTTCATCATACCTGAAAGTATACATTTCTTTTTAAGTGTATTTTCAACATGAAAAGAGCTAAAAATCACCATTATATTCCATTGTGTAATGTGTGTGAAATCAAGACCATTTGCATAGCTTCCAAAGTGAAACTGGAAAATAGCGATTTCATTAACTTTGGAGAAGGTCCATCTGCCTTCACTTTCACTGCAAGGCCTAAGACATATTTGAAATATTCTAAAATATTCTACAAGTATTGTTAATTTCTTTGTCTAGAAAGCCAGCTTCTGGAAAGTCTAAAATTTCAAGTATTTTATAAATCACAAGCCATTTTCCTTAATCTTGCCAATTTTAATGAAGAAAAACATTAGCATTCAATGTACAAAAGTCCAATAAAACACTTTTTTTTTCTTCTTCTTTTTTTTTTTTTTTTTTTCAAATCAGTGAATGGTGGGTAAAGTTTGGGTCAAACTCATTCAACAGTAAAAGTCTTCCAATTTCCACTAATAGAAACTTCCTTCTGATTTGACTATAGGATAAGGACAATCCAGAAATAAATAGCTATAAATACATTCATTGTTCCTATTCCAAAAATAATCACATAGGGAAGACACAAAATTGAAATTAACTTATTTGAATCCATTTCTTTACAACGAGATAGGGTCAAGTTCTAGCAGAGTGACTCAAGACAGGAAAAAAAAAAAAAAAGTAGGGAATAAGTTGGTCCAGTATTGACAGTCATGAAACATACCAGTTAATGGAATTCTGCAGTTAATTCAACCTTTAAATGACACTACTCAGTTGATTTTTATTTGCTTCAGGTATACATAATGAAAGCAGTTTCCTTTGCATCTTTGCTGAGGACAGGTATAGAAGTACCCTGGAGACACTGTAACAACCCTCTTCAGTATGCATGTGCGTATATATAATTATATACAAATAATCATGCATCCACACACACATTTGTATATCAACACTGCATGTGACAGTTCAATCCATCATCATTCATCATTGGCAGCACTTGTTCCTCTGACTTGGCCTCGGTTACGTAACTGCAGAGAAAGAACACACACAGTTAAACATTAAAAGTTTCTTAAAACATTAAGTTCCAAACAGGTACTTTAATTAACCTCCACTAAAACAGGGCAGGGCAGGGCAGTCATGACATCATCAAGACTGAGCCATTTGTGCCAAAGCAGTGCAAGGTTTGTTAGTGGGTCTTAACGTGGGCGCTGCCCTCGCCGGCAGAGAGCTGCCCTGGTCTCTGGGCGGCCTCACGCTAACCAGCAGGACTGCAGACCTGGGGCTGGGGACCCCCTCTCCAGTATTTCCCCTGTGACTGTTTCAGTACCAACATTAAAATAATGCACACCAATACTCACAAGTTTGCAAATATGAGAAAACCCTACTTCCTGCAGTAACAATTTTTATGCTGTTTAATATTTATAAATGTCTGTGTGGAACTGGATTTTAAGCAATTAATATGCTTTAAAGATGACAGTCCACAGCTTCCCTCAGTTACGTGGATTAAGTCCACATATCACAGGATACCGACTGTTCCAATTTGTGCCCGGAAAACTACTTGCAGGCTTCAGAGCTCGGTGCCGGCACAGTGATGACAACGGTTCATGCACTTTGGGTTTCTGCGCTAGATAAGCCCAAAGAATCAGCTTCTCAAACAGAAAGGAGCTCAAGGCCCAGAAGCATTATCTGGATATAATTCTGACAGCAATTCCCATACATATATTAGTAACTTTCTCCTTCTCCATCCAACAGTTGACTTACACAGCTTGATTTGCCTCAGAACCTACAGAACTCCTCTAGACGTCAGCAGCCAATGTGCCTCGAACGGAACCCTTCTTACGCATCTAAACGTAAAATAAAACTGTGAGCTACCACATAAAGAACCTATCACGCTGTTGGTCAGTTAAAGAGAGAAGTAACAATCTACACAGCCAGGACCAAAACCAGAACCAGCCTCAGCTGAAGTTTTTGGGAGACTGGGTATGCGGTGTTTCTTTTTGGTGAGGGAAGCCTGGGAAGCACGCAGCAGCTGTAAATGATGCTCCTTAGATTTTTATTAGCCCATAGTGCTTCAGCTCAGAGCCACACTGCTTGAAATACTCAAGGACACAAGGTATACCACAGTGCTTTGGCAGGGTCAGATGCTCTTCTACTATGCACTGATTAGCTGATGTCTATTTAACGAGCAACAGGTGCTCCTCATCTCCAGGAGTCAGACACACAAACCACTAAGTTAAAGAAAGAAAAAAAAAATGAGGAAGATGGGCCAGCACTGATAAACTCTGGAAGAACACTGATGAGGATTCACAGAGTAACAAAAAAGTACCAAAAGCAGAGACCCTGACAGTAAAAACTGATTTAAGATGAAGAACAGGACCAACAAAATAACTGAAATGTCCACAAAATCTAAAGAGAAAGATTAGCTTAAACTAGAAAGGAGTGTCAGTGAGAAAGGGAACAGCAAAAGAAAGCAACGTCTTCTAAGGAAACATAATGCTGCCAACACGGGGAGGCTTGCTCTCTGCACTTGTCTTTGTTTAAGCATTGTAAAACTGCATAATGTAACAGCGTCAGAAAATACTTCTCTGCAGGGATAGAAGCATGAAGATATTCTTGTCAACACAGGCCACTACACCCTTGCTTCCCAGTAGCCCAGGCCATAGAAATAATACTCTGTGGCACATCCAGAATTTAATGAAAGTTACTATTCAGCATGCTGGATGAAGAAGTTGAATATGAAACAAAACTGAGCTATGTGGGGTAAGACTAACATTCATGTTGTATTTGCAGTAATATTTTAGCCTTTGGACTATTCCCCAGAAGGTGCACACCACCACAAAGACCTTAGGATTGCATCGTTCATAGATGTTTATAGAGACCTCTATTTAAGCATTTAAGAAAAAAAAAAAATTCAGCAGTAGCGCCCCACTCCTCCCACATCTCATAATACGCTCAGAAGAGCTGTGTTAGCATAACTTATCAACAGATCATTCTTGTGAAAAATTGACTTTTTTGAAAAGTAATACACAAGTTCTTGAAGACAAAGTCATACATGATGAGCTACTTGAAACAAACTAGTTGCACTGCTTTGTACAACAAGAAAACAGTAAACAAATAGGTTTGATGTTTAAGAACAAGGATAAATGTTACTCCCAGAAACACATGAACTAGGTTTTGCTTCACTAAAAAGAGCCAAAGAGTAGCAAATGTTTTGCAAAAAGCATTTACAAGAACAGTTACTTGCCACTTAGAAATGTGAAATGGAACTTTCTTTATAAGATGACAGACAAACACGGAGACAGAAAAGGGAACTTTTCCCATGCACGGAGCCAAACCACTGCTGCTTGCTTGCTCCAGCACATACCTTGCATGCACTCCTCCCACTGCCACTATCCTTTCTCAGAGAAACCGGATGAAGTTCATTTCATTCCAAATAAAGAACTATGGGTGCACAGAAGAAAACCCTTCTGACAAAAATCAGTTAAAGAGAGGAAAGCAGTTATTCTTCCTCCTTCACAGACACCCAGGAATAGGTAGCTCTATGAATAGATTCTAGCATAACGTAGAACTAAAGAAGAAATCCATGTGATTTGAGAGAACATCTTCCATAATCAAAAATACTCAAGTGCCAATGAGAGTATAATCTTTGCAAGAGTGAACAGACCTCATTCTTTCCAAAATATTCTGAGAGCTGTCAAAGTAGACAATCACTTCAGCTCATCTGAAAAGAAAATTTGGTTTTACCAGCTCAGACCACCTACCTATTAACACACAACAATAAAGAAGCACTTCTTCCAAATCCAGAAAACATTTCCACACAACGCAAGATTTCTCCACACCATTCATGAAGACCAAACACAGAGAGCATACCAAGTGGGGACGGAGAGTTACAGCTCGTTTTGGTACGAAAAGATGTGCTAGGCTCAAACCATTAACGACACTTCCATAACCACTGTCAACAGTAGGTTGACAAGCATAAGACAGTCTGTTTGAATATGTCTGGCAGCTGAAATTAGCTAAACCACACCAAAAACCAAGTTACAGCTGAAGGCACATCACGCCTTGACAGTACCAAGACAATGGAAGGAAAGTGACAAGCTGAATAGGTTTGAGGCATAAAGCAATTGGGAAAATGGGAAAGAAACAGAACAGACTCCACAAACCAGAGGACATGAAAGTGAGAAAGGCTCATGTCAAAGGTCAAGCTCTGGAAACAGACTAAAGAAGAAGGCTTCTTGCTTAGCCTATGATGCTCCTCTACCTCCTAAAAGAAAGAGTAAGAAAGGTGCCCTATGGATGGATTTCCTTCTAGACATCAGTCCAAAGGCAGACCAAACCACATACACTTTATCCTCACAGCCTCTAAAGCATGTACGTTGGTATCGCCACGAGCCTAATCATTTTACTGGCTTCCTTTCTGCAAGTCAAATTCTCAGCTCTGCCGTGCTAATCAGGATGAGTGCTACTGTTGTCACGTGACACACACAAGTTTACTTCGTGACATGTTTTAAGAGAGGAAGGAATCAGGTTTAACGATGATTGGAAACAAAACAAAGCAAAACGGTACAAAAGTGAGATGACTGCTCTGACAAGCAACAAAAAATGCACTGAAAGCGATTTTGTGCAATGAGTATGACAGCACAAATAAAGAGATGGGCAATGCAGACATTCCAGATTTAGTGACACCAGAAATATTTACCTTATGGTCACTTCCAAATTGACACAACATAGCAAGCAGAAGCTTGAAGTGCATGGGTGTGCACAGGAGAATCACTGTAAAAAAACAAACGCTCTCCAGCAGTTGCCCAAACATACGCAAGGGAACGGATACAACTTAATATGTTTCAGTTTCTAAAAACTAAATGGCATGGCTATAGATGGCACACAAACATCAGCCTTACGGCATTCTTACCGCTTCCAGCTCCTTTTGAGTTTCATCCTCCATTCTCCTAATGTCTTCCATAGTCAGATCGATCCACTTGTCAATCCAACAGAACAGCTGGCGATGGAAGTTGGTAAATATCCTTTTTTCTTGCTTTAAGAAGATAAGTAAACATTAGATAGTAGGCCTCTGTTTTGGCAAAGACTAGTGAAGCATTTGCAGCTATTTGCCTTCAAAAGGTGCAGTCTTTAGGTGCATAACGTTACATACTGCTACAGGTTTTGCTTCCTCACATTTTTGGAGGCTATTTCAAGTCATATTACTTCTCACATTTTAAAAATGAACAAACTTCATTATCAAAACACGTGCCTCTTATAAACTGCTAGGTTTCAAATTTTAAAATACTTGCTGGCCCCAAAAACCCACGGTGTTGTGTTAACGAACCACAGCAGCTCAGTCCAGCTCTAGTGCTACGGTTTCTTAACTTTTATAATGTTGACTTGGAAGATGAAAGAGGTGTCATATAAATCCTCCAATTTGCAGGATTACTGCTATTGCTTCTGACGGCTCTGATAAAAGTAGCCATGCAGATACAATGTTGAAATCTATTTTACTACTAAGACTTCTGCCTGCATTCAATTACCCTGCTTGACAACTGAAGTTCATGTCCTGTTTATCTGTTCCCAGATTTTGGGAAGCTGCTGACTGTCCTCAGAAGCAATGCTGATCAATCTCGCATCCAGTTCCTGACAACTAGCAGGAAGATCAACTTCCTCTGAAGAATCAGTTTCAGGTAAAGCAAGGCAAAACAAACAAACAAACAAAAAACAAAACCAAATATAACTTTAAATATTCCTCATCAGACCACAGAAACAGTCTTGGCTCTTCTGCTCAGCTTATCCTCTACCAGTTCTCAGTTTGAATTGTGTAATGTGGAATTCCTTCCCAAAACCACCACACCAAAGAGTTTCCCTGCCCTTCCTTTGTACTGCAGCCATCATGAACTACCTTCTCCAGCTCATTCTCAATTATTCTTGTTTGAGCTTCTCTTTTGCTATCGTCTTTATTGAAACGCACAAACTTCTAATGCAGTTCGATGGGTGGCCCACTCCAAGCTGAAAGCCCTGGTCACCACAATGAAAACAGTCTCACTTCAGTTGTTTGCAAGGAAACCCCACACCCAACTACTACTGAAATTTGATGTTTTGGTTAACTCACTGTTACAGCCCGTTTTATCTGGACTGAAGAGAGCCGGCACGCCAGTCTAGATCAAACACTGACTACACGTAAATTTACGCTCTAAATGTTTTTTTAAAAAAATCACAATCCATATTCTGCAGATATAGAAGCAATGAAAAAGATGCAAATATAATTTGACAAAACATCAGCTGCCAACTAAACCCTAGTGTATTGGATTATACCTGCATCAGACCTGGCTTTGCAAGCATTTAATTCCCAAAAAAAACAAATACTGAAGAATCAGTAAAAAGATAAGAACACTTTTATAAGAAAACTAGAACAAAAGATGCTAAAGAAACACCAGCACATATTTTAATGCAACATTCAACTTATAAGGGCAAAAAGAACCAGAGAATGCTGTCAAGTGCTGTTGCTTACAAAATCAGGTTAAACTTGCATGACACACACTCTTTGCTTACACTTATGCTTTTTCAGCTTGGCAGGCAGCAGCACCAGTGAAACATCACTGCTAGCAGACCAAGATACAAAGGATTCTGAAGAAATGAACAGTAACTACTTGACTGTAAGCAACAGGAAACTTCTCCACTCTTGTGACTCAAAACAAACGAAAACAAAACTAAAAAAACCAACCAGCTTAAAACAGAAGCAACCTGCCTGCTCACCCACCTGCCCTCCACCAACCCCCCCTGCCCTGCAACATCACAATGAGAGAGAAGTGCTTACCTTCTGTATAAGGTTTTCCACTTTGTTCTGCAGTCCCCACCATTTAAATTTAATAGTCACCAACTTGTAAGCACACATTTTAGGACACTCTTCATCAGTTGCTAGCTCTTTCTGTTTATGGATAATTGGACATTTTTTTTTTATTCAGTGAAATGCACTCAGTGTTATTCTACATATTAGTAAACGACTGCGCTGATCTCAATACAGGGTAATAAGGATTAACAATTGGGTTAAATCTATAGGACAATTCAATTCATTCTGCAAAAACATATTATAGATCTAAGTTTTAGCATTGATTTCATTTTCATGACTTCCCCTGTAATATACTCTCTGGAGCTTTGAGGGGACAACGAAGCTTAATTACAATAGCTAGTGCCAAATTATTTTATACTTCTAGAGTATTCAGTTCTATTCAGTTCTGCTTTGCCCATATACTGCAAAAAGAAACGGAACCCTGGCATGGTCTCCCCTGCTCCTCTCTCTCTCACCTCCCTTCTCTGTGTTTTTTCTACAATTCGTGCAGTCAAATTTACATAACAGAAGCAACCACATGATAGTTTTGTTTAACAGCATGTTAGGTTACTCCAAGCCTTGTAAAAGAGGAAAAATGAGGGGGGGAGAAAAAAAAAAAAAAGGAGCTGACAGCAACTTAGCCAAAACCTCTATGTTTGAGTAACAAGCTGTTACTACTGAAGTGCAAGGGTTTTTATTCTGCCTTAGATGTTTGTTCTTTCCTCCCCATGGAAGGAGCACGGGGCTGATACAGGAATGGTCCGTTCGGGTCCGTGTGACCCAAGGACAGAGAGGAATTACTTTTTTTAAATAGCTGTAAAAGGAGGAAGAGAACTCAATGCCTGGAACTGGCAGCAGCGAATTTGTATGTTCCATTTACTTCTGTCCTTCTGCTAATGCCTGGACATAGACTTCTGCTGTTTAGGAACAAAAAAAACAACAACAGCACTTTGTTTTCTCGTTCATGAATAGAACGTCAGTCTTCTGAGGATAACTGGTTTTCATTCAAGACCTTCTTGGTGATGAATATTAGTAATAAACATTCTACGTTAAATAAATATACATTATTCACTAAGATTTTCCGGCGTTATATATGTCTTAAATCTCTTTACTTTGTTCACGACCAACAGCAGCTGTCCATTTCATGTTTAAAAGAAATCTGGTTACAAAATGCCCCACATTGTTTCTACTTTGAAGTTTGTTGCCTGTGCGCCCTCCCTGAGGGTCAGTTCTCAAGCATGACTTTCTTTCCTGAGCAATTTCACACCGGATGTGATTTATGCAGCACGCATTCACCAATACTCAATAATGTGTTTGTGCAGAAGGGTGGCACTAATGCTAGAACATTTTTTACAGAATATAATGGTTTTTTGGTCATTCTTAATAAAACATACACATATATAATCCTTTATGCTGCTCTAAGAAATACAGTTATTATAAGCATTTAAATAGAGGGAAGCTTCCAACCAGTTTTTTGCATTTTAAGCAGCATTTACATTCAGTGGTTACCGCAACAGCCCAACGGCTTGCACAGATTTATCGTGGTGTGTATTCAGATGTCAGTCTTGAGGACGGATAACATTCATCCAATTTAACATGCATTGCTTTGTTTTTAGCAGTGATATTAAACGAGCAGTAGACAGTAACTTTGCTTATTAACACATTTGAAATTTTAACTGAATACAAAAGAAAATATTAAAATTTCTGCCCTCTGTTTTAAAATTAACATGACTAGTGACAGTTTCTAAGGAACTGCAAACTTCTTTTTCCCTTGCTGATGAGACTTCATAAGGCTGTAAAGTTGGTTCTTATTACCTTCCAATTTGGCCCCAAAGGTCCTCTCTTTGTCTTTACTGACTGGAATAACGCAGGATCTTCATCAGCTTTGTAGTCCTATAATATAAAAAAAACCCTGAGCGTCAGAAAAAAACAGATATAATAACGCACTGCATTAAGCTTCTGCTCAAGACTACCAAATTGATTCACGTGAGTGGTCTGGAGCAGGTTTGTTAGTCTGGTTTGAGCTTGTGTTGAAAACTCTGTCACTCCTGCTCGTTCACTGCTTATCACCAGGGGTGCTCCTTATCTATGTGCACTATGACAGCATTTTGGGGCCCCATTTTGGGGAATGGAAAGCAACTAACACAGAAATCAGTATGCTAGCATTTTCCAAACTGCAACACATGTCCACTTCTGACAGAGCAGAACAGAAAGGGAAGATGGTACAAGCGAGCTAACTTCAAAAAGGAGACGCGGCACAACCTCATTCTGCAGGACGCACTGCCAGTCTCAGCACGGGGTGGGCACAGGGCAGCAGCTCGAGGGGCACTGCCTTAGAACAGACATCGCTACTTACCACGTCAGTCACATGTGGTGGAAACACAGCTATTATCAACAGAGCTGAGAGATGACAAATGCTTCCAATGTATGGAATTACTTAATTTTACTGATGAGGGTTATGGAAATGACTATTTCATAGAGACACTTATTTGGGAATTAGGAAAGGATAAAAATCCCTGACCTCAGTACAGAGCACAAGCAAGGTTTACATGATGTATGAAAAACATATGCCTAAGAAAACCATTACACCCAGGCAACTAAGGAGAACCGTAAAAGTTTAAATGGCTATGAAGTAGAACAAGAACAAGGCAGAAGCTACAGATAAGCCCCAAGAAAGTTTAGCAAAGTCAATGTGTCATTTTCAAAAACAAATTCTGACGAGGACAAAGTTGTAGAACATACAATGAAAGAGATACCACCAGAAAAGTAGCCCCCGGCATTCCCCCCGCTTCTGCAGAGTTGTCGCAAAAAGTCTCATTTGTAAATTGCTTTAAAGATGAATTAAAACTAAAACTTAATCTTTCTACTGCATCCCCTGACATTCCAAATTAAATCCTATCAGCCTCAAGATACGAATATTTTTTTAGAAAGGATCTCTGAATACTAAAACTGCAGTATCAATGTTTCCTCTGAGGCACAGTGAAGGCATCCAGCTACATCCCCACTGCAGCGTGCTGCAGTGTTTCGGAGAAGTGGTTTCCACAGGCAACTGGGCGAGTTAAGCATACGTGAAAAAACCCAAACACTTTAACATTACTGAGCAGGAATTATGAGACTGGGTTAAGGAGGAGTCCACTCTAACCTCATGTTCTGTCTCAGTGGCCAGTAACAGATGCTACATGGAAGGATGCAAATAACCCACATGGAGATCTACCACAAATAACTCACAGGCAGATCTACCAATTCACCTACAAAAAAGCTTGGTCTTCTCTTGTTTGTTCTTTTGTTTGTTTTCCTGAAAAGAATATAAACCTTCATTTACAGAGCATCATTTAACTGGGTATTTCTCTCCACTTTTATTCTTGCTCTCAGTTACATCCTGTGGTAATTAGTGACTAATTATGAACTGTGCAAAAGCATTTCCCTCTCTCACTGGCCCAAAGGGCCTGATTTTTTTCCCCCCATTTTGTTGGCTTCTCCATTAATCTTATATTGGTATGGGAAAGCTGAGTTTTACTTCTACATTGTTTCCCCATATTTATTCACCAAGAAAATTCTAAATGAACCTGAGAATTACAACCTACACAAAAGAATTGTCCTTAGCCCTCACAAAGCAGTTCAGTTTCCCTATTTTTCATGTTTAACTCACGTACTTGAATTCATCAGATGGCACTACTGCACATACAGCTCAGCAGCCATTCTATGAGTTCAGTGCTTCAGCTGTCAGGAGTACTGAAGATTCCATATAACCCACTAGCTAATATATTCCCCATGAGTTAATACATTTAGAAAACACTAACAGATATTCAGATAGATTTGTGTTAAGCATTAAAATATATATAAATTGATCATCCTTCCTAAAAATACCTATGTGATTCAGAGGGCATTCAATCACATTGCTAATAGGTATGATTTAATGTCCACAAAATAGCATTTTCTTCTATTTTCCCCTCTAAATCGAAACAATATATTTATATAAAAAACCCAAATAACAGCCAGACAGCTTTCACAGGGTGCTCCCACAGGCGCTAAGATAATACTTTATCCACCACACAGGAATAATTTGAGGAATCGGCACAAGCACTGTACACTAATATTGAAAATTCAGCAGCGTATGTAAGTCCACACTTGAATTATTGGAATTGCAGAAGGTCTAATAGCAATATTTGTATTTTAGTAAAAACTCCATTTATCTAAGATTTTACTGGAATAAAGCACATCCTTTTTACTGGCATCAAAACAAGCAGCATTCCCTCACATGTGACAGCTCTGGCATGCAGCTCAGAGCCCTAACTCAATCACAGCTGCAAGCGAGCAGCAGCACGGAGCGAGCCTGCCGGCCTCGTTAGCGCTCCGTCTCCTTTAGGAGCCAACGAGGGCAGCAGAGGGTGCACAGGGTGCACAGCTTGCTGTGCCTGCCACCAGCTGCAGACTTCTCATCTCGTTATTTCCAAATGCTGTGGGTGAAGACAGCTGCAACCTGCTTGAATCCCCAGGTCCACAGCATATTTTGAAGACTTAATCTGATTTTATATATATGTATAAAACAATCCTTGGTCAGGAAAAAAAATACAAAAAGAATTTTCTTCACAAGTAAATCAACTTTAAGAAATATATTTAAATACTACAAGTAAGTGTTTTTACACAAATATATTTTGTGTTTTACACCACCGGTTATGACTGCCTTTTGACAATCTCACTCAAACACCAGAACAGAAGACAATGAAAAAGGGATCAAACTATAGTAACATATTAACAATTTTCTAATGATCATTTTGTTCTGGTTTACTAATTCCTTCCCTAAGCATTGCTGCACTTTTGGGGCATGACATGGAATCATAAAATACAAGAGTTTCTGTATTTTCATACCAGTTTGGTAAACAGAAACAGGTACAGCATTAGATGCAACCCTGAGCACGCTGGTTCAGGTGTCTGAGCCCTGTGAGGCAGGGCCCACGCGCTCACTGTGCCTGGGGCACGCAGGGACCCACAGCACACACCTCAGGTGAAGCTTTTCTTTAAAGGTGAAGGATGTAAAATTAGTATTAACACATTAACAGTTAAAACACGTATACGCTTGAACATATATTTACACTTGAATAGATAAACTGCTTTTTTGTAGCAGAGCATGACTCATTTTCATCTGCTTCAGCATTGACCACACAAGCGTACAGAATGGTGCACCACGCAGCCTGGGCTGCCAGCAGCCATCCCAGGCACCAGCCTGAGCCACGTACCTTGGCCCCAACATCCTGGTCAGCCCAGGCCTCCTCTACCTTCTCCAGATACTGAGGCATTCCTGATTCTCCACAGCAATCCCACAGAATCTGCTGTCCAACCAGGGCCCTTCCCGGAGCACGCACAGGCCCCAGAGCAGGCGCAGGCCTCACCCCATCACAGCAAACGCGGCTCAAGGAGCAAGGCCTCAGTGGAGAACGAGGAAGGAACAGCACTGAAGTGGGACTTGTGTGAAGAGAACACCAATGTATGCAAATGAGGTAATACCATTATGCAGATCAGGGTACAGCAGTCTTTGCTGACACTGCAGTTTTACTGCATTATTCAAATCAAACAATCCAAACCCCAGCATCACCCTTTTCCAGGTAATCACGATGGCCTTCGGGGTTGAGAAGAACTTCTGGTTTCTGCCTTCTACGCCTCCATGAAGGCCTGGGGAGGAAACACAGCGCTCCACTCACAAGCTTCTACCATTATTCTTTGCAGCCAAAACCAGAAAGCAATTCCTGTTTCATTCAGCATGTTTTGTGTACTTAGTGCTGCATAATAACTTCATCACCTGCGTCGCTTTCTTGTTCAAAATTCTTAAACTTTGTTTAGGACAAGCACAGCATGCTACCTCTCTTTTCCAGGCATCAGTTACTCATTCTGGTAAAAACCCAGTCTCTGCCACCAAGTTGTTCAAAAAACCTTTTTTTTTTAAACAAGCAGCATAAAGATGAATTTGGCACAATACTGCAGCCTGTCTGCTGGATCACTTTCCTAGAAGGACGTATGCTATGGTATACGCCCTCCCCAAATTAAAACAAAAAAAAACCTTCGACACTTACTGTAAAAGGTTTTAGTGACAAGAAAGCACATTTGCTGTTAGAGACTCTTCTAGTGGTTTTTATTTTTTAACGTGGAACATGGAGTGATATCACTCTGAATGCAAGGAAAGTTTTCTTTTAGTGAGAATTCATTTTCACCTCAACTGGTCCATGCACAGAAGTGCTGCCTCTCAGAAATACTTGCTAGTGGACTGTAACACATTTGCACTGGTAAATTAAACACCAGGATGCTCGCTCTGAAAATAAACCCAGCAAGGAAGATCTAAGGAGAGGACAAACTGCTGTACGACAAAAAATTACGGTGATATAATCCCATTTATCAGATTAAACCACTTAGTTTCTCCTTCAGCCTGTTCCTTAACAACGTTATGTACAGGAATGCAGTTACTTCAATTTCTTAATAGCTGTATTTCAGTATTAACACCTCCGTTCTCTCCACCTCACTGCTACACACACCTTGGAAGGGCTCTACTGCACACTTGGATACAACACTCAACCTAATTGCTGCCTAACTACTCCTTCCCACAACCGCCGCTTGGGAAGCAGGGGGAGCAAGCAGCAGAGCAGAAGTTCCCCTTCCTTAACAGGCAATGCTGGACCAGAACAGTCTGCTTTTTGCTGATCTGAAAGTGTCCACACCAGAAAGAAAAATCCAAAGAAGACTGGATGAACCACCCCGCATAGGATTATGAAGCGCACGTATTTTCACTATGTGACATTACTTCTAACACTGGAAATAAATACTATCTACAAGTAAAAGGTAGGAGTGAAAACAAAACTTCAAAGAAAATAGATGAGTTGTGGTAAAGTTGCCAGAGATCATACGCAGAAGCTGTGAACCAAGACCTTTCAAGAATCACTTAAACCAAATCTTGTTAAAGACAGAAAAAACTATCTAGATTGAAGTCCAGAAGGACAAGAGAGCATTGTAGGCACTCTTCACAATACACAAACCCTATCAGCATGCAAGGAAGTAGACTGGACTAGAGCCAGAGTACAAATAAACTTTGCAAAGAACTGTTGTTTAAGGAAAATATCTGTGCAGCGAGAGCTTAACTCCTGACAGCAACAAGTCCTTCTTAGGAAGAAAAACAGGCAACAGTTGGAACAAATATTACAGCTAAAAAGCCCTGAGGCTCTCTTGAAAACCAGACAGGCGAGCATTATGCAGCAGCAGGAGAATATAGACAAGTTAAAATCTTTTTCAAATAAATACATAAATACTGTTTCATATGTACTTTCTGCTTAAAATCATCACATACAATAAAGTAATAATTGCAGCAATCCTTGAACCTTGGCGTTTCTTTACAATTCTTTGCCCACCAACAGAGGCTAAAAGTTATGCCAAGATGCAACAATGCAGTGGGAATAACATTATGGGGATGGGACCACCCCGTGTCATTTTTTGGGCCTGCTAGAAGTAGTAACAGTATTGCTGATAGCTCACTGCAATCTACCAAGGACTACAAAAACTCGAAATCATATGTATGAGACAGAACCATTTTAAGAAACCTTTCAGAACTTAACATAAAAATGACACAAGTCTGATATCTAATCTGCAAATTAACAAAAAAACCTTCCTGAGCCCAGACTGATGTAAGACTGACTAAGCAGGCAGACATAATTTTCAGGCTTTCCAACTCAACGCTGCATCAGTTCTTGCAGTCCCTCTGTCTCCACACTTCTCTGGATACAGCATCTCACAGAGCACTGGTGAGCAGGGACATCCGTACGGCGACTTTCAAGGGGTACTTTGAACATCAGACATCACTCTCATTTTGATGCCTGAATCCTTATTACTAATGTATTTGTAAATAAATCAGGGACATTACAGGATCCAGAATACTCTAAATCCTTCACTGGAAGTCCCCTAAACAGATTGATCTTTCCACAGATAAGCACCTCCCAGCTTTTTGTATTCTATGCTTCCCAAGTTTCTTATCCTTCCACAAGTATCTGCTACTGGCCACTAACAGGATACTGGGTTAGATGGATCCTTCTCCTGAGCCAAAAATACAACTTCTTTTAGCATACCACCATCTGTCAGTCTTCAGTACAAAGGAAACTGGCAATAGAAAGGAAGCCATGTAATCCAATAGTGCGAGAGGGCACATAGCATAAGCCGTGCTGTTCACTAAGAGCACTCCAAACAGAATAAATACTTAAGTTCAACAAACACTAATAATAAGCACAACCCTTTACTCATACTGTGGTTGAGCAAGCATTCTGACAGATGACAGCATTGTAGTTGTCTGCCACAATTCCAGGCATGGAATAGGGAATGCACAACATACATTTACCTGCCACTTCAGCTCTAAGGTCATATGGAATGTCTGAAAGAACAAGGGGCAGCAAAACGATTCCTCGCTGCATTAAAATAGGCAAGACACATTTAATTTGATTTACAGGGAGGTTCTCCAAACAACGTACTTTCACACATGTATATCCATAGATCATCTGTTAAACATTAGTTAAGTAACAGTGCAGGTTATACACTTAAGCTGGCAATACAAATAGCAATTGATGAAGCAGAAACCTTTCCCATTGACATACCACAGCCTTTTCCCTCCTTCTTTTACCTTCCTGCAAAGGAGTCCTCTACCCGTAACATAAGATATCCAAGCATTTATTTTTGAAAAATAACAATTAAATAGCTTCAAGAACAGCTGCTTGCACAAAATCAATACAAAATTATCATGTAAACACAAGCAGGTGTTTTCCTACTCTTCAAAAATAGATGATTCCACATACAACAGCCCAAGTGACAGAATTAAACAAATCAGAGAGCAACTCCAGTAGAAAAAGATGTGAAAAAGCAACCGCAGTAAAAGCAAGGGGTTAAGACAAGCATTTAAGTATGGTAAAGGTACCCTCAAAAGCTGCATAAACCAGCATCTAAAATGAACATATCCTACCTTCTTACTCAGACCAGTCGCACACAGTGTGAGCCAGTTAACAAAACATTGACAACAGAAGGGAACAGAATGAGAACTATTACAAACATTAAGTGTTGCCCTGTAAGCAAAATCTCAACATGGTAGATAAAGCTGAATACATCTCTTCGTGTATTTATTTCAGTGGAATTTGACACAATCAGATTTAGGGTATTCACTGCCTTTTCTGTACAAAGTGCAATTGAAAAGGTAGGCTGAAAGCATTTGCTCCTAGCACTAAACTTTGTCACGCTCTCTCCATCTAACAGCCAACTTCCACCACGGGCATAAGCAGTCTTACAGACTCCACACACTGCCCTTTGTTTTGCATACAACTTCACTAAGCAACCACGTGCTCTTACTGATAAAATCTCTCCTGATTTTTTTCTTCTTGTATCAAGGTGTTAAACTCCACATTCTCAGGCAAAAGACCACAGACTCCTAAGGACAGAATTCTGGGCGTACCCAGGATGCTTATGTTTACCAAAGCAATCATTAAAGAGGAAACTGAAAAGAGTATTCCCACTGCTTCCAGAAGAGATGAGCAGTTTCTTGGGAACTGTTCTGATGAAAGAAGCTCAGAAATAAAAGGCACAAGTCTAGAATTCAATGGCAAAGCCTGATGGTTCCTCCTGAGATTGCCTGAACCACAGAGTGAAGGATAGTTGGAAGGACAGAATTGTATTTAAAGAATTTCTAACCAAAAAGTAGCAGCAGAAGCACAGGAGTAGCTTTGGAGAAATGCTGTGCTCTGTCACACACGACAGCTGGGATAAGTTCTTGTTCTCAGCTTCACACACCAAGATGTGCTCACAAGTGTTTGCTCAATCCAATCAATCACTTTATCTGCAATTAAAAACGTGCCAAAAGTCTGCTGCCTTTCATATTTTAGTTGTACAACTAAAGTTAAACTCAATAGTTTAAAATAATAAACATCTACTAAGCATGAAACATAGGAACGAATTATTCAAGACAATTTTCTTCCACCTGTAGGATAAAATCCATACCACTTTTAGCTTATTCGCAACAAACAGAAAGCATCAATGGCATTAGCAGCATGTTATAACCATATCCCAATGTCCGTGCATTTACTTACTCCTGGCTCTACTTGAGTTCTATCTGCAATGTCGATATGGACAACTTCAACACCCTTCCATGTGTTTGGATCTAAATTGTGCACCTGCAAAGAAAAAGGAGTGGTTTTCATGTTGTCACATGGTGGGGCTTTGACTTTGTACAATAATTATCTGCTGTTACCAGAGACAGAAGACTTTATTCGGATGAAATCATTTGGAAAATATTACTAACACTAGGTATCCAAAACCCAACTCACGTTCTCTGATGTCCCCAGATCTGGTTTATGCCAGGTCTCAATTTTTATGAAGAAGTCATCTTTCATGTATTCATTCTATAAGAATTAAAATCAAAAAACATGAGTCTGATTATGCATACTCAGCTTAACTTTTAGTTAAGCAGCATAGACATAAATTTACATTTACGTAAAATTTATTTAAATAAGACAGTCAGCACTAAGTCTTAACCAGCAGCACATTCTACTTAAATTATAAAAAGAAAAAGCCTCCTTTCCTACACACAGAAACAGGTACAACGAGATACCCACATCAGATGTTAAACATCAGCTATCGTGCTAAATACTAAATTAAAACCAGGCATATTTAATAAATCCAACTTTGTGCACACAAACAGAAATAAGAATACTGTCATCTAGTATCCCTTTTCCTCAACTCTGAGATTCTTTACTTCTGTGTTCACAGCATTTTAAATGAATACTGCAGTAAAGATGAAAAAAATTCTATGCAAATTCTACGCAGTATTCTGAAAGGCTGGGGTGATAACTGCCAAAGAACAGATGTTAATGTATAGCACAATTATGACCACAAAGGTCTAGCTGCTACTGAATTGTATGTCTAAAGACCAGCACAGAACACTTCTAATTTCAGAAGAAAGCAGGCATCAGCGTGCACACACTGTGAGGAAACAAGCTAAAGGGTTCACTGTTGTATTCGGAACTCCTTATGTTGCATCCACAGGGAGACAATCTAAATCAAGTTTGCATGTCAGCAGATAAAATAATTTAACGTTAAACTTAGAAGCTTCCTCAAAAAGATCACCAAAATATACACATGGGGAAATACAGTCTCAGTGATCTCTTTACCACACATTTCAAAAAACAAAATCCATGCCAGGAGCCCTGACAAGGCGTATATACAAATGGCTGAAGTTGGCTTGCTAGAGTCAGAGTCAGTTGTAGCATTAATAATAGATAAAACATATTTCAAAACAGTCCACTATAGGACTGATAGCAATTCAAATACTCACTGTCACAACTGGTCATTGGAAACACATGGAATGAAATGGAAAAGAAAACAAAAGCATTATTAGATACAATAATTTCTGAAAAGTCTCACATACAATGACTATGTCACAGTGTAAGAAACATCCAAAATTAGTCCAAGAGATTTTTGTGCATGCATTCAGCAGATTTCAGCAAAATACAACTTATTATCCTTAGTCCTGGAAGTTCATTACAACGTATCTGAAACTACTCAATAAAAACAATAAAGCAGGGCCTACACTCAAAATTTCCGCAGTTAAAAGTATTAAAATAAAGCAGGCACCTCATTCTAACAGACTAGAAAGACTTAAATTGCTTATTTTCTAACAGGCTCCATTCTATGTTCAAAGAACGAGTTAGGTCTTTGGTCCTGTACTAATGACACTGCACTCTCAGGCACCATGACAATATTTAGGCACCAGTAAACTGGTCCATTGAGGCTGCTCTTCAAAAGCAAATCTTTTCAAAATGAAAGATCTCAAAAATGTAACATTGAAATGTGAAACATACTTTCTACTTGATGGTACCCACTCTTCTCCTAAGCCATTTAAGACCATTCCTGAACACTGACAACACAAGACACAACGTGGGACCTACTTGTTCTACAGTAAGGATACGCATTCCACGCCTTCTCGTGGAACACCAGGGAGCCTTCTGGAGCAATCATTCTTACAAAACCAGGAACTTTGCTGTGAAAAACAAAAATTGACATCATTTAAAAGATTTTTGCCAACTGAAATTCCTCACTGATTTTTCACACTCTAAAAAGAAAGGCACATTCTACCTAAGCATTGTAAAGGTCACAATGTATAAGTTATCCAGTCAACTAGGCAGAAACCCCCACAATGTTACTGATCACAAAATAATTAAGAGAAAACTGTTGATGGTTAACATTCAGGTAATAAAAACTCCCTCTTAAATACCAGATCAAATAAAAACATTTGTACGCTTAACGTGATAACCATTCTTTTATTCTCCACCTTCAAATCAACCCTGCTGTGCTTTGGGTTATCCTACAAAGCATCTGTGATACCAACCTATCATTGCGACTATATGCTAAGAATTCATATTACTACTAGAGATGCATTCACCTAATCATAAATGAGGCATTTCGCACACCCTAACCCTACCCCTCCATCACTCTTTCCCACTCACTAGAGCATTAACACATATCTCAGCAAATTTAAGGGCATTAGAAAAATACAAGTGCAATAGTATACAATAGCTGGCTAGCCTCACTGATAAACATCACGGGAGTAACACCAAGTGACCACAAAAGAACAGAATGGTTCAGCTGGAGGGGACCTCCAACGATCACCTCGTTTAACAGCCTGACCAATATGCATCTGTGTTTTTCTCACCTCTTTAAATGATAGATTTTGTGAGTATATTGCCCCTTTTCATCATCTTTTTCGTAAGGCTCATTTATTAAGACTTGAATTCCTTCACCACCTCCTGTTTCATTTTTGCTAGCTTCTGCCACAGAATAAAGTTGACCAACTTGATACTGAAAAGTTAAGAGAAGCAAGATTACAATATTTAGGTTAGACAAATATTCAATGCATAGAAAAATTAGTAGTACAAGCAAAATGATTAGGAAAGAAAAATCAATGAAGTATTTATTACAGTGTGACTATGCTGGCAAGATTTATGTTATTCCCATCTATTACACACATTAATGCAACACTTTGGCACGGCATACCAACTCTGTTATTCTTCATTTTTCTCACACTAAAAGCAAAGCATATATATTCTTCTTAATTTGACAGAAGTGACCGATTTCCAGCGCTGACTCTCCTAAATTCATACTTTTAACCAACTAGATACCACCCTCACAGGACCCATGAAATAGAAGCTGTTAAGAAGCACAACATTTTCCCTCAGAAGCATGTTTAGACATTTGAGAGTGAGTTTCAGTCAAATGTATTCCAGTGCCACTTAAATTGTTGGCTTCAGATTTCAGAAGACAGTTCCTGCCTCTGCCTTCAGGCTTCTTGCTCGTAAGCCATAGAGGAGCTCAGAAACAACCAAAGCCTCTCGGCCTGTAGGCATTCGCCTCCTTTGAAACTCACTGATCTGCACCAGGTTAACTCTGCTTGACTGGTGGCTTACACGGGTGGTAACTCACACGTGGCAGAGTGGTGGATGCACAGCACGGGAAACATCTGGGTCCAGGCTGGTCAGATTTAAATCACACGCTAGCAGCTTCCCATCCTTTCCCCCCAGAACAAGAACAGGTAAGATGAGGACATACCTCTTGCACTGAACAAGGCAAAACCACTCGGCTGAAAGAGAGAAAGTTAAATAAAATGAATAATTAGGTTTCAGACAACATAAACTTCAATAAAGACAGTCAAGAAGGAAGTGTCAAAAGGAGTTAATTCCAGTTCTCTTTTCAGAAGTGCTGTATGGCAGCGAAGCTGTATGGGGATAATACAAGAAACCCATGTAAAACCAAAATGACAGATGCGTTCAACAGAGGGAAAGGTGGAGGGAGCAGCACAGGGCAGAAATGTCAAAGGCAGCACAGAGAAGCCAGGAAATCTAAGTCAGACTTCAGCTCTGCTGTAGCTTTGCATAATGGTGAATTTGTTCAAACTTAGGGGTGTCAGCTTTTTTCATGTTACACAATCAACAGCCCATCTGTGCAATTTAAAAGCAGAAGAAATGCACAGGCCCTGAGAGCATACAAATGGATTTTGGCAATTACAGCAGTTATGTATCATTTAACAAGCAACCCCAGCTCACACTCAGTTAGGTGACAGACACAGGCGCGTTTTAGGCAAACAATCAGCTCTGACATAGCACACAGCACAGCTGCAGCAGTGTCAGGGACACAGGAGTTGGTTTTTGACAGCAGCCAAGGCTGTGCAGTTTCACCTGACATAACAGAACAAAAGCGATGCAGATCACTGTTACAAAATGGTATCACAGAATAACTGGGTGGCTGCTACAGCTTTTAAGTGGAAAACCCAATGCCCCTCCGGAAACTGCATAGAAACGCAGCATGGCCAAGGCTGTAAGGTGAGAGCTACAGCTGGGTCACAGCTCCGCTGCGCCCCAGAGCTCTGTGCAGTGGGAGCTGCAGGCTTTGTCGGGTTTTGGGCGAGTGCTCCTCAACTCCTCTGGGAACGGCCCCAGAAGCTCCGGGCCCGCAGCCCTCCCTGCGCAGCAGAACCGGGAAGTTCAGCCCTGCAGTCACCATGCCACTCCTCCACCCCTCACCGGAGGAGGGTGCGTGTTTTAGGCCGCGTTTGTGTCCTACTGAAACACTTGTATCTCAATCGTGAAACCTTTAGAGAGAAACTGAGAAAAACACAGCCGGCCCCAAACGTCCCGGCCCTGAGCCGCCCCGGTAGCAGCCACATGCACACACCAGGCCGCCGGGCAGCAGCCGGGGCCGCACCGACATCGGCACTGCGTGAGGCGCGTCCCGGGGCACCGCCTCCAGGAGCCGCCCCGGGGTCGGACGAGTGCCGGAGACCGGCTCCGCCGAACGCGGCCCCCGAGCGCTGCCGGCCCGGGACGGGGGAGCGCGGGGCAGAGCAGGGCGGCGGTGGCAGCGGCCCNCCGCGGAAGGCCCCCGCCGCCCCGCGCCGTGCCGGGCCGCGCCGCTCCGGCCGCCCCCGCTCGCACTCACAATTCNCTTCCGGGAAAAGACTCCACCCCCCCGATCCGGCACGCCCAATCGCGCCACGCCGTGGAGCCCTGCGCCCGCCCCGACCCAGGCCAGCCGGGGCCTCCAGCACAGTGCGCCTGCGCCCGCCACCACCAATCCGAGAGCGTGCACCTCCCGGCAACGCCTTCACCTCAGCCGTAGGCAGCCAATCGCAGCGCCCCGCCTGGCCCGTACTGCCCCCTCTCGAGCCCGCCCCGCCTCCCCAGTACAGTGCCCCCTCCCGGAGCGGAGGAGCGGGGGACAGCGCCGCGCCCTCTCCGCAATACCTGTGGTGCCGTGTCCCTGCGTTGCATCCTTTATCCCCGAAACGACCACCAGCCCTACTTCTAGGCTCACCTTTGCCAAGCCCTCTTTCCCAATCTTTGTGCAGCAGCAGCTGGAACTAGTGATGCACTTACACACCACCTGCACTAGAGCAGAAGGGAGCAGAGATTGAGACAGGAAAATTAAATGTTGCCAAATGACCCTCCCACAATTAAATGGCTTTAAGAAAATCCTCAGTAGGCTCTGCCTGTAAAAACGTATTTACATTCAAGTCTCTTGCACTGTGAAAGCTGGGTGCCATGGCAACTGCCACTCAGGCCTCACTGGCTCAGTCTATGAGGCAAAGACATCTCAGAGGGTCGGGCACCGCCACAGGGCTCTAGGAGTGCTTCCCAAAGCTCTCAAGCATTCCATATTTTCCTTTATTTGGTTTTTCCAAAACTTGGCTCAGTGCAGGCCCCTGCTGCTGTTTCCCCATATGGACAACATTTGTCTCTTGTTTACTCAGCCAGCTCAACGCATGCTCCCTGCAAACCCTCCTCTTTGTTTATACCCCGAGCATGCCACACACCATAGCATCATCTGAGTAGCTGCACCCCACTGATTCCAGACCCCGTGTACAGACAAACCACTTCAGATCAGCAAATACAGTTTCACCACAGTCTCTGGGATGCCTCCCCCGCAGGCAGCGCTCCATGGCCCTCCAGCCTCGGCCCGCCACACAGGCATCAAGCACCGCCAGCACAGCAGCAGCTCCCAGCTTCTGTCAGCCCCCTGCCTGCGTCCCGCTGCCTGAACACAGCTTTGTGTGCACCTGAGGTGGGATGGTGGCATCAGAACATGAAGCATGGCAGCGGGAGGTCTGTAATGGCAGCTGCCGAAGGCCACCTCATTTTCAGCAGATCAAAGATTTGGAGGCTAGAGGCTGCAGGCCAGTGAGAGCCTGTTCTGTCCTGAGCTGGGATGTGGCTTGTGTATTCTGTCAACACGGCTGGAGGCTACGCTTACACAGCTGGGAGAGGGGCATCGGTGAATCTTCGGAGACCATAACAAAGTCTAATGGGTTGGTTTCATCTGGCCACCAAAATTCCTTTAAGGGCAAGGACATCTTTAACACTGGGCCAGAGGGAAGATTGAAGTAAGCAAGTTCCAGCCAGCAAAGGGTGTGAGGAAAACACATCATACCTTCAGCACTTGATCGTTCCACAGTGCAAGGATGGCACTAGGCGGTCCATGAAGCTCCTTCCAAGCCTACACGTCCTTTTGCTGCTGACTAAAACAAGAAAGACAGTGAGCAAATGCAGATGCTCCCCATCTACCAAGAGAAGGAAAAGCAATTTCCAGTCATCATTTGTACAGGAGAACTACATTCTGCTAAAAAGCAGAGCAAGTTCCCAGTGACCCCGCATTTCCACAGGAGGAGCTGAGGACAATGCCACACCATCAGCCACACCGCAGCTCCCCGCTGGCTGCGGGATGCAGAGCAGCGTGCTGCCAGAGCCGTGCCCAGCGCCATCCCACAACAAGAGACAGAGTACTGAGAGAACTCATGCTTTAATAGACACTGGAATCACAAAGGAAGAAGGCCAAATGCCTTAGCAATTTCAATAAAAATATGAAAATCTTTTTACATGGTAAATTTCATAATATAAAAAGTTTAATGCTGTCTGGAAACAGAGTTTTAATTTACAAAAAAGTCCACATAGGCCAAACATGGCTAACACTGCATACATGGAGAGCGAGTGCTAAAGGGCTGCTGCTTGGAAGCGTCTTTGCTGACAGTCCTCTCTGAGTTACCATCTTCAACGCTCTTTTGGAGAGTTCTGCAGCCAAGGGGCGAAGTTTTCCACACGCATCTGCAGCCTTTCTGGACTGCATGGCAATGCAATGAACCCAGAACTGCTCAAATCCATTACTACCACCTAGCCTGAAACTACCAGTGTTTTTGTTTTTTTTTTTTTTTAAATCAGATTCACAGATTTCCTGTGCACCTGCATCTGTTCTGCAACTGGAAAGAGCTGGTCACAGAACAAGTTTGACCTAATGAGAGGAAATACGGCCAAAAGCGATATACACGGGCATAGCACCCCTCAGTGTTTCTTCCTTGTTTAAATAAGGTATGACCAAAAAGACAGAAAATCAGTACCAGGCCAGGGTTCAGGGTAACCAACAGAATCAAATTAAACTGGATTTTGTTCTGTGAGATTGTTTACTGTTCCCCTTTAGTTTAAGCTAAAGACAGTCCATAAAACATCTGTAATTAGTATCCCACACAGTAAAACATACTGGATAAAACCAAACTAACATACATTCCATGGCCCTGGGGAATTGTTGCATGTGACAGGTTTAATGTGAACGTGGGTAATACCTAATTCTTATTGCTCACTGTATTAAGCAGTGTTGTCACTTGTACCATGCACAAATACAACAACGACAAATGCATTTAAACGCCACAGAAGGAATTCTAATATCAAGCAGAGAACATGTAATTTTCATTTCCTGAATTTCTCCACATATTGGGCAAACCTGATAAAACTGTTTTTTTCCTCACAAAGGGTTTTTTTCCTCAGTCAAGGGGTGGAGGAGTGAGGCACAAGGTGTGAGAAGTGTCTCCCAGACATAAGCAAGCATGCACGTTGATGGCTCTCACTAAGCCACTGGAAGTGCCCCGTGTCAAGTCAATGGAAGTCAGATTCTCCAAAGACTTGTTCTAGTGACACTCACCTTCCATATTTATACAACACCAATTTCCCAAATACTGAACATCTCAGCCCTTCCCTGCTTCTAACACACCCATCCTATTAAAAAAAAACACAACAGAAGAATCACCACCCCCCACCCCGATTTAGCTCTTTCTGCAAACTGTAAGCCAGTATGAAACGTACTGGCAGCATGAAAACGGGTTGTACCAAAATGGCATTATATAATTTCTAAGGATTAAAGATCCTTTAGTTACGGATGTAAACTACATGTAAAGAGGCTTATTTTGTTATGCAGCACTACAGGGAGTATTTGCTGTTGCTATAAACAAAAAGCTGCCCACTTCCATCCTGGATGTTCCTGGGATGTCATTCTAAAACAGTTGTGCTGGTTAGAAACAGAGCAGGTCACACGGAGCCTCTCCGCAGCCTTGTGACCACAGTAAGCTGCACCGTCAGCAAAGCCACCACCTACCTGATGTGTAGACGCTGTACGGACTGATTTCGGCCCACCGTTCTATTTTTCCCCACTTAATGATGAGAAGACAGTATCTAGCACCAAACCATCTCAGAAAGATGTAATATACAGACAAATAACTCAAATTGTATAAACTGAATAGATTTACTCAACTGTTTTGCTACATTGCATAATATGAATAAATGAATAGCTACTTTTTGTCTTTCTGCACGGAAAGTTCTGTGATCACCCATCCCTTGTTAGCTGACCGTAACAACACAGTCCTGTATTTGCCCTTAGCGCTTGTGTTAATTTCTTGCAATAGTGAAAACAAAAACACCTCTCAACATCAGTGGCTTATAGAATATGCTCAAAGCAAGCATTTCATATGCGCACCATCATTAAGTAGAACCTAAGTAATTTGATATTGTGGTATCAGAATTGAATCCTCTGTCCTACTATCATGCTTTTCCTTCAAGACCCCCCAAAAAATCACAAATACTCAGGTCCACATTTTCAAGAAGAGCATCAAGACATGATAAGTGCAACAATTATCTGCATCAGCAATGATCCCCTAATTAGATTAGAGATCTGACTGCACTCACTGTTCAGGTAGTCAGTTGCAAGACTGAAAGTCGGCTTAAGATCCATCTAGAACTCAGGGCCTAATGAACAAGCCTCACAACACCTCTGTGAGGTAGGTAGGTAAGTATTACTATCCCCATTTTGATCAACAGGGAAGACGAGGCACAGAGAGGTGAAGTGATCAGCCTTCAGTCACCTGACAAATGTTGGGAGTGCATCATAGAAACCAAAAGCCTTGGTGATCCAGTGCTCCGACTCCATAGCACACGGCCTGTGAAATACTTCGCTTGAATCTAAGTGTGCAGGGTGGCTGAGTTCATGTCCACAGTTTTCAGTGCATGTAAATTATCATTCTGATTCTGATTACATCTCTGCATTTAATGGCCACTTAAAAAATAATCATCTCCAACTCAATCCACAATACCCAAATACCATCTAGCCTAGGAACGCTTACTGCCTTGGCTCTTGGCTCTTTTCTCCGCAGGTCGGGAGGTGCACAGTCCTGCACACAGCCGGCCTGCATGCTCCCTCACGTGTGTGCTCTGACTGCACAGCGACACAAATGGATCTCATCTGTGTATAACTGCTCCTGAAGAAACTTGTTTCCACAGCAGAGGAAAGATCTGCAGATGAGCTCACAATGAGCTATTTGCAAAGACTTAGCAGGATCAGAGAAGGATTCACTTGGACAGATAATTTCTAAACCACATACACTGATGTCACATTCCTGCCTACTGTGGAACTATAACATAATGCGAAGAGTCTCTGCATCTGCAGCCCTTTCCTGTGCACACTCAGCAGACAGAAGACGTCCATACTGCCCAAATACTTGCCAAGATGAAAATTCCACCATAACAACACTGTGTGCCAGAAAGATCAGAGCATTCAATAAGCACAGAACTGGTGTCTCTGGCCCAGTCTCACCACCCCACGCTGAGGCTCCCCTCCTCCATTATACCCAGAACATTCTCTGGGAGCAGCTCAACCAGCAGAAAGCCACCTGAGAGCCTTCCCTCCAGAGAAACATTACCTGGGACACAGGTTTTCAACAGGGCATCTCTCTCCTCTTGTCTCTGCGTCACCAGCTTTTAAATGAAGAGAGAACTGCCAGCGTCAAGCTGCTATGGCGTTGTGCCAGCAATTTCTTGCGTCTCGCTAACCATGTACCAGAGGCACCCAGAGGCACATTACCCCCTCCTCTCCACAGCCTCTGAAACCAACCAGAGCAACGGCTTGTACTTCTGCAGGCAGAAACCCGTGCACGCTCTATAATAGTTCTGCCTCCTCTCGCTTTCCTCTCTCCAATCCCTGATAGGTATAATTTCTGTATAAAAAGCCAGCTGTAAAACCTCCTGTGAGGATAAAAAATACAAGTTGGTGGCTTAAAATGTAGCATTCTATGAACAGAAAGAATCGCTGGACCGGTTGCAGCAAATACGGAACACTATGGAACCTGTTACCAAGCGAGTCTGGCCAAGGACCTGGCAATGGAACTGAAACCCATCTGTGTCAGGCCTGTGCTCCCACGCAGCGACAGAGAGGGCCAATCTGTCGAGTGTCTGTGCATTGGCAACTGTATGACCATGGCTTCTTAGATAATATTCTGTGGTTCTGTATTGATAAAGGCAAGTGGGCAGAAGCAAATACTTTAACAAGTCATCAGTTGGTACTCAAGACATTTCAGCATTTGGAAGAAGGAAAAAATCTTCCTGGTGACAAGAATTTATAGCCATTCCCAGACGGCAGCCTCAAGGGGCGTACGGCTCCTGGAGTGCTACTGGCAGGTGGAGGATGAGCCGATGTCACTGCATTTGTGGTTTCAGGGTGTCTGTGTCCATTTGGAGGGTTCTTTTGTGGAGGAACAAGGTGCTGCTCAATAGACAGGTCCTTTAGTTCCAGCTTATCTGCACTTTCTTCTTTGCTGTGCCGTGGAGATAAATTTAGCAAGCTCAGGACATCTTTCTTAGAAGTCATTGTTCCAGGAGCACCTCGGAGAATCTTTATTGGGCCGCTGGAGTGCTGGGGAGAGTTCTGCCAGAACATCTTTAAGTTGTGAATTGCTTGCACTTTTTCATCAATGGCAGCCATTTTTAGTTTGTCTATGTCTGGAGCATCCGCTGGACTAGAGCGAGCAGAACCAGTTGAGGAGTAAGAAAGAGCAGGAGATGGAGCGCTGCCACCAGGAGACTGATGCCCTGAGCTTGGAGAGATATTTCTGGGTGATTTAGAAATATGAGCACTGTATGGAGAGCTGGGGTACTTGAGCTTAAAGTGTGGCTGCTCAGTTAAGGACCCATGTGAATCACAACTTGGAGATGGCTGTCCGCTGTATTGGCCTGTGCCTTCTTTGTTTGACATCTCCGACATTGTGGGGCTATTATAGCCAGAACTCACTTTCTGAAGGGATGAACTCCTTGTGGGAGGCTTTGGTTTAACAGCAAGAGGTGAAGACTGATTCTTCTGACTAGCGCTGACTGGCCTGCTGAATGCACTGGTCTCTGAAGACTTGAATGCAGACATACCTGCTGGTGCGGAAGCTGCATCATCTGAATTTGTGCTCTTACTTATTTGACTGCTGCTTCTCTGAAGACGTTCAACAGCAATGAGGTGACTCTGAGTTTCCTCCAGGATTTTCTGGGCCAACTCTTGAGGATCAAGCTTTGGATTACTGTCTTCTTGGGATTTGACAGTGCTGTCAGTCTCAGTGCTAGACTGGTCAGATTCCCCAGTATCAGAACTTGCAAGTTTCCCGACTTTTTGGAAAGGAGAGTTTGGACTAGGAATAAGAGTCATTTTAACAGGAGAATTTGGGGTACTTATGCTCCCTTTGGAACTGACAGGCTCTTTAATACCTCCAGTCTGACCAGTTTGGGGCTGTTTGTGGTCAGGGGAAAATCTTGTTTTTATGTTTTCTTGGTAACTGGCCAAAGGCTCATTGCTGATTATGGAAAAACCTTCATATTCTTCCTCATCTTTGCTGGCTACAGTGCTGGTCTGCGGTGACAACTGGCACTGTGCTGCAGACCTATGCGGATGGATGTTCTTGGGCCTCTCATAGTCCTGGCGTCCTCTGTGTCCCACGCCATCTGGCATGCACTCTGGCTTGGAAACAAAACTCATGGAGGAGGCAATAGAGCTCAGGCTATACACAGAAATGACATCTGATGCGATGCTGTCTGGACAAGTAGGAGAGAACGGCGGGTTTTGATACTGGGGCACAGGGTTGGAAATAGACTGAGCAGAAGCCAGTGACTCGAGTGATGAGGAACTGTCCAGGCTAAGGCGCTTAGGCAGCTCTGTAGAATCTGAAAAAGAAAAAAAAAGTAAAAGCATATCTCTAGATACACAGTAATATTAAATGAAACAGGTAATGTTTTTATCAGAATTCAGAGAAAATGCTGTAAAACATGCACTACACTACTTCAAAAAAAACCCCAACAAACCAAACCAACAGCCTTCTACTTAGGTGAGAAAAAGAATGAGCACAGTCCAGGAAATGCATGGACGGGAACCTCAGACCAAGTATCCTAAAGAAAAACTTTGGGGATTTGTCAGTTGATTAGGATTTTGTATCTCAAAATCTTCCGGTTGCTGGTGTCTACTCCTAGCTTTGACCTCAGCCAAATCTTAGGGCTTGTTTTCCACGTAAAAATAAGGTTTACTGGACTTGTTATATGATGTGTGGCCTGTGATGCACGTATGATGATGAATGTAAGACATCTGCAAAAGGTGAGAGTGTGAGATTTCAGTATGTCATTCTGATCAAATCATCAGATGGTATCTGAGCAAAAACAACTGTAAGTAGCTTTACCAAAAAGTGCCAGTAAGGACTGTAGAGCAAAGTGCATGGTCCTCCTATTAGCTTGTTTCCCAGTTTTCAAAATCACTTCCTCTTGCCCAACTTCACAAAGGTCGAAACCTGTAGCAGAATATGGAGTAAAAAAAAATTACAACTCATAGAAAGATAGTATGTCCTAAACAAGTGTCATCTTGTTTATAACACAAATAGAACAAAGAGACTTGAGATCCTGCAGTGTCCTGGAATGATGTCTCTTCACCTACAACACACATTTTGCTGGTTTGCTTTTATTCCTACTTAGCACACCTTCTTGGCAGCATTATGGGGTTGGACTTGAACACTTGTACATACACAAATCTCTCCAGTCTAAACTGATAAACAAAATGTACTGTCAGTATTTTAGTTGCAAATTATAAGGAGTTATCAGGGAATGATGGACTAAACACACCTGAGAGGACAGGGCCCCACAAGCCTCTAGCATTCATTCATTAATCCAAAGTTTTCTCTCAGGAATGAGTCTGAAGAAGAACAGAGACCGTGGAATTTAGCAGACAAGGTCTGGGCAGTGTTCTCCTACCTAAAGCTGCCAGAAACTCATGACAGCCAGGAAGCCTCCAGAGCTGGACACTGATGGAAACCTGGATTGGTGCAGAGGAGAAATCTTGTTCCTTCTCGCCTGCCTGAAGTTGAACCAGGACTTGATGTAGCTGAAAATAACAATGCAAACATTACCCATTCCTTACAAATCAAATCTCTGCTTTTCTGACAGTCACACCTAAGGAAACGCACTGCTAACAGCCGTTCAACCACACACTCGTACGCTCAGCTGCTGCTCCTTAACAGAACAGTGAGGTGAAAGGTCTGAGCAGAGGGAGCAGTCCAGGGACAGCAGTTGTGGACAAACTTGAACGGCAGCGCATCTAGGGACAGAACAAAGGGGAGGGCTGGGGGTGTGGTCAGTGGAAACTGAGTAAGAAGGAAGCACAGCAGGAAAACATGGGAAGTGAAAGAAAAGGGGCTGCTTACAGACATTTGCTAAAGCCCATACCACAACACCACGACTGGGCCATGCTCTTCAAGCGAAACACAGAAAACTCATTCTCAGCATTTAGCTGGGCAGAACAAGTCATATGAAACCATGGAAGACTTTCCTAATACTTCCATGCCCTCCCACCAATGAATTTTCTCAACTGCGCCCAAGGGACAGGAGAGGCAAAGCTGAGAAAAAAATGTTTACGAAGATCTGACACAAATTAAGGTGTCAGGGCCTCATCTAACTCAAAAACACAGTCTGGACAGGAAGGATGGAAAATAATTACTCAGGGGCCAGCTAAACTCAGGACCACCCATCTTCTCCAACCCACAAAAGCTTACGCAGTCTTTTTTCCACATTAGCACCAGGGAGCAAATTCCAGGCCTGAAAGCAGGGTGAAGACAGTACCCTGCAGCTCAGGGAAATGGCTTTGCAGTCTGAGGCATTCAGTCCTGCACAGCAGTGTCATTCCCCTGGGCACGTAATACTCACCATTCCCACCATATTTTTTACAGCCTTCAGGCAGCAGATAACAAGGAAGGAAAAGAGAGGAGAAAAGAAAGAACACAGGTTATTCTGTGCTACAAAACATCTGTGATAGGGAGCCCTGCGCTGCAGTGACACATCCACATGCAAACCAGCATCCCGACTACAGGATGCTCTGTTCTGAGAAAGTAGGGAGCAATGGAAATGGCTTGAGCTGTGAATCAGGAGTCCAACAGTGTGGGAACAGACAGCTGGAATCTGGGAATGCCCAGCTCATTACAATCAGCCCAGACACATGGCAGGCAGATACCCAGGCCAACCCACATTTTGGCAGAAGGCTGAACATAAAACAAGCCCTTCTCTTGTTTTCTCTGGGATACCTTATTGGCACTTAAAGCAGTCAGCAATCCCTAGATTGTTCTGGTACTATGCAGTAGTACCAGAGTTCTTTCTTTTGTGGTTCCAGCCTTCCATTTTGCATTAAAAATAAGCATTTTCTACCCAGAGTAAGAGATCAGACTCCTTGCCTTGCTGTTTCACTAATGCCAAGAGCACCTGCTCGGTCACAACACCAATCACCCTCACTGGAAAGGCAGAAAAAAAAAGCAACAGCTACTGACTGAACTGGCACTAATTATGCTTCAGCTTTGAACAAAGTTTTCTCTCCTTTGGGACAGGCTGAGCCCTAGCTGCTCACCAACTGAACTGCTGAGAAGGGGGAGGCAAGGAAAGCAAGTAACAGCAGAAGATGGGAGGGCTAAGCTGAAAAATCCCAAACTTGTAACTAGGTAGACTCTTGTGCAAAAGGGAATTCCACCTACAGTTTGAGCTATACAAGAACATTTGCAAAAGCAATGCAATACTCCTGCTAATCTGAATGTTTTTCCTTGGGTGTTTTAATTATCTGAGGCAAGAAGACAATTGTGAAGTAATCTCATGGACAGTCACACATTCAGACCTACTGGAACGTTGTCCTCATCACATCCCATTTATTGCAAGCCTCCCTCTGGTGGCAAGGAGGAAGAAATAACCCTGCTATTGACAATAGAAGTCTCAGGTACTAACAAAAGAGCCAAGGCAAGAAAGCAAAATATCACAAAGGACAAGCCATTAGAAATATCCCATGTGCTGCTGTAAACTGTGACAAGAAACCCTTTCCTTGAAGCAGACATAGTCTAAAGAATTGACAAAGCAGGCTTCTTAATGGATAACTGCAAAGCTGGAGCTGTTGTTTTATATTTTATGCAAATAGACTCAACACCACAGAGTGAATGAGAGTTCCTAAAATTACACAGGGATAACCCCAGCTACCCACCATGGTACTTTCCCATAATATTTTTGCCTGGGGAAAGGGAGAAATAAAGTAGTGTGTTCATTTACTCAAGCAATGACCAAGCTAAACCTCATTAGAGGAGCAATCAGGACAGTAAGAAACATGTAAGGGAAAGCCAGCCAGGCAGGTGGCACAGAGCAAGTTTAGGTTCTGTGAGGTGTGCTACAAAGACAGGGGGGAGGGAAGGATGTGAAGGAGTTGGGGAGGATGAGAGAGAAGTCCCATGGCCACAGGTGGCACTGCCTTTCCTCTTAAGATAAATTCTTTCAGCAGAGCTATGAGCACTCAAACTAGAAAAAGCGTATGTTTGGTAAGATATATGGCAGACCCTGGCATTGTCCAAAGTCAGGTATTCCTTGAGGTGTTGGTAATTAAAGTGAACAAAGACCAGCCAGCACGGGCCTTGGATAGGATGGCCAAAAAACAATGAGTTCTCCTACCACTCATTTTCTACATTTTGGTTCTCCCTCACTGTAGCACATATTATGTTTTCACTTTTGTCGCTGAACTGAGACCTGAAGCCATGCAACCCAGTAATATGCCTGCAGTTTTCTTTTCTGGACCACACACTCTCATTCACACAAGCAGGGAATTTCAGCCCTGAAATCTCCTTGCAGCCTCTGGGGCTGACAAACCAGGGCATCAACCATTCTGTGTGTTTCTTAATTAACTGACCTGGGAAGAACCACCTGGAAACTGGTACAGGAGAAAAACCTCCAACTTACCCTGTTGATAAGCTGCTCTCCTGTTTCTGAAGCTGTGATAAGTTTACAAAGTGCCTGAAGTGCAGGGTTAGGCAAACCTGAAAAACATCAGCAGAAACAGGGATTGTTCAGTACCTGTTTCCTGTTTGCTAGAAATGCAGCAACGTGAACAGAACATAACTTCCCTTCCACCATCACTGAACAGTTCTGGAAACATCACCAATTTCCAGAAAGCAAAATGTCTTCCCAATTTTGCATTGAATATACAGTTTCTAACTGAGAGCAGGAAAAAAGGAAGAGCCACATCATATTTCTCAAATACTGGACCCAGTGGCAAATCATTCAAATCTATGACAAACATTACAGTAAACATTTACTTCTAGAACCTCTGTCTGTTAAATGCTTTTGTTTTGTTATTGCAGAACCCTAGAAAAGCACCATTCTGGGCGCTTACAGCAGAGACAGTCAGGGACAGGTGAATGTCTGCTTGGACACAAGAACAGAGCCCACAGCTGGCCTGCTTCTTACCTAGGAGGGACTGTATGGTGGTGCTGCACTGCTGCAGCCGCTCACCAGGGTCGGAGGTGGGGAAGAACACTGCTGCAGGCAGGCCGCTGGCTGGAGGGTCCAGCCGAAACCCCACCGCCGTGAGCAGTGCCTGCCAGCCTGGGATGCCACCAACTTTATTCTCCACGCTTTGTTGGGAGGTATACATGGAGTTGTGCTGCCCATTTTGGATTCGCTGCAATGATTTCTCCACCTGTGAGGAAAACACAGCATTAGTTTATTATGTAAGAGATTTGTACTGCTCGCATTGTCTCACAAGATGCACAAGCAAGGCTGAGGGACAGCACAGCTGATGCTGATCCTGGCCTGTCACATACAGGAGGATGCTAATGCCCCTGAAGACACGGGCTCCAGTAACTCAACACACAGCTTAAAAATCACTGTGATGAGTGTCACTGTCCTCTGGGATGCTGGGTAAATGGATGCCACAGGAGACTAAGTACCAGTCTGATTGTGATCATTCCCTATAACTCTGGCAGCACAAGATGACTCACTGTCAGGCTCCAGTCTCTTAAGTACACTGCTCATTACCAGGCAAGAGAGTGCAGCTGTATGGTGAGGAGTAACGAGAGGGGGTGCCCACAAAACCCAGCAAGCAGGGCGACTAGCAATGCTCACAGGTTTCCATCATCCCATGGACACTTCACATTCCTGTGGGGCCACAAGAGACACTGGAAAAAAAAAAGGCACTAAAAGTCATGAGAGATTATTCTCGTCATCTGGCAGCTTGGCCTCAGTCCCACTGCTGCCCACAGCAGGCTGCTGGCACACATGGGAACACGAGAGCCTCTCCTCTCCAAGCATGCCAAGAGACCACAGTCACTAGCTCTGTATCTCTGTGACTGCTGCCCTGCAACGTCCATAGCCATTTTCTTGTAGAAACAATTAACCCCAATGATAATCTCATTTTTAAAGCACAGACTCAGTTCAACAGCTCATACAATCCAGATGGGTCTGGGCAGGATTTTGTCACAATTCAATGCAGGATGTAGTATCTGCTCTGGAGTTCCCCTCAGGTGTCCCACTTTTTATGACGACCCAGGGTTTTAGCGAGATAACACCTCATGGTGTGAGGGGAGGGCTGAAGGTTCATATCCAAGTGTGAATGGTTACATATCAAGGTGTTCCTCTTCCCATTCTTCATTTACAGATGCACACTTGTAGGTAACATCACCTCACTACGACACGGACTGCAGGGCCCCTCCCTGTGCCTGCTGGGAGCTGCAGTGTTTCCTCCCTTACCAGGTGCAGCAGGACACGCAGGGCGTCTCGTGCCCTTTCAGGATGCTGCAGGATCTCCATCAGGGCATGTCCTACCAGCGAAGAGGGGCTGTTCAGCTTCATATCGCTCCCAATAAGCATGAAGCCTGCAGGGTTCAGAACAAGAGGCTTACTGAAAATTGAGACAGAAATGAGACAAATGGACTATCTCCATTTGTTACAGGAAATGTGCAAAACAGAAGGAAATATCCTCTGCCCTCTCAGACTAAGGAAATAATGGTTTACTGCACCCTGCACAGTTACATTCCTTTCCCAGAGCTGCTGTCCCCTCACTGCCCAGCCCTATAGACTGAATTTCCAGAAAGCTTCTGAATGCTTCCGTCATTCTCTATTAAATCAATACTGTTTTCCTGTTCAAACAACTGGAATAACACTGTCTTGCAGCTAAACTTGTCCTAGCATGCTCCATGTCTCTTTTACAGCAACAAAAATCAACAGAAGAAAAACTGCTCAGAAAAGAGAACTCAGAAAACTCAGAGTCTTCCTTGTCTCAGTCCAACATCTCAGTCTCAGTCCAAGCCTTGGTGTACGTGCCATATAAATGCTGCCTTCTCCAAACACCAGCACAGGGAGCTCTGCCTGCCCCAGCCCACCTGCTGAGTGCGGTATGTGGTACCTGTCCTTGCTCTGGTGTTCCATCTGAGACTGCCGAGAGTCAAAGGTGGAAGTCAGTGACAGTGTGTAATGAGCTTGCTTACACATTGTGGAAGGGGCAATACGACATCAGCCTGAGTGGCTGTAACCCACTGTTACCCACGCCCATGTCACATTAAGCCATGCTCAGCTGAATCAGGGTACGAAACATGGGGGCTGAACTCTGGGCAAGCACAGGGAACACGCTGCTCCCAGCTACCTGCTAGCACCACTCCCTGCTTAATTCAAACTAGTTGGCATACGAGCCCTTCCTAGAAGCATCTTGTTTACCAAAAGGCATATTCCTCCTACCTGCCCAGTTGGATGGATGGGAGAACTGCTTGCTGCTCTGTACAGTTTTCATCGCTTCACCAAGAGCTGCACTGGCTTTCAACCCATTTAAGAGGGAAGAATACAAGGCATGTACAAACATTTTGGAAGCAGCCACCGGAACCGGCCAGAGCGACACTAGGACACACTGAGCCCCCGCAGCTAGGAATGCTCTTGTCAAGCCAATGACTCCATCAGCAGTGACTTTGCTGTTGGATTCTTGGTAAGAGCCAAGAACCACTAATTTTACAGGAAGCCGCAGATCCAGGACATCAGCTGCAGTCAGCAGAAACTCCTGGAGAGGAGGACAGTCCGAGATGCTCTCCACATCGCTGGCATCATCCTGCATCCGAAGAGATTCTGGGATTGTGTAGGGGTTCCCAAAAGAACTCTTGCTGCTGGCTGGATTGCTGTCGGTGTTGGGTGTCAGGACCAAAGCAGCCAGCTTCCAGGAGACGTGGGTTGCAAAATGGACACATTCTGCCTGAGTGAGGGCACTCATGACTCTCTCTTTTGTTGCTGCACTGCCAACTAAGGGTTGGCAGCCAAGTAACTCAGACACCATATACGCTTCCTCTTCTGCAGAGGGCATAGGTCCCCATAGCCACCTATCCATAACTGCTGAAGGGAGCTTGGGATTCCCTATGACAGCTGCCATTGAGGTAGAACTGGAGTAAGTGGAAGTATTCTTCTTCACATGGGACTGTAGAGAGGAACAGAAAGTGAAGATGGGGTTCAGAGATCTGTCTGTTGAGGTATTGATAGTAAAATATCCTGTCTCCTTGGTTCTAAACAGGAGTTTGGCTGTTGAAATTATAAAAATCTTTGCATTTCATTAGTTTCCTCCATCTAAATATTCCAAGGAGTATCTCCACTCTAGTACAATCAGGATTTCAATCCCCACTTCTTGGGTGAAGAAATAGATGACAATAGAAAGGAACAGACTTAGCCCAGGTCACCCTGGATTGCTGTGGCAGAGCTAAAGGTATGCAGAAGATCCCAGCTTCCCACCTTACGGGAGGATTATTTGCAATCACTTGCTAACTGATTTCTGACACCTGTATTTCAAGGACCTGTACCTCTACTGCCATCAGCATGGTGCTGCATGCAACTGATTACTGGGGCCTGATACTGACCAGAACAGTGTAATTCCCACATCAATAACAGAGAAAATATTCAGGCCCTTTTGCTGTTCCAGTGATTGCGTTTAATCCAGTGCAGGGCAAGACGTGCAGCATAACACTGCTCTGCAAGAGCAGATGTGACTCAAGGCACTCTCTCTGGAGGCATGGGCCATAGAAAAGCTGACAGTTTTTGCCATGCATAAGCACGAAGATATTTCTGCCACATTTGCTGGTGGTATTGGCTTTGACTTGTGGCTTCACTGTCAGGAGACATTAACGGCCTTCTCCATACAGAAAGCTGAAAAGTAGATAAACATACCAGAAATGATAGGACAGCTGACTCACCAAGGAAGCTCAGTATGTATCACAAACACCTACGTCTCTGCAGCTTGCCCACAAACCAGGACACATTACCCTTCAGAAGAGGATGCTCAAATGATCCACTCCCCTTGTCCCTCCTGGCATGATTCTGTGCTGCAGAAACTGCCCCAGAACCTACTCTGCACCCAGGGTGCTCAGCGTGCCCATCTGCCCTGGAAGGCAGGACATTTGCGGACTCTATTCTTTTGTCTGGTGTAGCAGGGACAGAGCCACTGCTATTCCTGCACGTACAGGAACTTATACCTCAGAGGAGAGTTCTGTGAGAGGGAGGTTTTTAAAGGCAATGTCAGACCTTGGAGCCGGGATTCAGCGACTGGATGGATGGCACTGCAATGAGGCTGAAGCGCTCGTAGAGATATTCATTGGAGGAACTGCCCTTCAGGAGAGCAAAAGGAATGAGGTACAGTTCTCCCTCCAGAACCAGTATCAGCTGGCGGTGGCGGCCAACAGGCCCGCTGGAGTGCATCAGGCCCTGAAAAGTAAAGAGATGGCATTAGTTTGGTCCTTTGGGTCCAGCAGCACCCAGGCGTTTTCAGGCCCCACGGTTTGAAAACAGCCACACCAGAATCACTCAGATGTCATGACTGGTGGGCACACACGGGCACTGACAGCTCTGGAAAGCTGGATTGCTCATTCGAGCACACACAAGCCCCTCTGGGTGGAGGAGCCCTGAGTCCACAGCGACCTCCACAGTCACACGTGGCCATGGTGGGTTTGGGGGCATCACAGAGCAGCAACCCCTTCTGCTTCAGTGCTAGCTTTTCATCAGCCCCAATCACCTTTGTGTGGTGAACAGTACTAACACCTCATCATTTGAAAGCACAACAGAAGCTTCTCATATAACAGTAAAAACTCCATTGACAGGCTGTATGGACAGCCCGCGCCACGGGACGCCGGACGCTGCGATCAGCCCAGAGTCACACGCACAGCTTTAAATGAAGGATGGAGATGTGAAACAGAGGTTAATACACAGAGAAGACAACTGGGCACAAACACTGTCAGCTGCTGCAGGAATGTCTGTCTTATTGCACAGAATTGCAGAATGGCTGAGGTTGGAAGGGACTGTGGGCGCACCTGGGCCAACCCTGCTCCAGCAGGGACACCCACAGCAGGGGCCCAGGACCACATCCAGACATTTTTATCTCATGCATTGTAAAAATAATTTGTTATCACCTCAGGAAAGGGGAACTTCAAAGCATTTACATTAGCTCCAGCTTAAACAATTGCAGCATAAAAAAAATGTCTAAAGGTCTTGGATGGAAAATGTCATTACATTTCCAAGCAATTGTGCTCCTTTAAGGTAGAGCAGTAGCCACATCTTGTCCTGGTAAATAAACTACTCATCTGAAGATGAAGCCTTCAGCACAGGCTTGGGTGAGACCAAGTCCTTAAGGTGACATGGTTTGGAGCTAATCAGTTCTGCTCATGCTGCTCAGTGTCCCTCCAGGCTGCTCCCCGTTCCCAAAGACGAGCTAACTTTGCAGAGTTCACTGCAGGATGGAGGCAAGGATCTAACACACAGGACTGTAAGTTCTTATGAGAATTTTAATTTTAAATGATTTCATCTCCGTCAGATGTAGCAAGTATCTGTTTTGGCAGGAAAAAAACAGCTACCTAGGCTGCTCTGCAAACAAAGATGGAACTGCCTGACTCCATTCCAAGAAGACTTCTGAACTGGAAACTCAGGGGCTTCAACAGAACAGCAGCAAGAGAAGTGCATTTTTCAAACACATGGCATTTCATAAATAATATGGAAGAAATAAAACTCATGTTCTGACTCTTTTCTGTTATTTATCAGATGTTAATCCATTTGAAATTCCTGCTTTAGAGCAATCTTATTTCAGCTGAGTCCCCATTTAACAGAGGACAGAATAATCTTTATTTTGCTGTCAGCAGTGAACTGCTGCCATGAAACATCTGACAGAAGCACAAACTTTTAAAACAAAGGGTGTGTGAGAGCAGTGTCAGAAAATCTTGGAGTGCAGACATTGAATAACCACAGCCCAACAGAAAATAAATGGCTGTTGTGCAGTCTGAGGGGGAATTTTACTGCTTGTGTCAGGTTTATACAGAGTCCTCAGACAAAAGCATCCTGGTCCTAACACAATTCTTCCTCTCCGCTCTGCTCAGGGTCTGGCTGGAGCAGACTTCACTTGATAGCTGAGGATTAATTCGAGATACACTGACCCCATCTCAGCAGCAATCAAAGAATAACAGGAATTTGCAATCAGTCTCAAGTTTTAGCTCTCAGGCAGCACCAAAGATGAATGAACACTACTAAGAAACAGAAGTATAAATCTGGTGGTTTCCTCCAAAGGGAGTTGGGAGTGAGTCAGAAATACCAACCACAAGTCAGCTATAAGGGAAAAAGTCAAACAGTAGAAAGAAGGATAGACAGTGAGGTGCCTTCAATGGCTTTTTGGCTTTTGAAGTAGGAACAAAACTGCTGAAGGATAAGAAAATATTCATTTTAAAGGAAATAAGAATAGCAGCTGACCTCTTGCTGTTTCTCCTGTCCTCCTTACAGCTCTGGAGAGCCCTGCCCACAGACTGGAGACGAGGACGCAGGGCCACCCCAGACACACAGCAGCCTCGGAAGCCTTCCTGCAAAGCATGTCTGCTGCAGCCTGCCACGCTGTTCACAACACCAGCAGCCCCAGGCGATGCCTGTCGTGAGCCAGGATGCTCTGCAGCTGAATACACCCGGCCCTGGTCAGCCCTGCCTCTTTTCACAGAGCCCAAGCCGACAATCAGCAGCTTCCCACCAGGGGATTGTTGTTTTCCAGAAATGTTTTTTGTTTGCTTTTCAATTCTTATTTTATGTTTTTGAATATACACTCCACTTTACCTACAGTTCCAGCAGCTTTAGCTGTTGGCAACACAACCAGAGCATCTAAGCCAGAGTGACACACACCTCGCAGAACTCTCAGTCTGCATGGAAAACCCCTAGAGGTTAATATTTCTGTTCTCCACGAGAGCTGTATGTATGTTAAAGAAACAGAAATAAAAATAGGAAGATCATTTTAATTTCATATGTCTTGAAGAATAAGTTCCAGGGTGAACTCTAACAAAAAGATGTTCAGTGAGAAAGAAGGGAGAAGTCTGAGCTGCCAGCCAGAAGAACTTGTGCTTAGCTCTCAGCAATGACATCGGCTCACCAGCAGTTTGTCACAAGGGTGAAAAAGTCCCTGGTGCTGGACTTGCGGATGGCTGTGCAGGAAGCTAAAGAAACTTAGGCATGTCATCTGCATGGAAATGGTGTCTGGATAACTCGCTGACCCCACCTGTCCAGCAGCAGCTGCCCTGCTGCAGGAGGCAGCATCCTGGACACCCCTCAGGACCACCGTGAGTCCGCTCCTCTTCCCCCAGGCCTACCACACCCATAGCAGAGGGCACCCAGGGTGCTTGCCCTGCCTCCAGAGGCTGCAAGGGAGGGTGGAGACAGCACAGCAGCCTCAGAGATGCCAAAGGAGAAGTGTGGGTAAGTGTGGGTGGGTGGAAAAGGGAGGGAAGAGTAGAGAAATACATCCTTCTTTTTTGTCTGCTGAGGAGGAAAGTGTGCAGGCGTTTTATGTCACTAGGGGAGAGGGGAACAGATGCAGAAGCTGCTGAACTGTTAAGGCAGTGAAAAGCTGCTCCTTTGTCATTTCGGATGCAGGCAGGAGGCTGACCCTGCAGCATCACACAGCATGGCACACACGAGGCTAACGCCCGTCCCCTGAACCCAGGGCTATGGCCAGCCTTGACTCAGAGGAAGTCTCTCCATACTCAGAACAGTTTTTCACTCTCCCTGACCTATTGGATCTGCCAAGTTTGCCAATTAGTATTAGTGAATGGAGGACATACTTCCTTCATCAAAAGCATTAAATGCTGGCAGCTGACTGGAAGTGGAATCAGCAAGGTCCCTGGCTTCCCTCTCCCAACACACCCCATCTTGTCATTTGGGGAGACCATGCAGAGAGCACCCTGCCCAGGAATGATCCCAGACTGTCTGTTCCTGCTTTCCCACACGACAGGGGATTTTGGTAAGCGAATCTGTACACCTGCCCGCGCTGGAGGCTTACTCCTTCCATGGGTCCTATCAGCAGGTCGTAGAGCGCACGGAGCGGGGGTTTGGTGAACGAAGTCTGCCTCCTTGGAAGAGAAGAAGTTCCATCCTTAGCAGGAGACACGGTGCTGCTGAACAGACTGGTCATGCTCTGACAGCTCCTGTGGGATGAAGGCAAGGGGGAGGTTAGTTCCAGAGACCGGGGGTGCACAGCAGGTTGCCCAGACTTCGTAATGCTGACCAAGAGCTGATCCCCACCCATCCGAGCAGGGCACTGGGCTCTGTAGGGTGCCTCTTGCCAGGGCTGTATTCTCCCATCCAGCTGCACACCAAGAGGACCTGAAGAATTCATGAGATACTCATTATCATATATAGTCTTTTCTAAAGCAGTGCAGTCCCTTGTCAGCTTCTGTGTATAGCATGAGTCTACCACGCACTTTCAAATGTGATAATTACCCATGCTAATTAGGTGTTTGAGCTTCAGTCACTTCTCTGCACTGGGTGTTCATCTCACACTACCCACATGCCACATTTCTGTACCTCCCAGGCTGCATATCCCTCCTCATGGATGCTCCAAGAGTCCAACACAGGCTTGTGTTAGTGCTTTGGACTACGGACACTCACATCCACTGCTCGGCTGCCTGGCAGTCACTGCCAGTCACAAAAGCTACATACACGTTGTGCGAGACCTACAAGCAGCTTTTGCACGTAAGAATTATTGTACCACCAGCACGTTCTCCAGAGACCTGGAGGTGCTGTCAGCGCCACGTGGCTATGGATGCTATGAGCTGGTGCCCACTGCTGACAGCCCCCAGACCAAGCTCTGCACGTGGCTGCCCGGTGTCCCCACCACCACCCGACACAGAGCCCTGAGGGGTCTGGGATGGCATGGCCACAGAGTCCCTGCCTGGTGGGGACATGGAGCTGCCCCACTTCGGTCTCTAATCCAGCAGCTGTGCCCCCCAGAAAGGTTATCCTTGGCGTGGTGCCATGAACAATGATTTTATGTGAAAAGGATAATTTTCCAGAAAGTTTTAACAGGTGGGCCTTAAAAAAGGAGAAAGGAGGGAAATTAGACATTTAACAGTAATAGTGCTACAAGGCTTGAAGTGCAACCAGAGTTCACCACTGGGCTGCCCAGTAATGTAAACAACAAACCTCCAGCATGCAAGGCCACCCATGAGGGAAACACATGCCTCACCGTCCCCGTGGTGCCAAACGCATTCGATGGAGGATTCCAGGCAGTCCCAGCCCCTGTGCTCTGATGCTGCGGCACAGGGAAAGCCGCCTCCCCCTCCCAGTCTCCACGAAGCACAGCGCTGCTCCATCTCCCCAGCACCTTCCAGTGCCACGTGCCTCTGCCAACTTACATGACAGGAAAACAGCAACAGACTCCCAGACTCATGAGCAGCAACCCTCTGCTCCACCAGAACACCAGTCCTGTTGGTGCAACCTGGCAGGCCATGGAGCACCACATAGCCCTTCGCTCACTCCCCTCCTCCCAGTGGGGTGGGGAGGGAATTGGAAAAAAAAACAAAAACAAAAACCACCTCTTGGGTTGAGATAAAAACTATTTCCTGAGACAGAAAAGGAAGTAAAAAAAAATAATAGTAACCATAATTATTTATATACATATATTTACAAAACCAGTGCTGCACAACACAGCTGGTGCCCAGCCTGTCCCCTCCATCCCCATCGATTCTGTGATTCTCTGATTCTGTGACCCCCGTGCACTCCCAGTGCCCCGATCCCTGTGCCTAAGGCACACAGCTCCGCTCCATTCCACCCCACATACCAGCGAGGAAGGGCAGGGGTACCCCACTGCTCACCCAGGACCCAGGTACTGAGAAGAGCCCCATCCAAGCAGAGTCCTGACCCTCCTACCCATCGGGGGCAGCCGCGTGCCAGCAGGTGGCACTCACCAGCCGGGCCCAGTACCCAGCGATTTCACCAGACTGATTCATTGCAGGGGTCGGTGCTTGGCTTCTCTGAAGAGCAGAGCCCCCTGCATCTATTTGCACAGCCAAGCAAATCCAGATTCAACCCTTCACCACTCAAATCGGTTTTTATTAGAATAAAACCAAAGGAGTATTATGAATCTTTAACATCCTTTGTGTGTGTGTTTGGGTACACAAAGGAGAGAGAGAAAATCCACGGGGGAGGCTGGCAGACACCTTTTGCAGCAGGTAGATCGAACCCCTGGCCATCTCCCCCCCTTCCCTGCCAGAGGAATGCAAGCAAACAGCTCTGCAGGCAGCCTGGCAGGCACCTGAGTCCCAGTGCTGCCAACGCAACATGAGAGAGACGTGAATTTTTCAGGCAAACGCTCCTTCCAAGCACCAGCAGCGGCTGGGATGCTGCACAGCAGCAGCTTTGAGCACTGCACCTTGCTCTTGCAGGGTTCCCTCCCTGTTTCTGGAACAATAAAATCTCTCATCTGGAGTCTCTGCACAGACCCCACAGTGCTGCTTATTATAACCCTTTGTACAAGGCAGCCCAAGCTGCAGCAAGCAGAGGAAAATGCCTCCATATATCAGTCTTAACTCAGCTTCCTCCCTTTATCTTGAGGATGCAGGAACAAAGCAATGATCCCATGACAGCCTCAGAGAAAGAGGGAGTAAACTCTCCTCATACAAGCCTTGAGCTCATGCTGATTTGGCCTACAAGCCTCCAAGGGCCTGGCTTTGCCTGCAGAGGATAAATGTGGCTGGGTGTAGGCAGGAAGGAGCAGTTCATACTGCAGCCAGCACAGAGCTGCTCTTGCCTTGGCACTCATTAGGACTCTAGACAAGTCAAATACTACTCATGGCCTTGCACAGCCATTTCAGTTGCTGTCCTGCCTCCTTTCTATTGAAAATTTGTATTTTTAAAGAAGGAAGCCATAGAACCCCATGCCTTTCCAGGACCTAGCAGAGCTTCTTTGTCCTTTGCACATAAGACCTGAGCCTGTAGAAAACCACCCAGCCCCAACAGCCTGCCTATCTGTGAAAGGCCACCAGGCATGCAAGGTTCCTGCCCCAGGCTGGACACACATGCAGCACTAGGCAGCACTGGATTCACACTCCCATCAGGAGCAAGACGCAAGGCTCTCCTGAGAGCAGGAGAAATTCTCACTGCACCAAATGAACACAAAAGGGCTAAAGGCAAATGCCTATGGGCCCCTCTGCTCAGAAGGGGAGAAAGAGACCACTGCACATACTAACACAAGGATCTTATTTACAAGGTAGATGCTTAATATTCTCCAAGAGTCAATGCTGTGAAGACATATCCATGTGAACAGTTACTGCAATCATGATGGAAAGCATCATTGTGCTGCTCTGTGTCCTTGAAATGCAGGAGAATAAGTAAGACCACCAGCAATGCCATCAGCTGCACTTCTGAGGTCACACCAGGACATCCCATTCTCCTTGTTGATCCCCACAGGGCAGTGCTGCGTTCTCACCTGTTCAGGAGGTTGTTCCTGCTGACCATCCTCAGGAAGCCGGTCGGATCGGTCATTGAGTTCAGCTTGTTATTCATCTCCTCAAACTGTTGGTCCATGATATCTCCAGCTTCGCTCTCGGTCTCACTGCTAGCACAGGCTCTGCAGAGGGAACAGCAGGTTGAAGGAGTCATTGGTGCAGGAAAGCAACCAACAGCTTTGTGACAAATGCTCAGACAGTTTGAGAGAAAATGGATTTCAGACAACCTCAACCAGATGCTGATGTCAAATTGTCCCTGGATTACACACAATGATAGAAATAAAGGACCCAAATTCCCAAGCCCAGCAATGGGTGATGACTTCTGAAGCTACAGAACAACACAGAACAGCTGAGGTTTGCAGGAAATATCAGCTGAGGCCCTCAAATTGCCTAAGAACATACACCAGTATGTCCTTTCCACTCCAAGCTCTGCATGCTCCCCACTCTGGCAAAGCTCAATATACAAAAGGCAGCTGTGTTGATGTCCTATTATACAAACAAGGAAAGAAACAGGGACAAAAGAAAAAAAATGACTCCATCAGTGACACTAGGACGGCAGCAATGGAGAGAAACAGAGTCCAAAATTTCTAAATTTAACGTCTCCTGATGTTAACATCTAAATTACCATCTCTGTCAAAATGCTGATAGCATTTCTTTTCTTTTTAGAGACAGAAAGCAAACACAACTATTGTACATGTGTTTTTAACAACCCCTTCCTTTAAATAAATAATAAATAATTGCACATCATACGGCGCACTGCAAGCCTTGCAATTCGTACACCTAAGCTAAGCCTGCTACGCTGCCTAAGGCTGCCCTGCATCTCACTTCTGTTTCCTCTTGGTGGGTTCCTGACAACTTACAGCCTTTCCTCAAGGACACATTTTCCAACAATAAGTACATGAATCAAATTAGCATACAACATGGCACAGGCAGCTAGTTATGTTGCTGTATGGACCATGGGATACCTGTAAATATACTTCCAGGTCAATATAATTCAATAACCCAAGAGAATACGCCCTGACAAAAGCCCACCACTCGACCACTGACATGGGGCTATCTGAACAACAGCTGGGGTGGGGGAGGGAAGTGAAGGTGTAGATGAAGGAAAGGCTGCCAACAGCTGTCTCCTGCGTGCTTCCCTCCAGCTGCAGGCATGTAGTTTGAGTCCTGGCACAGTTTTAGGTATTACTCCAGATGAATATTTGGAGCTCTTAAAAAAGGCAAAAGTCTTGAGCTCATGAATCCAAGTGAGCAGGCCATATGCTCTCCCTGACTCTGTCCCAACACAAGTTCAAGCAGACTTCAAACTCCCTCACACTTTATTTTTTGCAGTTGTGTTACCTGTCAGCTTAATTAGACCAGCTGAAATGAACACTTTTCAGCACAAAGCAAGGCTGCAGTGCAGAGCCCAACAATACCAAGCAAATTTCTGATGATGCATCCCATCACAGCATCCCTTCCTATCCAGGAGCAAAAAAATAGGAAGGCATTCCATCATGATGGTGCAGCAGTACCTAGAAACATGCTTACACCATCGTGGAAGGCAATTAGACTTAAACATCAACACAAAAGCACACAGTTGCAGTGCACTCAGCAAGCTGTGAGCTGAAGTCTGAGCCAAACAAAAGTTTTCACATGCGTGCCATACATACTTAACTCCCCTTTGTTGGTAGGCAGAGAAGAGCTTGCAGGGACTGACAGCTTCTCCTGGGCTCTGGCTGCAGAACGGTGGCAGTCAGCAGTGCTGTAGAGAAGCACTCAACGTGTGGGGAAAGAGGTTTGAAGCTGAACATGACATTCACCCACATAGAGCAGACGAAATTTGTTTGTTTAATTCCCTGCATATAATTCTGAAGTGGGGAAAGTTTCTGCCTGTGATCACACCACACCAGCCCAATGATCTCAGAGAAGCATCAAACCCTGAATCCTTATCCAACAGCACAATACTATCATCACCATGAAAAGAAGAGAAGCCAACATCACAGTAAATTAAAGACTCATCCCAGAGCCTAAAGACTGAAGGATTCCCTCTATCAGGAAGAGTCTGTGATGACAAATGGTAAACAGAACTGAAAACAGTACCACAAATCTGTTTCATAAGGGCTAGTTGAAGATTTTGGCTGTGTACATGCTAGGTAAAGGACGGGATTCGACCACCAAAACCTAGAGATGGATGTAACCTTCTGAAACATGCGACCCTGATTCTTTAAAAGAAGTGTAGGCGGGACCAATTTGGTCTTGTTTTTAATTCTTATCCTTCCTGACAGTATTCACACCCCAGAGGGAGTGACTCCATTCTTCCAGGAAGAACAGAGCTCACAGTCCACATGCACAAAAGACCAAGCTGGACGAAGCATCAACATCCAGAGCTCATCTGCAAAACCCAGGAAACATGAAGGCTGGAGAGAGTAACTGTTGACATTTCCTTTAACAAGAATCACATGGCTCACTTTCAAGCAAGACTTGAAAAATTCACCTCCTAGGACATGACTGAAGGTAGCACAACAGGTTCAACGCGAGGCTCCCAAAACCCTAGACACCATCACCAATTAGGATAGGCCACTCCTTAAATGCAGCATTATTTTTTTAGCAGTAATTTCATGATTATGATCATTCAGATAGCAGTGCTTACATGCTTGCAGCTTCTCAGGGCTTTCGTGTGAAGGGAGCTGCTCCTCTGTGCCTGTTAGTTCCCCCAGACTTTGAGTACTCAGCTACTTTAGAGTCTCACTGCTCTTTCTCGGAGTACTAAACAAACACCCTGGACTAACATGCAGTTTGTTATTGGTCACAAATAAATGAATAATCCAATCGGAGAGCTATAAAAAACGTTTCCTTTCAGAAAGCCACCTTCACATGGAAGGTTGTGCACCTTGTCAGGAAGCACAAACCCAAAATGCACCCAAATGAGACACAACTGTAAGTCCAATACACACGAGGGTACGAGTTAAGCACAAACTCATCCCAGATGTTTGTCCTGTTTACAGCTCAGCTGACAAAATCCTAATGATTCCCTTGTGGGGCTGCTGAGTGATTTCAGAAAATGGCAAGCTAAGACTGCACTTAGGATAGAGAGAGGGGTCAGAGCTGTTAGGGCTCAGCCTGACTGCTCACTGTGCCACGTCCGCCATTCTGGCTATCAAGAGCAGCAGCTCACCTGTTCATGCTCACAATCTGCATTACAGACACCGTCAGTGTTTCAGTAACACAAACAAAGGTCCACATCAGCAAGATTCCGCATCCCTGAAAGCCTCCTACTGAATCACTAGAGCTCATCCTCCCACAATGGCAATAGTACATATTTTAGTAATCCTCCAAAGGAGCTTCCAAGACTCCGTCACTGCACCCAGAGAGACAGGAGCAAAATCTGTGTTTTCCAGAAGTTTTCAGAACAGCATTATGTTTTTCTCAAATTGCTTTGTATCTTGTATCGTCACTTAGGGATAATCAGTGCTGTGGTCACTAAAATGTTTTTACATAGCAGTAGAGCAAACAGAAATGATGAGGAAATCACTGCAGCTAACCCAGAGGAACAAAACTCCTTTATCTATCTCCTAGCTACAGAGCTACATAAACCACACACATCACTCTGACACAGCTTCCCTCCTTGGAGACCAGGGAAGTGAAGGAGAGAAAATGGCTCAGATAAGTTTTCTTCTAGATTCATGCTGTTCATTTCAATTCAGACATCTCTTTCGCCTCCCTCGTACCAATTAACTCTCCTCTCTTGTCTGAGATACCAAATGCATGGTTTAGTTTAGGTTTTTCTGTTTTGGGGAGTGGTTTAAGTCCCGTCTCCTTTGCATTCTGGCCAGGGCAAATACAGCCACAAATCTGCCTGTGCTCTGCTGTCTGTACCTCTCAAGAAAATGCCATGGGTTATGGACTGCTATGTTTTACTGCTCTGAAGCAGTGTCTCAGAGATTTTGGTTGTCTTCAGTCTGCCGCTGAGTGAAGACTTTGGGACTGTACACGTTGTTTAGTCACTGCTGGTGAGCAGATAACAAAGCACAGCTTGGTTTTACCGCTGTCTTCTGCACAGCAGTGCCCTGCCTCACACCACAGCAGTGCCAGGCATGCAATGGCATCCAATGCCCACAGTGGCTATGGCAAGAGATGAACAAGGATTAATTAGGAGAGGCTCCTGGTTTCCCACAGAATCCTGAGCAAAATCTATGCTTCACTACCCAACGGGAGAATTCAATCTTTATTTGCAGGTACATATGCTGTTTCCCAACAGAAACATAGCCATGGATACAAAAATAAAGCATTTTTGTGGTCACTGTAACAAAAATTTGCCCCCCTATTCTGGACTCCCAGTTCTCAGACTTCTCAGCCCATTAGCTGAGACTGTTACAAATTGTCTTCTGGTAAGAGCAGGAACCAGGACTTTAAACTGCACTCCAGCTTACCGGGTATAGTAGGAATCCACTCCCAGCGCCTCCCGCACACTTGAGATGTGCTGTTCCAGTGCAGAGTTTGTTACTGTTTGCAGGGTCACGCTGTTGGCTTCATGGAAGTCCCCAGCATTTTCTGCCAAGCTGTCACCCAGATAATACTCGTGAAATTTCAGAATTCCTGCAAGGAACAGGAATTGTGAGGTTATTTCTGCAGGGGAGGAAAAGCACTGCTAGCAGCCGTCCAAGAAAGTGGCACAGTCCCCAGCATTCAGCATTTCCAGTACCACTGGGGCAAAGCATTCTGTGCCATGGCTCCACAGGGCTTTTCCAGCCTTCTGCATGACAACTTGGTTTTTAAATCTGGCTTTGTACTTTGCAGACGATAGCTCAAAGGCACAAAGACAGAGTAGTGCTTTATGAGGTACTCAGAATGCATCTGCTATTGCAGCAGTCTTACGTAAATTATAAAGCAGACCTTCCATGCAAGCATCTACCAGTGTGTCACATTCCAATAGCTGTGCATGAAAAACGCCTATTAATAGTCTCTGTTCACATATATTGAACACATGAGGCTCAAATGCTGACCAAAAATATTACTACAGCAGAACCTCCTCATGTCACACAAAGGCTTTTCATTTCACTCATATGCATGAAAATATGTTATATACAAAGAAAGAAAAAGGTAGATTAATACATATTCAAATATTCAAAATTAGCATTTCACAATGGATAAATCATACGAAGAACAACCACTGTTTTGGTAGGAATTCAACTATTACTCCAGATAAAACCTTCCTCCACTCAGATTGGCATAACCTTCCTGATGCAATCCATCCTTCAGTACCACAGGACAACAGCAAAAGGCTGCGTTGGATGCCGTTTGCCCTGACAGCACAGATCAGTCAGCAGGAGCGGGGGAGTAACGAATAAAACAGCTCCTTCTGTAGCAAATACAGAATCAGTGAAGAGGTCCTAAGGACACAATTCCAGTGTGATAACGAGGGTCCTGGGCTGCCACTGAAGCTGCTCTCTGCCAGTATAACTGGGATGGGGAGGGATGCAGTCACTACCGGCATTTTATTTCACAAAATACAAAGCTAAAGAGACAGTTAGTGACTGAGTACATAGCAGGATGACACAATGTTAAACTTACACAGGCAATACTGCAAAACACCTCCAGTAAAGTATCTTTCAATCACTGTCATTCCAAAGCCAGGCATGTATGAATGTCTGCTTTCCTTCCCAAAGCATTTTGGATAAAATCTAAATAGTGCTTTTTATCTCTTTAGCATTGTTATGGTGAAGGGCTGCAATTATTAAATTATATCCAGAAAGAACTTGTGAAAATTTACAGTCATCACTTTATTAGATAATGAAAAACAGCTGTCTGCAAAAAGCAACCCTCTTCAAATTAATCCTCCTCGCTCCTCTGTGATAAGCACTTCCACATTTATTTAAGTGGAATTCAGAGGATCAGGCAGTTCAATGGCATATCAGGAAGCAGGGACACTCTTCTGTTTTCTGCAATCCACTTCAGTGAATAAATGTCAAAAGCTTTTTGAAGGATAAAGCATGGAAATATAATTAAAGTAGGCATTCTTATGCATAAAAGATTCTCACAGAGCCAACATATTTGGAATCTCATTACTGCTCTGCACTGCTAGCTGGGAAAAACATACAGATTGGAGGTTGAAAATGGAAACACCGAACACCTAAAACGTTTCCGTTTCCAGGTGAATGTCAAAACCCTGAATAAGCACTTTTGTGTCATTACCACTGTGGCTACGCCACTGTTTCCAGCTCCAAGGTTCTAGATCCAAAGAATTCCCTTTACATTCACTCTGGTACCAGACTCATTCCTAGCCACAAATGGTACAATTCTGATTTTGTAAGGTTTATTCATAGGCTCTCACCTTCAAAAAGGACCTCACCTGCCCCAGGAGCCAGCAGCCAGCTGTACAGATAACCTGCAGCCAGGGAGTAGTAGAGAACAAGTCCCCTCTGGCCATTCACTGTCTCCAGGACCTGGTCAATGGTCACTGGAGAGTAAGGATCGGAGTCCTGCTGCCCGGTCTGGCGTTCCACCAGCAAGTCAGCAAATGCCCTTGTTCGCCCTCTCTCTGCTACAGCCAAAGCTTCATCATGGTGACCTGAAAAGACAAAGCCATCTCTCAGACACGACACTGATGTGGTTTGCAGCACACTGTGTGGGAACAGACAGCTGCTATCCCAACCTGGACAAAAACCTGCAGAAATGGTGTCACAGCAGTTATTTCTGGAAAGAGAAGCCCCTGTATCAGTATACAGTCCCACAGATCATCTTGCCTGCAAGAGCTAAAATGATGTATGGGGAAACAAGTCAGAGAAAGGCAAATGGATGGAGAAAGCATGGAAGAGTATCCAGAGGTGCCTGAAACCCAAAACAGGAAACCCCTTCTCTTGTCCTGACAAACAAATGCTGTGCTGCATCAGACAGATGAGAAGTGAAGGCTGTATCACAAACTGTTTCCCTGCACCTTCAGTCCAGCCCTGGCATGAGCCTGGAGTTCAGCTGCATCAGGTGATGGTATCTCTTACCAAGGCTGACGAGTACTCGCTGCAGGGCCTGGTAGGAAGACGTCTGCAGGTCAAAAAGCGACAGCTTGTAATCTGTGCTCAGCTGCACCTCGTGTCGGATGGTTTCAAACAGTGCCGAGGCCCGGTAGAGCTGCAAGGGAACACAGCCATAGTGATTCCCTGACAGATCCAGCAAATAGCACCAGTGGGAGAGCAGGATCCAGGGCCAGCATACCCCCAGGCAGGGGAGGTCAGCCTCAGATAGCCCCTCAGAGTGCCAGCATCCCTGACAGAGGACTGTGACTGGGGACGGAGGCACACAGGCCTGAGCCTGTGAGCATTTCCTACCCCGAGGACAGAAGTGGCTCACAGGATTCAGACGCCAGAAGCCCGCAAGCCCACGGCAGACCACGGAATACCTGATGCTGAGACTCCTCCAGGTTCCCACTTGCCCAGAGGGAGAGGCCGAGGCCATGGCGGATTTTGGCTTCATCTTCTCTGCGTCCCAGCTGCTCTGCCAGCCTCAGTCCTGAAAAGGAGTCAGAGTAAGAGGGAGCCTGGGGTTGGAAGTGGCTTTGGCAGCCAGGTGGAGCATCTCTCCTGCCTCGGCTGCCTGCGGGCTGCTGGCTCAGGTCAGTGTCTCCATGGCGTCTGCGGCAGGCAGAAACAGCAGTGATGCGCAGCAGCGAGATGTCAGCTGCAGAGGTGCTGGGCAGCAGCTGCTTGCACCTGAACCAGCACAAGAGGAGCCTATGCAAGACAGACATTTCCATGGATCAAGACCCAGCCCCAGGTGCGGTCTCCTGATACACACTCACTATGCTCTTACCAGGAAATCTGACTTTTAAACCTTAACAGCCATGCAATCAAAATCACACTAAGCTGCCAAACATTGCCATATGCCTTTTGCAACATCACTTGCTCGTTTCCCAGCAACTTTCCCAGCCTCCTGGCAGGTTCCATATGGTTTGGAGGAGGGCAGGGTCCTGGTGTAAGCAACTAGGACCTTGCTTCACTTCAGTTCACCTTCTTCCCCTGCTTCCATCACACTCCAAGGCCCTTACCTCCATGGTCCCTGCTGCCAACAAGGATGCTTCCTCTCACACACCCCAGGTTTCCCACAGACCGGGGATGGGGAGCCCTGGCCATCACCACACAGCTCAGCAGCAACCATTATTTCTAGGTTTTTCAGGAATTTTGTGTCACACCAGGAGAAGAAGCTGATATACATACAATTTCTCCCCTTCTAATTTAATTGAATTCATTCAAGCATGTTGGAAACTTGTCAAAGCCAGTTTCAGGAAAACCAGCCTAACTGATGTAATTAACCCTTCAGCTTTCCAGTTTCTAGAGGACAGATGCTGCTTGCACACTGGAGTCTCTGCAGCAGCTCAACCCAGAGGCTGGCCCTGGTGCTCAGCATTGAGCCAATGGCTTCCAGACACCAAGGGCTGCACCTCCCTCACCTCCCAAACAGGAGCTGCTTCCACCCACAGCTTAGGGGACGCATCCATCTGGCCTCACTCCCACTTGAACTTGGAAGGAAAAGCCAGGTGGCGATCAGCAAAGCACAGCTCAGCACACAGCACTTCTAGAACCTGCTCTCAGGGTTGGATGGGTCCGTGCTTACCTGTGTAGCCACTTCCTAGTCTGCAGTACTATCCACAGAGAACTTTAATCCCTTCTGTGCTCAGACACAAACACACTTTCTAAAGGCTCTCGCTAGGTGCAGGCTGGATTCAAGCTCAGAGCTGAATGGAAGCCCCCAGGAAGGCACAGACTGCTTTGCAATGCTCTGCCCACAGGACAGCAGGAAGGCTGTCTGACAAGGTGTGCTGGCCAGAACTTGCTTGGGCAGCTACTCGACAGGATGCTCGACAGTAGCTACGGACAACTGCAAGAGCTTTTGCATCAAAGGTCACTGTCAAACACATCCTCTTAGTGCCATGCTCACAGTGCCTCACTTCTCTTCATGTCTTCAGGCCTCTCTCCTATTCCCCTGCACCTATCACAACACGGTATGTTGGATAATTCAGCCTCTTACCTTCCTGCAGGTACATCACAGCCTGAGAGTAGTTCTGCAAGGCATGATGAGTCCTCCCCAGACTGCTGTAAGAGACAGTCTTGGCCACAAGATCGTTCATTTGCGCTGCAATGCTGAGATGCTGCTCCTGATAAACCACTGCCCTCTCGTAGGTGCCCAGAGACTCATAGGTCAGGCCCAGGTTCCCATAGGCTCGGCCTTGACAGGTGGGGTTGTTGGTCTCCTCGGCAATCTGCAGGTCCAGCTGGTGATACTGCAGGGCTGTGTCATACTCTCCCATCTGCTGGTAGACCCCACCAAGACCACAGGCAGCGTCACTCTCCAGAGCGCGGTCTTTCATCTCTCGAGCGATGTTCAGCTGCCGTTCCAAGCAGGAAATGGCTTGCTCATAGTTCCCCAGCTGGCTGTGCAGGCTCCCGAGCTCACCATAGGCCTGGGCTTTGTTAAATGCCTCCCCCAGCTCATGTGCCACGACCAGTCTCTTCTCGAAGCACACCAGAGCCTGCTGTAAACTTCCCATAGCTCTACAAAGAAAGAAAATAGCATTTATTTTGCCAATATTTTCTTGAAACAAAACACTTCGTCACTTCCTCTAGAGGTAATCCTAAATCTTTCAGGCAGAGACAAATGCTTCTCTCCTAGCAGTCATGCCCAGCACCTTTGAATCAACATCATTCCTCTGCCACCCCATAAAGCTCCTGCTCTAAGCACAGAGCAACACCAGCTCTGTTATCTGAGCAGCACGGACCGAATCGTTTTCTTCCCAGTATCCAGAGGACTCTGTTACCTGGTCCTAGGCCATATCCGTGTGTGTGTGTGTGTGTACACAATGGCCACACAAACACATCCCTCCAATAACACAACATATCTGTTGGTACTTGCCTGGACATCAACCTGTCCTGCCCCTGCCACTTATTTGCACAGCCCGCCCATGCCCCACGCTTTGGTTTTAACCCATCCGTTTGTATGAATGCTTCAGCCCCACAGCCTGCACCTCCCATTTCATCACACTGGGGTCTGCTCCTGTTCCATCCCCAGGGCACAGCTTCCTGCTCCGAGCCCAAGCACCCGCAGGGCCAACAGGCACCGCCTGGCCAGGACCAGGCAGGCTACAGGCAGCCCATCACATGTGGCAGCACGGAACCACAGATGCCCTTCTGGGTGCTCTAACGCACTGCACGTCACTGCCCTTTGCTGTAACGCACACACAGCACTCCTCACCTGTGCCCGTTGCCCAGGCCTCGGTAGGCCTTTGCCTGATCTTGCATGCGGTTCAAGCTTTGCGCAACAGACAGGTACTGTTCATAATACTTTATAGCTTCCTCAAAATCTCCCAGAGCTTCATAACAATCCCCCAGGTTCCCATATGCTCGGCCCCGATCTAACACAGATTCATTGCCACTGAGCTGCTGCAGCATGGCCAGCTGCTGCTCGAAGTAGCCGATAGCTTCCTCCATGACGTTCATGTTCATCTTGGTAATGCCCATGTTGCCATAGACCTGGGCTTCTATGCTGGGGTCCTTCAGCTTCTGCCCAAGCTCCAGCTGTTCTTCGTAACACTTGAACGCCATGGTGTACTTCCCAAGGGACATGTACACCGCAGCAAGGTGGCCGTGTGCTCTGCATTCACCTGGCATATCTCCCAGCTCCTGATACACCTCCAGCTCCTGCGTGTGGTAACCTAACGCCTTGTCACACTTTTGTACCATTCTGTACGCAGAGCCCAAGGCTGCATAGGCACTGGCTTCCAGTCTCCTGTCCTTAACGTGATGGGCTAAGCTCAACTGTTGCTCATAAAATTTTATTGCACCATTTACGTCTTTTTTACAGACAGAAATATCCCCCAAGTTCCCTAGCGCTCGGAATTTGGCCTGGGAATTGTTCAGAGACTGCGCCAGGGACAGCAGGTACTTCTGACACTCCTCCGCTTTGCTGAAGTCCATCAAGGCTTTGAAGGCCAGGCCCAGGTTGCAATATGCTTTGGCTTGGCTCAGCTTGTCATGAAGATCCTTTGCCAGCGCAAGATCCTGCTCGTAGTACTTAACAGCCTCCTCGTAGTTCCCAAGGCAGTAGTGGGCATAGCCAAGGTTATGGCAAACCTTCCCCTCCCCTTCCATGTCCTGCAGCTCCGGGGACAAGCGCAGGTACTGCTCGTAGTAAGGGGCCGCCTGCACGTACTCTCCTCGCGAGCAGTGGAAGTTGCCCAAGTTGCTGAGGGCCCGTGCTTCGCTCTGGATGTCCCGCAGCTCCCGGGCGATGTTGAGATGATTTTGGTAGTGCTGCAGGGCACGGTCATGGGCACCCAGTGCCTGATAAGCAACCGCCAAGTTCCCATGTGTAGAGGCTTGAGAGGCACGGTCATTTACTTCCATGGAGATCTGCAGCTCCTGGCGGTGGTACTTGACAGCCTGGTCGTACATGCCCAGAGCGTTGTAGGCGTTGCCCATGTTCCCATAGGCCCGGCCCTGGGCTGCATAATCACTGAGCTCCTGGGCTATGGACAGATGTGTCTTATGCAGCCGTAGTGCAGTGTCATAGTCGCCTTTCATCTGGTGAATGATTCCTGAAAAATAACAGAAAGGGGGTCAATAAGAACTCCCCATCACAGTAACCCTCCTGCAGGACATGAGTGAATGCATCAGCAAAACTCATTATTAACAGCACATTCATAGATCATTTCTCCTTATGCATTGCCCTGCATTATTAATCCCAAGCATGTCGTGGTGAGAAATAAAACAGCAACACCCGTAATTCTCTGGGAACAGAGGAATCTGAAACACTAAGGCTCCTCCTGGGAAAAGAGGAACATGGTAAAGACCCCACACACCACCTCGGGAAACAGTTCCATCATTTGCCAGGGGTAATTAACTGCAAAGGATGGCCCGGCAAGGACTCCAACATCATCACCTACCAAACACATTCTCTGTGCACTCCTCAAGACAAAAAATGAGGTTTGTAGATGGATGGGGGATGAAGCCTTCACATTTCTAAATATTTTAGTTAGCCTCTTTCCTGCCAAGAAGGAGAGGAATACAACATTTACTTTCTCCTACAAAGTGCTTGAGGATTTGAAATGATTATCAGTGAAATCAGACTGAATTTTCTGTAGCCTCCTTTATTCGCAAATAGAGCAAGATCCTAGAGAGAATATGAAGTATGCATGCCTCTGCCTTAATAGAGGCAGACCATCCAACACTGAGTGGCAAGGACGTAAAGAGAGGCACTGAAGTTCTCTCATAACTGCAAAAAGATGCTCAGTACGTAGGGACAGGCTTTAAACTGTGTTTTATTAATAATCTGAAGTGCCCTCTCTGCATCACAACAGGAACTGCTAAGCACTGCAGCAGCTGAAAAGCCATCTCTCTGCATGGAGCCTTGGCATTTGGAAACACCATCTGCTTTGCAGAGGTTGACAATCTGAGACTTCTGGTTAAACTCCAATTCTCCTTGTTGTGAAGGGCTTGATAACTTGTGACTTGCCCTCAGTCCATTACCTTCTGCTTACCGAGTCACGGAGCGCGTTACACCTCCCCGCAGAGCGCTCCAGCAGCTGGGCTACGTTACACTCTGTGTCCGCCTCGCTCGGCATTAGATAGTGCACTGAAGAGAGCTTTCCATCTCAGTCAGTGAAATGCAAACAGAGAATTCTGTTGCTTCAGCAAAGAGGCCAACTCTAACATTCTGGCTTGGAAACATACATTTAGCGATATTTTTTGCCTGTCAGCATGGTTATTTTGATGAGGCTTTGTTTTGCATGTGGATTAGATGAAAAAGACAATTAAGACCCGACTTTTTAATTGAGACTGGATGCATTTTTAACAACAGTAATAGACTTTCTCAACAAGAACTGCATGTTCTCTTTTTCCAGTGTAACTTAACACTGACAGAGAAGACACAGAGAAACAGCCAAATAACAGCTGAAACGTGAGATCCTGCACTCAGAAGCTCGGAAAACTATGTTAATACAAAGTGCAGAGTGGCTGAGTCAGCATACCAACCTAAAGTTATACTTAGGCTTAAATCCAAACAAGAAAAACATTCTTTGCTGCACCAAATTTTTTTTTTTTTTTTTAACAAAATTTTCTGGAATTGCATGCTGAAAGTATCGCTAAATCCAAAGCTATTGTAAGAATAATAATCACATTAAGATGAACTTTTTAGTTTCAACTTCACTGGTTTTGAGCCAGCAAAACAGTAAGAGAATTAAAATGGCAAGTAAGTGCCCTGAAGGCCACGGGCCAAGAGGCAACCACTCCCCATCGCCCAGCTCTGCTCTGCTCCGGGATGAGGCAGACGGCTGCTGCGGCACCAGGCGGGTGCGGGCGCCTGACCACATCCCTGAGCAGCAGATCCCTCACGGCCCCCCGGCTCCCCAGGAGCAGCCCCACAACGGCAGCAGAGATGGGGGATGCAGTCTGTGCTTTGCTAGAGGCATCTACAGAATCACAGAATCACAGAATTGTAGGGGTTGGAAGGGACCTCGAGAGATCATCGAGTCCAACCCCCCTGCCAGAGCAATCTACCATTGTATTTTGCAAAAGCCCTGGCACAGGGGGAGCCACAGAGCTTCATCCCCCAGGCCTCTCATCTGTGCGTGCTCCATCATGCTAACAGAAGTGCTAGCAGTGCTCAGGGCTCTCTAATGCTGAGCACCTCACAGGTACTTTTGCCTCAAATCTATTTTGCCTCACACACTTTCCCTAATTTGTGTAAAGGAGTTGATTTGCAACAGCAATAAGAAAGTGAGGACCAACACATTTTCTACAGCTCACCTTATCTTCTTCATTCAGCACTCGAGGAGTCAGCTATTATGAGAAATTAAGTAATTCATCAAGCCCTTTTCAATTACCTGCTGCTGATAACATCAGAGTACAATTAGCATCTACAAAGGAACCAAGCGCCAACTGTCATGCAGAAACAGAAGCTAATTTACAGCGTGGGGAGGCTTCCAATAGCTGAGATCCCAGGGCTGCCAGCAAACACGCACTTTGTTACGGCAGCAGCAGCCCTGCCCTGTCCCTCCCCATGCAGCCGCGCATGCCCAGTGGAGTCGTGCAGCCAGAGCACATCCCCACAACAGCTGCAGTGACAGCAGCACAGATTCCCCATCTCACAGCCAGAGATGCAGACACATCTTTGTTCGTTTCCACATCTGGCACTGTGAAAGAGGAGGAGGAACGGACCTCCCTTTGATGTAATTCAGTCCTTCGCAGCCTGCCAGTAGGATACCGACGTCTGTCCTTAGAAGAACACGTGTTCTACACTCTATTACTTTAACGTGTACATTCTGAACACAAACTTAGGATTTGATCCATGTGTCTCCCAACATGGCAGCAAGCTGACAAACTCCCAAAGTAATGGCCAAATAATAAACCACATCACTTCTTGCCTTAGAGCAAGACTTCCTATGTTTCTTTCTGACACCTGAATCTCTCTTCAAATGTACTGTACCTTTTCAATTGCCCTCTGCCACAACCTCGGGCTTTCTAGTGCCCTCTGAGCAGCTGAATAATCGAACATGGGACACATCACATCAGCACACAATCTGCCAAGTGCCGGTTTATTTTATGAAGATGGTCTGGTGGCGGTGGTGGTGTAACTAAGAAGATAGCACACAGCAACAGTCCTGGATCCTGGCAGCAGCTCTGACAGTCACTGCACTCGCTGACAAATTCAGCCTTACCTAAATTGGAAGAAGCTCTGCCTTCAGCAGGTCGGTCCTGCAGGCTCTCAGCGATGTGCAACTGTTCTTCATGGTACTGCTTAGCCCTCTCCAGGTCCTGCATGCATCTGGCTGCGTGGCCCAAGCCAGCATAAGCTCGCATCTCAATGGATTTCTCAGCCAGCTCCTGCGCCAGCTCCAGCACATAGTTGTGGTAGGACATGGCTTTGTCGAAGTTTCTCCGGTAGTGGTAAGCACTGCCCAGGTTGCTGTAGGCTCGGGCTTCCTCCCTCTTGTTCCCCAGCTCCTTGGCAATCTTTAGATGTTGTTCATGGCACTGCACCGCGTTTTCAAAATCCCCCATTGCGATGTACACTGCTCCCATGTTGCCCAGCTCCCGTGCCTCAGACAGCTCATCTTTGGACTGCTTTGCAAGGAGGACACACTGCTTGTGGCTGGCCAGCGCGTTTGGGTAGTCCCCAATGGCTGTGTACACGTGGCCCAGGCTGCTCAGTGCTGAGGATGCTGCCTGCAGGGATAGGAGAGAAAAAGTAAGCGCAAGTCCTCATGAAAACAAGTCAGATGGCCCCACTCCCAGAACTCAGCCACAAAAGGCCATTCTGGAGAAAAACCGTGACTACAGCTAGAGAAGCTGCTCTCTGCAGTTCTACGCCCATCAGGGCAGCTCAGGTGGAAGCAGAAGTAAAAGGGTTGATGCAGAGAGCAATGCTAAGATTACCTCTTTCCTCCGAAGTACACAGTGTGTGTGTGTTTCTGGGCAGAGGGGAAGGACAGCACTGCAAACTGCAGAGACCACTGCAGAAACAGAGAAAGGGACAGCTGCAGAACGCTGCCCTGTACTCAGAGCCAGCAGCACAGACCAGCAGCAGAACTGCGCCATGGTGGCACTGTGCAGCACGCTGAGCCACCACAGGGCTCTCCGGTCTCTTCTTCCCTGGTCAAACAGCCACTGAACACAGCTGCCAGAAAACTGCACATCTGCAGCCAGCACTCATCAGAGAGAAGGGAGATGCCTCCATTGCTTGTCCTGCAAAACCAGGAGGCCAGCACACATGTACCAACATCTTCACACACTTCACCAATTGCACCATGCCCCCACGAGCAGTTTGGACCATGCAGCACTGGGGTCCTTTATAGCAGCATCATTTGTACTCAGCCCCAAACAACCCTGGGACTGCAGCAAAGCCAGTGGAGTTTCAGCAGCTGGAGCCCCTGTCCCCTGAGAATATCTTAAATAAATGCAGTTATTTGGAAACCTGAGTTCTTACCACTGAGAAACAGCTGTATCCAACAAGAGAAATTATTTGAGAATCAGGTTATTTGCTCACTGTAGCTCCCAGGATGCAGGTTTGCCTTCTGCCCAGCAAAGGCAGGGCATGCACGCTGGCCACAGGGCAAGGAGCCAGTGCAGAGAGGCGTTCCATCTGCTCAGCACACATTTGCTACCTCAGCATGGCTGCTCGCTCCAAGCCCTGACTTGGAGACCCCATGGTCCCCTGCACTTGCATTTCCTTTGCTACTCAGCTCTGCTGTGACCCAGCTCCACAACAGCCCCTTTCCAAATACCTTCAGGAAGGAACAGTCGAGGTGAGACTGCAGAGACTAGTCTCACTGTGCCCTAGCACCAGGGCTCAGGAAAGATCCAGCCCACCCCTGGCTGACATGCTGGTCCAGCATCTAAGGACACTCATCCTCACAGTCTGGGATGGAATACCCTCTGCCAACGAAGAGGCGGTCTCGCCCTGCTCCTGTCTGTGGCTGTGCACTCCCAGCAGCAGCATCAATGCTTCCAGACCGAGGAGCTGTGAACACAATATGCTGATTCAAATTAACAGGGATCCATCTTTGCTCATACAGGAACCTGAGGTGACAGATTAGCTGTTAAACACAGCTTGTAAGTCAGGAGCTGCAGAAGCCACAGGGAAGCTCCCTCTTGGCCAGCTCACAAACAGCCAGGCTGCATCTGTTTTCCCTGTGGCATCCTTGCAGGCAGCTTAATTGTAACGACAGAACTGCCAGCATCCAACATGCCGTGATTTTTTCCAAGACCAAAGTGCTGCAGGAGGTCCCGCACAGGGCACATCATGCTTCCTGGCCTGGCAGTGAGCAACGCTGCACAGCACGCTGCTGGGGCACAGCTAAACCTAGCACAGCACGGCCCCACGCAGAACTGACTCAACAACCTCAGCTCGTCCTGGAGGACGGGCCACCACCTGCAGCACTTCTGCCACAACTGGGAAAAGAACAGCAGTGCCTTCTCTGGATGCACAAGGAGTCCAACTGTTCTCTCCTGGTGCTGCTGAATTAAAAAGAAAAGCAGCCATTTACACATGCAGATTGATGAACGAGATGAGCTCTGGCTGAGAGCCATCCAGACAGAGATTCCGATGATGTTAACATCTTTCAGTGAGGGAAAAGAGGCATACAAGGGAAGCCATGGGTCTCAGATTTCTGTGCACAAGAGCACCTTGCCAGGTGCACACTGCTCGTGCTGCATGCAGGAAGGAATCCTTTCACGCCCACGGATGCAGGAAGGGTCCCTCTGCCCTCGGGTGCGGTCCCCTCTGCTCTGCAGCACTCAGCAGTTCCTGGGCCCGAGTGCTGCCAGGGAGGCACTCCTCAGCCACCCTGGAGCCTGCACAAGCAGAGCTGTGCCACTTCTGGCTTCCCTTGGGCTGCAGCATCTCTTCTCCAGCAAGATAAATATCAGCACTGTCTGTGTGCTCTCAGGGGCCATCAGCAGAATGACTGCAGAGCTTGACATTAAAGCAGTGCTTGGGAGCAATTTGGTGATTACATCTGCAGGAGGACACCAACGGCTCACTTCAGGGGGTTAGTAATACAACTTGGGCAGATAAATTCATCACTGTATACTTAATAAAATCCTCCACATAACAGCATCCACTGGGAACTCCAAGTGCCTGACGCATTGGGCCAACAGGGTAGGGCTACTCCCGGGTGCCCCGGCACAAGCACCGCAGGGCTGTGGTGGGAGTGCAAGCTGGCACTGGCGGTGCCACGGGGATTTCTGCTTGGTGGCAGGGTGCAGGGAGACTACAGCTTCCCACCAGCAGGGTTCTGCACCGGCAAACAAAGAAAATCAATGTTTTGTATATCTGACAAAGACAAATTTTACCGCGGGGGATGCTTACACCTTCAATTATGCAATTTATCACTTTAATAGAAAGCAGATTCTTCTGCCACCAAGCTGAGGCACAGAAGGGAGTTCTGAAAGGGGATACAGATTGCTCTCTTCTTCCTGGGAACAGCAGCCAGCTTAGGTTTTTCAGCTGAATAAGGTAAAGAATCTGATGGTAAGCAGATGTGCATCACAGAATGGTAACTAACAGGGACCTGGTGGCTGGGAGGTGTTCCTTAGGTATTTCATTCATGCCAGAAAATGATCATTTCCCAATTATGTTACATGTAAACAATTCCCTGGCTGATTGCACATCCTCCTTAAACATGAATACTGTATGATAACTCTAAAATGAGCAAGGTGAAAATGCCCTGCCTGGCAGTCCTAATGCCCAAACACAGACACCAGTTGGACTGATCAGAGACTGGACTCCACAGCTGAGGTGGGGAAACAAGCGCTGTGTGCTGAGCACTTGTGATACTCAGACCGCAGCACTCACCAGGGAGACCTCAGCTCACTGGTAGAGCCGGGGTGGAGGGAGCCGCAGAGCTCAGCGACAGCTGGCCTTGGGAGCAGCACGGCCTCTGTGCCACCATCCTGGGCCTTTAGAAAGAATATTGCTCCTTTTTGAACTGCAGCCTTTCCAGCTGACGGTTTAAACACAGGAGTTTACGTGCACAGGAATGTGAACATACACCCTCTGTTCACAGCTAATAACAACCTGCAGGGACACGAAGCCTCACCCCGTTTTCATCTCTCCTTCTCACATCACTTTTGACAAGCCAGGGCTTGGGTCCTGAAGCAGAGGCACTAAAGCACATGCCAGAGGAGATGCTGGGACTGTATCTAGCTGAGGGAGAGGTGGTCGGGGGCTGGCCTAATGCAGGCACAAAGCTAAGATCTGACAGAAATCTTTGCCGTGTAGGATGTACAAAGGTTGGCTAACAGTCATGTAACGCTGTGCACAGATTTCAGCTCCTTCTGAGTGTAAGCGTGTATGTCCTCTTTGTTTTACAGATACAGACTGCATGACTGCTGAGCACATGGGCAGGACAGTGGCCTAACGGAATTAATAAGTCTGGGACTTACCAAAATGATCCAGTGGTGGTAACTGCATTCTACCTCCATTTCTATAAAGCTCGTTTACCAATTACTCAGAGTCCACCAATATTCCAAAGCCAGCACTGGGGACAGGTGACTTGTGTACCAGCGCAAAGTTCGCACCCAAACACAGCGGGTGCCCCATCAACATTCAAAGTCACCCTTCCCTCCTCCTTTCAAGGCAAAGCCCATGTGCCAGCACCACATCCAGCCTCCTCCTTTGGGCTGCATACTTCTGAAAACAAGGAGGCAGGAAAAGAGAACGCTCTCCTCCTGTATGTTATCTGTACACAGAAAGGAACACCTTTGCCTTGGTAATTATTTCCTGAAAACAAAAGAAACCAAAACCACCACTCTGGAATCAATAACCCTGCCAAATTCAATTTATTTGTAAAAAGTTTCGGTCTTTTACATGGAAACTACTATTTTCAGCGAGTCTCTCTAAGAAATGCATTTCATTCCCTATTGCTGCAGATTGAGGCACTGCAGCAAAGTGAGCACCAACGAGCAGAAGCAGTGCTGTGGAACCCAGACTTGCCAGCTTGTAACAGCATCCGCAGCCCCTCTTACCTATTTCTAATACAGATGCCAAAAGCAAAGGCTTAGCACCTGTCACCCTTGGATGGAATCGCTCAGACCCACAGGACGTGCAGCTGAGCTCCCTGGCACTGACCCTGCACGCTCCTTGTCCTGCACAGAGCCTCCAAGCAAACCTCATTCTTCACAAACTGCCTCTGCAGAGCTCTCCTTCCAGAGCAAGGCCAATCCTAACACCATGTGTGCCCAGCAAGCTGGATATCATTTTAAGGGGAAACTCAATATGGGAAAGCCACAGCTGAGGTGTGTCTTCTGAAAACCCAATGAGTGCTGATCCCTGAGAGGTGCATGCCTTCCAGAAGGTTTCTGCACCATTTCCTTTACCATAACCAGGCACAGGCCAGAGCAGAGTGCTGGGTTCTGCAGACAGCAAGAGAGCCAAGCAAAACCAGAAGCCTGCATTTCTTCCAGCTAAAAGGCACGCACTGTGAGGGTCAAGCAGGGACATTTCAAGGAGATCCTCAGGAAGTATTACATTTCCCTTCTGAGCCTGAAGTTGAGACAAAACAAAGCACATGGTTTTGAGTGCATTCCCAAATTTCCTGCACTGGTCAGATTTCCTTTCATTCTGTTTAATGCCCTCACATTTGAACTGGACAAGCCTGTATGAATCTAGTCAAGCTGATCCTCTCTAAAAAGAGCTGCTAAAAACTGAGAGAAAGGCGATGAATTTATGTTCTGTTATACAGATCCAACTACTCAATACTCAGGTACTGTGGTCCTCACGCCACCAAACTCATCCTCTCACCCAGGCAAGATTTTCAGCGCAAGACATAACACAACACCAGAGCCCTGAAAGACACAGAATCCTCAGATGAACTCACACGGTAAGCGTGCTCCCAGCAGCTGGTACCCAACTCTTTGTTGCCACAAAGAATTTGGTTCTGACATGGAGTGAGAAAGCCATCCTGCAAGAAAGTCAGCCGTCCTCCAAGGAATGTGGGAACTCAATTCAATGATAACTCACCCCAGATTCCTAATGAAGCAAGGCTACCAGCTGCAACAAGAGGCTGAGCCAACGGGCCAAAGCAAGCGCTGCACTTGGGGGTTTCAAGACAGGAACCTACACCAACACCACGGGTCAGGCTTTGGGTCCCAGCAGTTAACCAGAGGCCTCTCAAAGACCAGCTGCTTGAAGCACAAGTATACACGGGAACAATGGGAACTGGAAAAAGAGTACATCTGTAATTTTGTACGCTCAACAACAGAGCCAAACATCTGGGCCAGATAAAAACATTGAGTGAATTAACAATGTTGTAAAAAGTATTCAGGAAGGCAGATAATCATTCTGCAGACCGAGTCAAATCTCTCACAAGTTCTCATTAAGCTAAAAATCACAACACCTGTGGAACCTGAGACCTCAAGGGCAGTAGGGGTAGAAATAAAGCTGTTGTCCTGCTAGGAAATCTGGAGAACCAATCTGCCCTGCTCCCACTTGACTCTGCACCGGCTTCTTTGCATCCTTCCTCAGCAGCCGGCCCTACACCAATCTGCTCGGCTGTGTCCCCCTATGGCCAGCATTCAGGTTTCAGTTCTATAAATCAGATCACTCCAGCACACAGCCAGCAATGATTCCGGAAAACATGGACTAGAATCTGGAAACATCTCCTCAGAAAGCTGGGAAAGCATCAGTCCTGGTCTTTCGGTGAAGCAAGCAAACTCTTTGGTCCTACACAGTCCTGAAGATGACAACATTGCTTTTGATGTAAAGGGCATGTATCTTACACAGTGCATTTAAAAAAAAAAAAAAAAAAGCCCCATTCTGCTGCAGCTCAGCCTTTCCACGAACACAGCTATCCAGTCCATGAATAGCAAGGGCTTTTAACAGTTTCTGGTTTCTGTGGATAATTTCCCACTGGGTTCCACGGACCAATGTTGGTCTCTCACCTCTTTGGACAGCAGCAACTGGGAGAAGTTTTTTGCTGGAGTGGTTAGCAGCCCAACCAACCATTCTGTTGTTTGTAAATCCTGTGTAAAGTGTCATGGTGCTTGGAAAGCTGTTTCTCACGCAGAGGTTGAATCAAAAAACAGCTTGTTTCAATTTCTTGGACGTACATTCAGGGCTCAGAAGATCCCTTAAAAGACCCCAGAGAAAGATGGAGGACATAATGGAGAAACAAGAGCTAAGAAGTAATCCCATGTAGTGAAAATGTTTACATGCACAGAGGTACCACAGTTGCCCATTTCTCTTCTTGCTCCTTGACCTTTATGATCCTTTATGATACTTTTTTTTATTTTTTTATTTTTTTTTAGTAAAAACAGGAGGACACTCCCACAACATTTCCACCTCTGCAATACATATATACAGTGCTAATGCAATGGGCTACAGTCTCTTGATGTTCCTGTGGTATCTGTAACAAAGAGACACACTCAATAAAAGTTTGATGTGAAAGCTAATTGCTGCTTCATAGAGTAGCTGTGGCCACACCTAAACTTGTCATTCCTACGCTTCTATTAGCAGTGCCTACATTAATTACTAATATAGATTACCAATTAGCACAGTCCTTCTCAGCCTGTTCCTCACCTCTGGAACTCCAGTCAGAAGTGACAGAACTATAAGGAGCAAGGCATACGATCCTCCGAGCCCTTCCTGTCCGTGCTGCTACAGGCAGCAGATAATTCACTCCTCTGTGGCAGACAACAACGTAATAAATTATTGTGAAGCAGTGGCTTCAGCATGGAAGGGGAAATAGGACAGAAGACAGAGAAGGAGAGAAATGCTTCAGTATCACTTGTTATCTACAGACTGCTGCCACTGACTCCAGTATCTTCCTGCCTTCACCTCCACCCATTTCTGACATCTTTGTCAATGTTTTCATATATGACAACTTGCTTTGTCATAGAATTATAGAATGGAAGTCGGAAGAGACCTCTAAAGGCCATCTGGTCCCACTCCCTGTAATGCACAGGGACGCCCACAGCTCCATCAGGGTGCTCTTCTGTGTGCTACATGCTACCTAGTGCAGCTTTCTTGGGTACAGGCATGGCAGCCATTACCAGCATCAAGTCAGAAAAAAGACTTTCTCCAGAACCCCGTCACACAGGACAGGCAGTTCCTGCAGAACACGTGCACTCTTAGCAGCTACTGAGGCCTCCTGGGGCCTGGCACACAGCAGGATGCCAGCTGTACCAGCAGGGAGAAGACAGACCCCTGCATGCCCCAAAAACACACTTCCTCTCCCTCAGTGGCCAAGCAGCTGCAATGAGACCACAGACACTGTTCCACAGCTGGAAAAGCAAAAAGCAGCTCTCCGAGAAGAAACAGCATGCTCTGAGAGACCTGCAGTGACAGACTGGGAACAGCAGAGCAGCAGCATGACATTGCTGACATCTCAGGGATGTGGCAGGGCACGGTCACGTGCTGGTATGTGCCAGCTGCCCACAGCCCAGCTGGAGAGGAACAGCAGCAGCACTGCAGTGAGGAAAAGCTGTGCTTGCTGTTGAGCATGAGCTCTGCTCCAGCTTCATCTCAGTGCCAAGCTGCAGCAGTGCAAACTTGGGGATGTCTACACAGCTGCAGAAGGACTCTGGGCTCCTGACAGGGTGACCAGAAGAACCTTGCCCCACAACTAATCAGCTGCACCTGTTCTTACTAGCTCACTCCACACTGATGTGCCCTACGATGGTTTCTCTGGAGAGGAAGGGTTGCATAGATCCACACTTCCAGCCAAATCCACAGTGCAACTGCAAGCACAGGGACCCTCGCAACCGAAGCCCAAACAGCTGTAACTTCATCTCTGTCAGCTGCCACCTCTGTGGCTGCCAGCGCAGTGCACACAGAAACCATCCTGGGCAGGAAGGAGTGTGGGCGGGCAGCACCGCATTTCAGGCAAGCTCTCACGCCGTTCATTCAGGAAGAAGTTCAGCTGGGGCAGGCACACCTGGCTCACACACCAGGCAGAGCTGATGCACCCCGACACATCTGTTGAAACCATTCAGCTCACAGCAGCAGAGGTGACTGCTCCATGGCACAACAGAGCCTCAGCCTTTGCAGAGCAGCCCAGGGCCACTCACAGCGCTGCAGGCACTGCACAGAGCCTGCGGGAAGGCCTCATGGCCATGGGCTAGGGAGAATGAAGACAGAGCCTCTCCCAGGGACAGTTGTGCCATTTGCAGCTCAGGTTGTGTTCCAGTCTTTTTCTTCACCTATCTCAGCAGAATACATATTTCCAAAATGATGAGAAAATAACATGAAAAAAAATATATATTCTTCTTCTCTGAGCCATAATACACAGATGCTGTTCAGACAAAAGATTAAATACTTACAGCTTTACTGCTTAGTAAAGATGCAGCTTGTACAGACAAAGCACAACAGGAAGGACGCCTGGAAACCATTCCACTCCCTTCAGGAGAGGACAAAATCCTGGCTTTGCGGACTTCACAGATTTCAGTAGAAAGAAATGATCTCTCTCTCCTACTCTGTCTCCTTCTGGAAATAAGAAAGTGAAGTTTGATCTGTGACTCGCACAGCCTGACAGGAAGTAGCTGCAGTGTACAGAACGTAGGAAGCTTTACGCTGAGTTTCACTGCTGGCTCAGACACGCTTTAAAGGGGACTGGGAAAGGCTACCAGAATTTCAAGCCTAAAGAACCAGCAACAGCTGAGCTGCACACAAAGGGTGCTCAGACAGCTGCAGAACCTACAAATCCCCAACCGAACATAGACTGTGTCTGTCGCACTGACTGCATTCCACTAGCACTCCTCCTGCAGAGGCTCAGCACGTCCCGCTGCACACGGCAGCGCTGCTCCTGACGGCCTTCCACTGCAACACCGCTGGTGCTAGCAGTGCTCCACGGCACTGCTCCACGCAGGAAGCGCCCGCCTGTTCCGTTTCTCAGTCTGTTTGGGAAGAGTAACTCCCAGACAACATCAGTAAAGAATAAAGGTGGGTGTCCAACCACACACTGCTCAAGCTCTTCAGGTATTCCCTCCAAGAAAAGCGGTATTTTAAGAACTCCTCTCAGTGAACTGAAAGCACTTAATTTGAAAGGTTCTGTCAGAAACAGATGGACTGAAAGATTGCTCAGAAGGGCACAAATCCCTTCAGGGCAGCGAACGCTTTCTGGAGACAGGCTGCACGACCGCAGCTGTCCATTAACACAGATTTTAATGTAGAAGCGATCCAAGGTTTTGCAAGAAATGATTCATTGATGTTTTATGCTGTTTTGAGGCATACTACAAAGCAAACAGCTTCTGCAGCTTCTCTGCCTGCCCTCCGCTCTCCTTCTCGGCCCCTGTTCCCTTTCCTGCAGCCACGCTCGCTGAGAAAAGCGGCAGCAGAAAATGGGCCCGAACCATTCCACCGCTGCCACCCAGCTGCAGGGGAGCTCAGGGCCACGAGCAATCCTCTTCCCGGTCCAGCTCCTCCCTCCCACCCATGCCCAGCAGAGGCACACCAGGACTCCGAGGAAGGTCCCATCTGCTGGGGCACGCCGGGCAGCGCGCAGCAGCTGCCAGCACCCAGTGGCTTGATGGTGCTTCCCAAAAAGCTCGGTGCTGGCAGTGCACTTTCACACAAGCACTAATTTTATTATGGTTAGTTTATGATTTTGCCTCATTGCTCTGCTATTTTTAAATGCAGGGCTGTAATAGAAGGCATCTGACTGCCCAGGAGAGAGGGGGGCTGTTACGCTGTGCAGTCCCTGCAGTGTCAGTGGTCTCTGCGGGGCTGAGCTCCCATGCAGCGTGTGGGCACCAGCATTGCGCAAGAAGGGGCTCCGCTGCCCCTGCAAACACCACAGTTGCCCATTCAGCTTCTGCTTATCCATGCTCATGGCTTCAAGATCACTGTCTGAAGCAGTAGTTTTCCAAATCAAATTACGTGAAATGAACAAAGGTGAAAAACTGCCATCAGAAAGAGCCACTCCAATCCACCCTGAGAGATCAGCCCCGCTGGCTCCAACGTGACTCTGCAGAAGCACACAACGGCCTCGTTGAATCCTGCAGTGCAGGAGATCTCTGCGTACGTGCAGAGCAGCTGGAGATGGAGAGGTACAGGGACACTGGGACCGCAGTTGTCACAGGCATCAAATGTCACCAAATTTACTTCTTCACTCCAATCTCTCCCCTGATGCTGGTGCAGCTCATCAGCTGCATTATGCTTGTCTAAATCACAGCTTGTGGCATGGCATCGACACACACCATAGGGGTCACGTGATGACATTCCCAAGGTCAGATTACCCAGCGTCTAAAACAAAGTATTTACTTCACAAATATAGTACGGGCATAACAGCCTGCATCTCTGTTACCAAAAAGGCCAGGTTTGTGCCACATCAGCATTAGCAACCCTACAAATCCCAACAGGGGCGAGGCATTACAGATCACATCACCAAGAGGCAGACGAGTGAACTCTCAGCTGCCCTCTGCCTGCGCAGTGCAGCAGACAGAACTGCAGGAGCCTGAACGCTGCGTGAAAGCCAGCACCTGCCCACCTCGAGCAGGCACTCAGCCACCAGCCTTGACGCCCAGCACCGAGGAAGCAGGCCGGTGAACCTGAAGAAGCAATTTGTACTTCTGCGGTCTGTGATTTGAAGGGCATGGCTTCTCTGGCATCTCCAGGTTCCTACATGACAGATGGCCTTGTAGCACTGTTCCTGTTTTGTTGTAATACCTCACATTGATCAGGTAGTCTAGGAGATTAGATTTACCACCTATTTTTCCTGGGAGGCGATCATAGGAAACACATTCTAAGTTTGGTGTCAAGTTCAACTCCAAGTTACACTAAGTAATAGCTTAAATAATGAAGTGAAACCTCGCTTTGTACCCTGCTCCATCCTACTCACACATACAAAACACTCTATATGAAGACCCAGGGATTTATTTCAGTTTATCTGCTACCTGGACTTTAAAATAACTACAGAATCTCATCTACCACACCACCTCCCCACAAAGCACCATCTTGATTTTCTCCTTGTCTGGAGGGGAGATACCTCCCGTTATCAGCACAGAGCCGCGTTGTCGCAGGTGAAGCCTGTCCTGCACATACAACTGCGTGAGTGTCCCTTGGTATCCGCAGGGCAGGGGTGACCCCGCTGCAACTTCCAGATAGCTCAGACTACGGCATTTTACAGCGACTTCTCTAACAAGGTCACAGCTTTGTTGTGTGCAAGTGTGCACTGAGCAGACAGCTGGTTCTGATTTAATGTCTCCAAGCAATAGAAAGTCTGCCAGCATCTGATTACCTTCAGCATTAAAGTGTTTCATCTTATTTCTAGCCTAAAAACATTCAGCTTCAAGTCTTTCCCTACTGCACCTCCTCTGGTGCAGAAAAATAACTCTTCTATCGGAAGCGCTGCACAAATATAACTGCAGGCTTTAGCTGTCTCTGAGGGAAAGCTCACAGCCTACAAGCTTCCTGCACTCCTCACAGGCAGCTTCTGTGACATGTAGGAGAGAAGAGCTGAAACACTGCAACCCCAGCCTCCTCTCTTAATGCAATCTGTCACTTCTCCTCCTACACAGACAGAGCACCTTGGCTGCTGGTTTGGAGAATCTCAGGGTACAACTCCCTGCCCTTTCATGCACGCTGTGTAAAAACTGGAAAAGGGGCAACAGCCCAATCTGCCAGTATGTATTTCTTTGGCACATTAATGAACAGACAATGTGTACTGACATTTTTATAATATAAAATATGAAATATGTCACAGGAATGCAAGACTGTTGATGGTGTAGAATACGGTTTTCTCTCTTTACCCACGCATATTCTAGCAGCAAGGAAACACAGTCAACATTTCATTCCACCACAGAGCGCTGGCTTAGAAAGCAGATCCAGCTGCCCTTGTTCAGTAGTTCCAACCTCTGCACCAGACTGTGCCATTATTTAAGGACAGAAGCAGTTAAACTATGACAACCTGCAGCTGGCTGAATAAGTAAGGAAAGAACAGCCTACACCTAGGGGCCCCAACAACCTAACAGTGCTGCATTTCCATCCCTTCACACCAATTAAACAGGTCTTAGCTGGATGTAGTGCTCATGGATCTGCTCAAAGACGGGCTCCCTAACATGCACACACACATGCCATGCTCCTGCTGGCCACCAGTCCTCGTGGGTGCTCAGTGTTCAAACGAGCCGTGCTCACTTAGGAAGGTACGGTCCAACTTGATGCTCTAGACCTAGGGGCTGTGAAGTAAGAGTCCACCGATACCCATGCTGACAAGTGGCATGGCTGAAGTGTGGGTGGATACACGCACAGCAGCTTTGCTTCAGCCAGCAGAGGAGGCATCGTTGTCAGAGCAGCAGCACAGACCTCACTGGGATTCTCAGCCTGAGCACAATCCCAGAGTCTGTCGCAGGCCAAGACAGCCCACGCTGAAATCTGCTCTGCTTCATCTTCACAGACAAATGACAGACTACCAAGCTGTGCTGCCATTTCCTCTTTAACTGCACTAAATAACCTCAGGAGTTCAGCTCCTGCACTCACCACCATCAGAAGACAGGTAACTGTCCTTGCACATGGCCCTGTTTACCTTCCTTTCCTCCGCTTCCACCTCCCGCTGTCACCCTTTCTAGAACAGTATCCCACTGCCCACAGTCATCAACTGCGCAGCAGGAACTCAAACGACACATGGGGAGAAAGACCAGGTCCCTTGGGAGTTATACGTTCCTGAATCCACTACACTCTTGTCCGCTATTCTCTTTCTCTCAAAACAAATGAACATCTCACAGAATTCAATTATCTGCATTTCTTGACCAGCCACTGCGGGTGGTCAAAAAATCCATCACTTAACAGTGACGGAAGGCACGGCAAGGACACTCTGGAGATGGGTACTTCACGGTGCCCACTACAGTGCCTTTCCAAGAACCAGCCTGCTTGCTCGTCAGCACAAAACCAAGCATACGTTCCATATCCCAGCATCTCTCTTGTAGACCCTGGAGGCATGCCAAATCCCAGCTGCTTCTGCTCCATTCTGTCTGTGCGCACAAGTACCAGACACCACACTGATCTTTTCCACCACACTGATCTTTTCCTCCACACTGTGCCTGTAAAGAGAGAATGACCTATCTGGACACACGGCTTGTGCTTGATATGATGTGGTGCTTGTCAAAGGAGCTGCACAGACTCCCCAGGCCAGAGAGAAAAAAAAAAAAAAAAAAAAAAATTACATCTCGAGCAGCTTAGCTGCTCCCCCGCTCAGCTGACGAAGCTGCCCTCCCAAAGGCCTGTGTGGAGGAGGCAACACCTGACCGCTACAGCCAGACCCTCTGCAGATTCCTCCTGATTCACAGCTTCTCGACCCAGCAGAACCCCCGGAACAGCCCGGTGCTTCAGCAGCCTCAGAAACCAATGCTCCCTCTGCGGACAGCAACCTCACATACAAAGGAGCATTTTTTACCTTCTAAGCCAATTCTCTGGACAATTGAAGGTAAAACAATTACCTCATTACAGTTGCACACCAAATTCCCTTCTGGTGGAATTCACATCAGCACTACTGCAACTTTATAATATTTGCGTTATAAAAATGTCTGCAAAGAAGGCCAAGAAAAACAGCTTTCTGTTCAGAGGAAGCTCTGTGGTCAAGATGATGTCATAAGAAAGCGCCAAATTAATTTCCTGTGGTTACATCCTACAGGAAATCCAAGAAGCTCAGCTTTCTTTCTAAACCAAGCAGTCATTTGTTGTCAATAACTGTTAATTACGTACCCAGATGTGTCATAAACTAAGAACTATCACGATTAGACCTCATTCTCTGGATTCCTCCCAGGTCGACCATTGGGATCGGTTCAGATCAGCAGCCTGAAGTCAGCAGAACGGATCAGCACATGCTTCCCTGAGCTGCTCCAGGGGCTCTGGTGCATGCGGGCCGCTGCGCTCCCAGCAATGACCGGCAGTGCGCTGCCGTTCCCTTCCTCACCCCGCTCCCCACAGCCCAGGGAGGCTGAGAAACATCACAGAGTGGGCACAGCTACACAGGTTCAAGTCTTGGTTAGGGGTCTCTGTTCTTGCTAAGAAAACTATAAAAACAATGCTGAGCAACAGCTTCTCTGTCTTGTGTGAACAGAAATAGGGAAATCCGGAGTGATTTGGGATGTTTTCCAGCTGTTAAAATAATCAAGGAAATGCCTAGCAGGTCCCTCCTCCAGTCACAGATCTTTCAGAACCTACCAAAAATGCATCATGTCAAAGCTTACATGGTATTTAAATCATAAAAGGAAACTTCAGTTAAGCACTTAACTATTTGAAATAGATCTTTTCAATAAATAGGAAACCTGTTCTCCATTTTTTTACCTCCCCAAAACTACTCACATTTACAGCATTCACACCTGCCCTGCTGCCTCTAGCCACTCTCTTCAACTGCCACACAATCCACAAGCCCTCTGCTTTCCCATACACAGTAGAGGGGAATCAACTGGAAGAGGAAAATAAATCTTTTGTTCCTGTAATCTACACTAAAATTATGATTCTGTCCTTATAGTGACCTTTCTGTGAAAATCTCTTGGGACAGACTCTTCAACCCACGAACCATACTTCCCAGGACTGGCAGGAAGACTGGCATGAACACCCAGAGAGCTGAGTGGTAAATGGTTAAGACAACCAGTCGAAACAACCCCTAGACTTCACACAACACTGTATTTTAAGGTTTGCATGGATTATTTTTCTTTTCAGTACTTTTAAAACACATTTTATGCAGACTATGAATTTTTGGGGCAGAGACCTAGCTCATTACTTGTTTGGAAAAGGCACAACACAGGACGCACCCTAACAGAGCTCAAATCGGTAGCATATAGACCAAACGGAAAGCGAGAGCTGATGCTAGCCAGGGCTCAACTGCAGAGATGCCATGTCGATGCCTCCTCAGCAGGAGTCTCTACCTGGAGACTATGCACAGTGGGCAGAATGGATAGGCAGGGAGACAGAGGCAGGATGACTTGCTCAGTCCCATGGAGACTAGAGGTAAGAGCAGACAAAAGTACGAAGCATCTTGCCACCTGCACATACACACTATATCTACTAGAACATACAATTTCCATTTGAAAAAAAAAAAA
>WBMW01002027.1:290392-346139 GCA_013396635.1 Penelope pileata
AAAAAGAGCAAGTGAGAGGCCGGGAAGAGAAATTACAGAGCTTAAAAATTCTCAGAATAGCAAAGCAGGCAGACAAGGTTCCTTGACATGATCGTATCTTTATTTAATAAGCTTCCTACCTCTCTGTCCTTGAGCTTCATGGCGAGCACCAGCTGATGTCTATGGTTAGTAAGGGCCTCCCGATAACTTCCTTTGGAGAAGAATGCGGAGCCCAGATTTCCATGAGCTCGGCATTCTCCCGTCTGGTCACCTGCATCACATGCAAGCAAAGCAAAGGTTAGCCAGCACAGGGGTCGCTGGAAGAGGCCAGCAGAAAGACTAGAACACATTGTACTAGTGACTCTCAGTGTGACAATCAAGATCAGAACAAACTCATCCTCGTATTTAATACACAGCCAAACCTCTCATCTTCTTCCCTGGCCTTCAAAAACTTCTACAATAACCCTCAGCCTGTTTTTAGAGTTGCGTTAATTTCCTTTTTGGCCTAACACCTGGCAACTCCCCTTCTTCCATGTTTATTCTTTGTTCAACATTAACAATCTGTTTGTGAAAACAAGTGAATGGTCCAGGGTTAAAAGAAATAAAGAGCATGCCAGCTTCCTCCAGAAAGCAATTCTGCAGCTCAGCTCAGATACAAACTACATCTGTTTCTGTCTTCTGAGCCTCAGAAGCTCAGACCAACAACCTTTTTCTATTTAATTACTGGGAAAAAAAAAAATGCTTCATGTAAGACTCATGTAAGGTTTTGGGCACTTCTCCATAGGAGTCCATAGTCTCCACAGTCCCCATTTACAAGACACCAGAGAATCAGAGGAGCCTGTAAAACTCTAGCGGATGCACTGACCACGTATACCTTCACACAAGTAGGTACAGGGCTCCACAAGCCCACCATCTGCATATTTCAGAAATTTTACTTTTGATTTAATAGCTTATGATACCCCACAGGAAACGGAGTGCTTTAGAGAGATGCTGACCATTAAATGCAACTATTCATTTGTTCCATCTGCACCAATCCAGCATTCAAACGAGTGAAATGAGAATTCTACCTAAAGTCTTGGCTACGTCCAAGTCCTGCTGCATGTATCCGGTGCTTTTCTCTGTATTCCCAAGGGACCAGTAAGCACTGCTCAGTGCAGAGAACACCGATCCCCGCAGCTTTAGGCTGCAGGTGCCAATCTTCAGGGCAGCTTCTAGTACAACCACAGAGGCCCCATGGTGGCCTGCAGTCAGAAGTTCCTGGCCAATCACAGACACCACAACAAAGGGGCTCTTGTCCAGTTTCATCTTCTGCAGTTGTTGATATGTTGGCTCTAGGGACTCTAAAATACAAAAACGAAAGCAGAGTTACTCAAAGTTATTTGCATCCAGAAATCAGCCTCACACTTCACCTTCATTTTTGGTAACCAAATGACACGAGTTAAGGGCCAGTCTGCTCAAATCAAACAAAGATTAGTTACAGGAATTCAGTGTCCAAATACATCATCTGACGTCCAGTACAAGCACAACAAGACACAACAAGCAAGTTGGTGCCTTTCTTGCAGAAAGTAGTTCAGGAAGACAGCACAAGAGTGCAGCTCAGTCCCATCCTAAGGCCTGAGGACTGATCTGATGGCAGAAAGAATACAAGAAAGCACCTGCAGAGCTTCATAGGAAATTGGAAATGGGCCACACCAGCAGAGGATTTGAGCACTGTAGTTCCTGCTTCAGCACAAACTTCAGGTGAACATTTAAAAAATCTGTGCCTGCCCAGATACCACAGCACACAACGTATGCCAGCAGAGGTGACAGAACCTGCAGGAAGAAGCTGCTCAAGCCACAGCGCTGCTGGCTCTCACAAGCAGAGAGGAGCTGAAGGGACACTGCAACAACAGCACTGGACCTGACAGACTGGTGATGAGAGAGGGAAGGAAAGGGCTCCTGGTAACTGTAAAGTCAAGTAGAAAAGGGAGAACCAGCATGGTGATGGAAGTGCAGCCATGGAGTCAGTACGTCTCTTGCACAACAGCGAGCAGTAAGGGAAGAATACAACCACAAACAGGTGAAAGATGTAGCAACAGCGATTCATTTACTATGTAAGGGAGTTCCAGCTTCCTCTCTAAGTACTGCGAACCTGTAGTTCCTGAACCTCTTAGGGTCTGCATTTAATAATCTTTAGCACATCACTAATATTTATAACTCTTTTGCCTTTCCAGCTGCTCCTCCTTCTCAGGATGCAACACTCCCTGGAAGCTAACACTCACATCAGCCTATCCATAGCTACAAATAAACAATTATCTGGTTGAACCAAATTACAACGGACTGTTTTTACACTGCAATACCTGAATAGATGTATGTCTCTCCCGGGCAGTAAGCTCTTGTGAAGGGGGCCAGAGTTAAACGTAACCAGTACATAAGTGCTTGCATGGTGCCTAGCTCAGTGGGACCAAGATCCTGAATATTCATTACAGCACTACAGCATACACACACACAAATTAAAACTAATACTTTATAAGCAAAGCTAATCTAAAATCTGCCAACCACTCAGTGGGAAGATAACAATTGGAAAGGAGCAACACTGAGAAGCACAGGAGGAAGCAGTAACAGAAATATACAGCTGCAGTATGACAGGACAGCAACATCATCCAGTTAAATTTGGAGATGCTTACATAGAAATACCGTACCACCTGCATTCTCAGCAGCAGCCACAGTACCTTTGGGTACCAAATGAAATTAGCTTCACAGATTAACTTCTACATAGGACAGAAATCGCTAGACGAATTCCTTTTAAAGGATGGAAAAATATACTGGAAAAAAAAAAAAAGGAAACACTAAAACACTAATGGGAACACTTTTTCATTTCAGCACTTCTTGACCCTCAAGCTCTGGAGAAGAGCTGCTGAGAACTGTCATATTCCCCCTCAGGAAATACCACTAGGACACAAGAGCTTGTAGGAACAACAGAGCAAAGAAGATACCACCACCTTCCTCCAGAAATGGGGATGATTATGAAAGAGAAGCAAAACAGTCTACAGCTAATACCACCTCAAGCTTCACATTATGTCAACATTCTTCCTGAATATAAGCGAATTAGCAGAACAGATTTTTGCCTTCTGGAACATTGTGTTTTGAAAAACATGAATACTGTGGAAAAGCTGCTGGAGTGCTCTCCTGGGCAAGCTCTGGCCCTGAGCATCTAAGGCTCCCTGTGCCAAAGGCCAAGCACTGGAGCACAGTGGGAAATCGTTCCAAGTGAAAACAAAGCCAGGGCCACAGCAGCACACACCTCTCCAAAGGATTTCATTGCAGCTGCTACACAGTATCAGCTTCATTCACCTCCTGCACCCAATGAGCCAAGTGCACCATTTTGCTGTCCCACTGATCCAGAACGTTTTCTTCTGCCTCCTGTACTTCAGGGTCTTTTCTCAGCACCTGATGACGCAGAAAAGTCAAATCCTGAAATCCAGCTTTTTTTGCAGCCTGCCCTAGGGAACCTGCTTTAGCAGGCGGCTGGACTGGAGGGCCTCCAGAGGTCCCTCCCAATCCCTGTGACTCTGAAATCTTCCTCCCCTCAGTTGCTGGCAGCCACCCACGTACTGCAGCTGCTGCCCCTCGGTACCTCAGCAGCAGAGCACCCAGCGCTTACCTCGCATGGGAGATTTCATGGCAGCCTCGACCATGCCAACCAGCAGCTGAAGGCTCTTCGGGTCCTGTGCCAGCCCGGACGCAAACGCTGCCAGCGCGTCGGCATGGCGCCCCAGGTACTGCAGGGCCACGCCCTGCCGGAAGTATGCCTGCAAGGAGCAAGGGAAGACACTCCGGTTACTTAATTGGTACAGGTCAGAAATGTCACATCTGTCAGTCACCTCACGCTGGCGGACATGAGGCTGGGTGGTCACATGCAGGTTCCTTCGGCCACGTCAGCTAGAACCAGAGAAACCCAACGCCACAGCTTGGCTGTGACTTCCAGGAATCGCCTTGGCCTTTGAGAGGCCTCTGAAAGGCTCTGGAGGCCAGGGGTGGCAATTACTTATAAGACAAAGCTTTCCTCTCAGACCCAGCAAAATACTCATTCTGATCTACTTCTAACCAAATGCTCACTCTCTTGAAACCTCTGTTTCTACTCTCTCAGCTCACATCACATACAAAGAACACGTTTCCTTTCTCATAAGTTCTCACCAGCAAGTCCAATATAAACACTATACTTGTAGAGACCAAAATGTACTGAGAGCTCAAGCTGCAATTAAACACTGCTGAAGTCCCAACAGGAGCAAAACCTCGTGTCCCCACACGCACCCCCAGGACGGCCATGGCCCAGCACTGCCCACCACCAGGTGCCACAAACCTCTGCCAGGGCTTCAACCCAGCACACCTGTACCACCCACAGAACAAGAGGGCTCCAATTTAGTGGCATGTAAATACCGTTCAGTTTCAATTAGAGAAGCATTTTGGAACCCGGATGTCCAATTCATAGTTCTGAAATTTGCTTTGCTAAGGGAAGGGGAGAGCATTCTGTGCACACAAAGCAAGAGCCCCCAGAAACCATGGCCCAGCGACTCCTCAAAGCGCTCAAGTGTGTGTGTAGTGCATACCTCTGGACACTATGTCATAAAAGTCTTGCATCTTTAAGAAGCATCATTGATGCCCTTATTCAAGTTTTATTTTCACATCCAGCTCATACTGCTATGATCCAGACTTCACTGTACTCTTGGTTCACTCAAAGCTATTTCAACAGCACAAATAAAGATGTACAACAGAAGATAAAGGTTATACTGTACTAAAAACTGCTTTAAGAACATAATACTGTTCCTTAGGATGGCTCCTAGTAGTGCATTCATGGACTACACCTCATCGCTGTTTGTCTCCATCCGCATTAGAAACCTGTGCTCAGGATGCACTAAGCACATGGGTGGTGGTCTTTTCCCCTAAAAAGGACAAATCTCGCACTAACATCCACAGTGGTATTCCATTCAAGCTTGCAGACGCTTTCAGAATCCAACCCATGGATGCAGAGATTAAAGAAAATCAGAAATGACATGAGAAATTTATGGACATGAATATTTAATCCCTTTTCCATTAGCAAGCGTTGATTGTAGAACCATTTTTAATGAATTCAATGGAAGTAAAATCTTTTCATTAACCTTTAGTATAAATGTGATCTTATTGAACCAAACAAGCTACTGTACTGGAAACCAATTCCATGTTAATTAGATTACGAGCATTATGCTTTAAATCAAAGAAAACAGAAAGAACTAATACATGTGCAGCAGCCATCAAGCACGAGTTCTCCAGACAGCAAGTGTGCTGTCACCTAAATCATGGAGTACACTCTTAGGTCTTTTTTTCCCCAGAATTATCATTTAATTACTTTCTTTACCGCTTCATCACAGAGGCAGCTTGATGCAGCGTGGCTCTGCTGGGGCTTCCAGGCCAGCAAGGCTGCTTTCACAGGCCCACAACAAACACGCCTGCCTAATCCAATTACCAGGGACGAGGGCATGGATCCCAGCACCAGCGAGGGAACTGCACACAGGTGGGCGAGCCCAACCGCCCTGCTTTACAGAGGCAGCAGCTGTCCCCTCCTCTCACAATGCATCCCACCTGTACAGATCAGAAACAGCGCAGGATGTCAGTTCAGCCTCGAAACCCAGAATTCAGTTATATGAGGAGTTTGAATGAAAAGGGAGAAGGGAGATGAATGCTACAGAAGAGAGGAATGGCTGTGACTTGTGTTCCCAGGGCTCAGAAGGAGCGATTCACCCTACATCCCATCCTACACACAGGGCTGTAGGATAACATGCAACAGACTTCTAATCTACAGACATAGCAATAAATGCCCTCCCTGCATCCCATTAAGAAAAATTACCTGTGAGGAAAATGCAGAAAAAGCTAGCTAAGCAGAACGCACATGAAGCCTCTGCCCTACTTGCAGTTCTGCACTCGAACATCAGTTCCCCAGTAGGACACAAGAACAGATACAGAAAGCAGCAAGGCAGGTGCAGCACCACAGCACACAAACAAGCTGGGTGCCACAGAGCTGCGGAGCAGCAGTTTCCTCTGCAGGGACCCCCACCTCCCCGAGCACAGCCGCACGGCACTGCCCGCCGGGACGCGCAGCGGGGCAGCAGGGCATGGAACCACGGAGCACCGAGCACATCTCATGGCACCGAGGAGATGGAGCCCGCATCCCCGCGCCCTGCGCACCACGGGCTCCAGGTGCTGGGAGAGACCCTCAGACAGCGTGCAGATCAGCAGCGCCCCCAGTGTCCCCAGGGCAGGGTTCTCACTCCCTCCCCACATCTAGTCCTGGAAACCACTTAACCTCACTACAAACAAGAGCCCAAAAGAAAAACCTACTAATCTTAACTGAAGAAAGATTTTGGCTAATTTTTCTCCTGCAAAAAATCTTCCTTCCATTCTCCTCCAGTTTCCAGCTTCTGCAGAACACTCTCCACACATCGTGTTTCCCCAGAGCCCTTAAACAAAATAAATAAAAAGCATTCACATTATCTATTTCCTCTCCAAAAAAGGCATTCACAAGCTCTTTTAGCACTGGAATGAAGACATCGTATCAAGAGAAAAAATCTGCAAACAGGAAAAGGAGAGAATCGCCCTCTGGAAGGGAGAAGGCGCAGGGCCAGCAGCTGCAGCTGAGGAGCCTGGAGCAGGAGCAGCGCTCTGCCCCATGCGAGCGTCTTCCCACACTTCAAACTGCACATTTTTAATCACACCGTGTGAAGATCAGAAGAGCACTCACTCTGCAATAAAAACCACACTGATTTACCAGTGATCCCAGGTAAGAAGCTGATTGATTCCCCTTAAGAAGATTAAAGCAACGGGAGGATGATGTCTTGCTGCAGACAGGATGAGCAGCAGGTGCCTTCCGACCTGCGGCCCTTGGCATCCTCAGGGGAACACAGACATGGGAACCATCTCCTTTGTTTTTTCCAGTCTCTGCATCACACCCTCCAGAACACCAGTGCTGCTCTATTAGATCCAGCCTCCTGACTACAGCTTTCACAAACGGCCACAGCAGAGGTAACAAACACTGCTCTGTGAGCAGGTTCATTGAGGTCAGCTGCTCATACCTAGCTGCAGAACTCCAAAAACATTTCAAACTCAGGAAATAGAGAAGTATCAGACGAGCTAGAATTATCTATGCAATGGTACCATCAAGAGCTAACAACGCTGCAAGAGAATGCAGATCGTGTGAGCAAACATGTACCTGAATGCATTAGACAAAAGGATCACTGTATGCAAAATAATGATAATTTACCACAAAACACAAAAATCACCTGAAATTACAGATCAGTGCTTCAGCTCACGAGGCCTGTTTGAGCACTCAGATCATTCCTGGCCCCTCACCTTTCCAGAATAGAAATTAGGAGGTTTCACATTTTCATTTGACAGCTATATTTTATTTGAATATATTATATTAACTATTCTAAGCTTGTGGACATTTGCAATGAGCTCCGAGCATGCAAATTACCCTGAACAAATAACTTCTTAATTCCCTCTTTTCTCCGACCTGTTGCAGTGCCATGGAAGGCCAATGCTGCATGCTGAAACGAAGACGGAAACGAGAGCAACATACAGGAGCATCAACTGTTTGTAAAAACACTAGTTTATACATGTAAGCATGGAAGATGCACTATACATTTGCCAATTGTCTGCATTATAGTTCTTGTTAAGAGTCAAATATCCTCTGCACGTCCCAGGTAAGTTCATTAATACTCAAACAAACACTGCTGACTCTTTGCAGCGAGCCCCAAGCTCCAGACATGGCAGCGCACACAACAGCCGCAGCACATCCTGTCTCTGTCTGGCAGCTCCTACAGCCCGGTCCCAGTCTCCTCACATGTACAGTCAGGCTCAGAGTACTTTGAGCAGTTCTGGATCACCTACGCCATAGCCAGGACTTCTCCTGCCAGCCCGCTTTGTCCAGGAGCAGCACCACTTGGGCATGCAGGTGCTGTGCACAATGCGGACAAAACAGCGAAGCCCAGTGCCAGCTGGAAGTCTCCAAACTCCGGCTCCTGCCACCAGGATGATGGGGGAACGAAACCCAGAACCACATGTGCAACCCCAGGCAGGACAGGGCCAGTCGGGCTTGTGCCGATTTGAAGCAAACAGATTACAGTTACATGGAAAGAATTACAGTCCCATGAAAAGCTGTTATTTCCTCATTAGAAAGTCTTAAATGTACTGGTTCATATATTAACCACCTATTTTTTAACGAGATTTTCTGGTAGAGACATATTTTGTTCCTTTAACACCAGCACAAGACCTACTGTACCAAAAATCCTTTCCTAACTGAACTCCAGCACAATGCAGCATTCTGGCTAGAGAAGACAGAAGCAGAAGGATCCCACTGCTCGGCCCAGTGAGGTCCAGGGAGTGGAGTAGAGGTATGGACCCAACCATCCCCACAGAACAATAGTTCCTCAGCTCAGCGATGGGTTTCTGGTGAATGACTGACTGTCCAGCACACTTCCCACCTCCAGGGATGTTCTGGAAGCAGATTCTCACCGTGTTTCCAGTTCCCTCTCTTCCACCATATCCCCACTCCCACCTCTATTTTTTTCTTTTCTTTTTTTTTGTAAAGGTAGCAAATCTCCGACCAGTCAAGGGATGGCATGCACTAACTGGCCAAGAGCTACCAAAATGCTTTACAAGAAGCATTCAGAGGAGTTCACATTGGCTTAATCTCAACAAAGCTGACAAAACAGTAACAAAAATTGACGAACAGTAACAAAGCAGATTGACTTCTCAACATGCCTTTTAATTGGCCAATGAACTAAAAAACAATGATAAGAGGACTAGTCGAGTGATCCCATCAACTTCAGATCTTCAGAAACCTAGGCTTAAAACTAAATGAACAAATCCAAGAATCACATTATCTGAATGGCACAGACAAGTTCTTTATTTCAGCAATTCTATTTGGAAATCCTTTAGATTTTTGTTTCACTTAATGCAAGCAACCTGGCTAAGTAAGAAAGCAGCAGAACTGACAACAGTTCGTGTCCTTTCACGAATAACAAAGCCACAGTAACTGTATGGCATCTTCCTACAACCTCTAACGGTAACAGCATTGTTAAGTGCTTATTTTAGATCTGAATGCAAGCAGATACCAAAACATCCAAATACTAACACACACAAAGTTCAGCTGAGAACAGGAAAGATGATCTACACTTAATGCATGTTCCTTCTTGGTTCACATACATTACCACACTGCGTTCTGCTTCCATGCTCTGTATGAGGAGGCCTCTGCTACAGGGCCAGTTTTCTGTATAGCCCTGAAGCACCAGGTGACAAATATACAGGTTAATTAAGATGATTTATTTTTGTTTTCATCAGAAGTGCTTTCAATAGTGTTAAGGATAGAAAGCACTGGTTATTCTCTTCTTGTCCTCTCACAGCCGCCAGGCTGTGCCCTGCACTGCGCGCCTTCGGGGGCACCAGGGGCTCCTGCACCCCCCCTGCTTGCTCCCCTTCCTCTGCCGACCCCTCGCTGTCCCCTGCAGAGGGTGCAGGCAGGAGCGCAGCACTGCCTGCTCTGTGCCCAACCCGCCTGCCTACAACTCCTGTGGCAGTCCTGTCACCAAACCTCCGCTCAGTGACTCACTCACACAATGAGCTGCGGGCCAGCTTGTAACTGGGTAACAGACAGAAGAACAAAACTGGAATGGTATCAGAAGAACTCGGAGCAGAAAATAACTGTCAAGCAAACATGGAAAACTTGAAAAAAATCTGTCTTAGACAAAGCCTCTCGCTGTACACAAGGGAGGAAATTCAAAACACCTTTCTATTCACGTCAGCCTCACACCCTGGGCAACCAACTGTCTGGATAGAAAAGGCAAATGCATAGAAATACTTTTTCCACAATGCTCCCTTGGTTTGCCAGATCAGCTGATGATGCTGAAAATAGCATCAATAATCAATGGCGCATTCAATTGGCCTGTCCTGAGCCCACTGAACACTTCCACGTTGGACATGTCCATCGTCCTGTGTGGGACTGCTCCGTGCCCAGTACAGCTCCCACAGCCCCCACACCAGCAGCCAGCGCCTGACGAATGCAGCACGCGACGGAAGAAAAGGAGAAAACACGGGAACAGCCACTGTGACTTCTTAGGGCCAGGCACCAGGTTCAATCTTTCCTCTCCCATTGTAACTGCTTTATAGCCAAATTTTAGAGAGAAATACGGGACAAATCTCTGCTGTGGGATTTCAGGAATGTGGGGAGAGGGAAGAATGTGCTTTAATTCAGAACACATGCAGCAATGCATAAATACTGCTCGCAGCCCATATGCATTGAACTCCTGCTTTCACAGTGAAAGCTGCATCCAAGATAACAATTTTCCTCCCATACGCCCAGCTGGCACCTGAACCACCACCATTCGCCTGCCCTAAGAAACAAGAGATCTGACAGATCTCTTCAGCATTTCTCCATGTTGCAGACCAGCAGTCTGTGCAAGTTTAGGAGGATCAAGCTGGAAACCCACAATGAAGTCCAGAAACGAGACATGAAAGCATCTGGTCAGCCTGTAGCCATAAGGCTTGGCACTCACATCCAATCCATCCAGGGACATTTCAAAGACGTATGTCAGCTAATGCAGCTCTTCTGGACTGGACAGACAGTCCTCACGTGGGTGACTGGATTCACAGTTAAGACCATAGGTCTTTTCCTAGCTGCATAACTGCCAATTAAACTAGTACTGTGCAATGATTTGTAAATACCATCTTGCACTGAGACTACAGAAGACGACCAAAATCCTGAAATCTGGATTTAAGAATAAATAAAGCTACGATTGTTGTTGTCAGCGTTAGTCTGTGCTTTCTGGGCCAGCAGCTCCAAGACACATCTGCATCTTCCAGCAACACTGCAGCACACAGTGAGCAGCTAGCTCTATGGCCCAGGGAGCGTTCAGCTCCAGCAGCACACAAGCCACAGGACAATGCACTCAAGCAGCACTGCCGTGAAAAAACACTGCAAAGCCTTCTTTCAGTCTCACGGTACACAGAGGGAAGACATCCTGCAGATGAGATTGAGTGGTCGTTAAGGTCCCTTCCAAATCGTTTCATGATTCTATGAATTAAACTGAGATAAAAAGGGATTAGTTAAAATTAAGACATCTGGAAGACAGCGACAATAATTGCACACCAGCAATTTGGAGCTAGACTGGGCCATCTCCAATTTTGAGTCCAATAATCAACAAAACACTTGTGTGCTGTCAGCCTTCTTCTGCTTTGTGATTTCAGCTTTAAGTTCCAACACCCAGAACGTGCTCATGTCTGTAATAGCCACGTTAGCTGGCCATTCCAAAAAAGGATGGAAATCAAAGGTCTCCTCATGTGCACTGAGGCTGCTTAGTAACATCAGCAGATAGTTGAGGACATTGCTCATTTACAGAGGCACTTACCCAAGTTGAGTACTGAATCCTGTCATTTTCATACGGCTAAAATCATGTGATTATGAAGTAATGAAGTCACTGAAAAGACTAGCAGGTCTGGCAAGATTCAGCTGTAACAAAAAGACCAGTGGTTTTGTTCTTAGCTGTAAAGAAAATCCTAGAGTGAAAAGTCCCGGTTAAAGTCAACTTTCTATTTCATTTTCATCATCATGACAAAAGGTAACTAAAGTTCCTTCAAAAACCACAGTTGCTCACCTGGGCTGGTTTCAGTAACAAACATTTCTTACAGAAAGAAAATGAAACACATGTGTAACACAGTCCCTTTGTAGAATGCTTATGTTGCCCATGAAGCCAATGCTGTGGATAGTTCATCACTCCACATAACGGTATTTCTAAGCCACAGGCAGGGAAGACAATTGCTTGATTTTTTATTATTTAATGTTTCCAGCAGAGCCTTGGGCTTTCTTTGCATCTCAGACTTAGTTTGAGGATTCTTGTTTCCCTTCTGATATGAGACATTTGAACATCTGAATGAAGAGGTACGACAACTATTAGCGAATTATGGTGGCAAGCCCAACTGGTTAGCTCCAGCTCAGACATACAAAGTTCAATCTCTCTAGAAGATGGAGATAAGGATTCTGTAGGAATTGCACAGCAACAGCCAAGCCTCAGCATAGTATCTTTTACTTTTATTTCAGTTAGCAGTGGGGGTTCCAACAGGGTAAGCACAACCTTAAGATGACGTATACTTTCTTCAGCTCAGAAATTCTGCTTCTGCTCTTGCTTGTTGCAGTCAGATCTGAGCTATTCAGCACAGAGAGACAAGTGGTAGAAATCTCTCTCGTATAAATCTCTCTGGCTAAGGTGAACGTGGGAAAAATTCTTCAGAAGGAGCGTCACACTCAGTGAGTTCTGCCAGACTGCTGCTCTCGTAACGCAAGGGGAGAAACACCAACCCCGAGTCTCCCCACATCGAGTCACCTCCTCTGCCGCAGAGCTTGGAAGCACCCAGTAATTCAGCAGTTGCTATAGAAACGACTAGATGTATTGAACTGCCCTGAAAGGGTCAAGAGATACCATCAAACTGGTACACTTTAAATTGTGTCCCTGCTAAACATCTGCTTCATTTTAGTTGCCCTGCTACTTCTGTTTTGTTATTGGAAGAGTGTTCAGACTGACTCCACAACAGGTATCATTCTGCAGAGGGCTGCAACAGTTAAGTCCAAAAACAGCAACTGTCAAGCTCTACTAAGCTTTAAAATTCTTCACACTGAGCAGCCACTCCAAGCCCACTCCAGCAGCTTCTTGTCAGCTCCTGCATCCAACAGCTCACCTCTCCCCTCCTCACCTCTCACTCTCTTCCCCCCTCCCCTCTCATTTGTGCCTCCATCGATATGTGCAGACCCCACGCATCACTTCGACTTTCCACTGTTGCCTGAGCAAAGCCAGCACTGCTGTGCTATGAGCTCCTTTTTAGTACCTCTCCTCCTTGTACACAAGTACAGTGCTTAAGGCTGAACAGCTGAACCACACAGAATATCTATTTTCTTTTTGCTCCAGAAATACAGTCACCTTTTCCTGCATCACAAACCAGCTTTAGAAGACATCATCCTTCCTTAAATAAAGGAACTCGGGTTCCTAAATCAATTGCCTTCTCTCAAAAATCCTATCTAATCCCTTCAAACGTGTTTTGTTGTTACTTCATTTATCCTCAAAGATATTAAAGCTTAACCACTTAAGGCTCTAAAACCCTTCATATTTCTCAATATTAATCTTACTTAAGTGCTGAGACGATTTGAAATGGAGAACGGCAAAGCACAAGATCAAACAAGATGCCTTGCCTACCTTCAGACTGCCCTTAGAGCACTGCACATGGCACCACGAAATGCAAGCTAATTGCAGGAGCTGGCCCACTTTCATCATCTGATCATTAGTGGAGCCGGCTCACAGAAAAACTCCACAAATTAATGACATCAAAGTAAGTAAACCTGGAGCACAGAGCTATGAAGCAATGGCAAGAACCTGACGATGTCACAGTGCCCCTGGTCCTACAAATAAAGAACATGTTTTGCCTTGTAACACTGACACCTACAAACTATACATTTGCATACATTAAGTTTACGAAGTAGCCTATTTTTGTTGCATCTCTAGCTAGAATAATGAGTGAAAAGGAAAAAAAAAAACAAAACCAAGAACACAAGGTTTGTGTTCCTAAACCTAAACACACAGTACTCACCAATGTCCTTGCTGCATAACAGCAGCTATGACCTGTTCCTATTTCTAGGAATATTGAATATTCACATCTCCTAGAAACACTGTGGCACTAAACCCAAACCTACAGTCTAAGCACAGTCTTATGAGGTACAAGCACGACCACTTATATTTCAGCATATGATGTATTTTCATTAACAGCTTTTCTGGAAACGTATCCTGTATTCAGGATACAGACTTCATCCTTTATTAAACAATTTTCATCGCTACCTTAGAGAATCCTAAATTCTTGGAGCATGGAAAATTTTGAGGAAGAGGATGCTGAAAGGAGTAAGCTCAGCTGATGAGCAGATTGGAAGATTTTAGTCCTGTAAAGCAGCCACTGGCCTTTTGCTGTTCATTCCACTTGAATCAACTCAGAGGAATTTTGTTGCCCTGGATACCTCTCAGGATTCATCAGATGTAACGATGAGCGCTCAACTCTGCAAGCACCAGAAAAGAAGAAAGAAGGGGGAAAAAGAAGAGAAATAAGAAGAAAAAGTAAGAGGAAAAGAAAAAGAAAAAAGAAGAAAAGAAGATAAGAAGAAGAATCAATGAACTTTCTTTCAAATTGAACAGACCATTTTTGATCACCTAATCAAAGGTAGCAAACATGAGAGAGAATGAGAAACTACGTTTTAAAATATAGACTGTTTGCAGAGGTAAACAAAATGTATCAATTTTAAATCAGCCACTCCATGAGGAGAGCTTCCTTCTGCTCCACATGTTCAGCAGGGTACTTCTGAAGATGGGGGACAGGAGGATCGAGATGGCCAAATGCATGACAGGATCAAAGAGCACAACTCAGTCTTCCCCAGAAATCTGCTATAGGTAATATAAATAACAGGCACCTGCACACCAAACACAGCAAAGCTCGCAGGGTTTAAATCAATTCTCAGCCGCCAAAGACTTATCCACATATAACAGTCCTGATGCAACCCGCATCAATACCACTGACCTAGTGGCATCAGTAATTACCTCCCAGTTCATCCTTTAAATGACAGAAGAATTCTTCTTAGCTGAGCTGTTCCCCTGAGCACCTGTCTGGGAAGGAAGGGCAGCACATCAGGAGCAGAGCTGTGTGCTTGGCATTCCCTGCAGGAAAAGCAAGTGCTTGCTAATGAATTTCCTTTCCACCTATGCTTACATTAATTTTGTAAAGTATCAGATTATTTGAAGAAAGAATCTATTTAATACAGAGTGCACTTGGCTTTGATGATAATAATTGCTTCCTGTTACTTCTATCAAAAATAAGTCTCTACCATATAAATGAAAAACAGAGAGAAACCAGCAGCTCTCCCCAGATGCTCCCTCCTTTCTTGCTCGCTGAACATACCTGGCAGTCCACTGTTGCTTGTCTGTGAGACATGCACTTTGGTGCTGGCACCTGAACCTTGCTTAGCATCCAAAAAGAAAAATGTATTTTGCGAGCACTGTGACCTCACATAATTCCACACAGCCCCTGGGGTAACCAGCTCTATACTACACTTCCTACCATCAGTCGCAGCAGAGAGCTGTCTGCCAGCACAGCTCACAGCATTAGGCAGGAGGATTCTGCAGAGGTATATTGTTCACGTACCTGTACCATAAATAGGCAAAAGCTAAGAACCCTTATTTGAAACATAGGAAAATCTGGAAATACCTTTTTCTGAGAACGTGTTGCTTCCACTGCAGCACGACAGAGGTTATTTTGAGCTCACCACTTTGGCTAGATTCAGCTGTAAGTAATTAAATGTAGTCATAGAAGCCTGATCTATAAATGGAACTTACAAAGCAATTACCATAGCTTCCACTGGATCGGTAAGCAATGGCAGCTCTGTTTGATGTACATTTAAAGGAACACTGTTAATAGTGCACCAGGAGTCACACTAACACAATCAGTGAATACAGCACAGGTTATGCGCTGCAGCCACACTCCTTCCACTTTAACGGCCTCATGGGCAGAAAAGACAGTCACACAACACAGCTCAAAGTGACTTTCTGGCTCCCGCTACATACTCAGGAACCAAATGAAGGAATAAGCTAAATTAAACATGCAAGCGATGAGGTGACTAAGCACCAAGATTTTTTTAAAATATTCTTTGTATGCTTTTTGCTCCTGTTGGAATTAAGACAATGCAGAAGTTGGCGGATGTGTGAACGAGCTGGTACCCCTCAGTCCAGCTGTGTGTTAATGTCTCAAACCTCCGCTGTAAAAGCCAGCTTTGTCAACAGTCCTGGTATGGAAACAAAGCAAAGCAGAAGCATCTGCTAGGCAGACTTCTCACACAACAGATCTTTCTTTGGGGAGATGGAAAGTTGAGAAAAGTGGCATATCAAACAATCATGCTGACACACAATTTTGTGATTGCGCATTTCAAAACCAACCGGAGATTTGGTACAGTAATCTGGGGTAAACGCAGCCAGCAGCCACCACATCCTCAACAAGAACACCTCCTCCACGCACAGCAAACACAGCAGCCTCCCCACAGACACTTTAATGCCACACAGAGCATTTCAGCCCTGCAATCTCATATCACTGATCTATCCTAGAAGGGGATGCAGTAGTTAAATGGATTAGTGTTGCCCTAAATGTTTCTTCCTTCAGTTACACAATCTCATTTAAAAAAATGAAAACCTAATTCAACAGTGTCTGAAGGTTTAAATTTGAATCATTTCCCCTTTGCCCTTTCACACTACTGCTCCCAAAGGAAATTCCACTAGAAAGCATCCCTGTTTCAGGCACCGGAATCAATAAGCCTCTGCTCTGAAATACACAACAGCAAGGGAACACACTTCCCCATTGCTTTTAAATGCACATCCCCATCCAACACGCAAACGTTGCTTCTCTCTCACACGCACACCCACTCCTCACACGGCGTTCAGTGCCCCCTTCACATCAGCTGCACGTACACAGTGGGTGCGAGACCACCAAAAAGTGCACCTTCCAAAAGTCAGAGAGGTGATGTGAGTGTGCCATCAGCAGAGCTCCATTTGCCTCATTGCTCCTGAGCTCCTCCTGCCTGAGGACCGAGCAGGGGTTCACGAAGGTGAACTAATGCACAGGCATAACTGCAGCTGTCACCCAGGCTGCAGATGCCACGGGGTGCGTGGGGCTGCACAGGTAAGGAAGACAGCTGAAAAGATTTTAGCATCGACTGTGTGAGAAGGTAAGAAGCCCAGAAGTGAAAGCCACCTGCACTGTTCCCACTGCCTCAGAGGCAGGGGATTACAGCACAGGAGGACAAAGGCACTAAAGAGCAACACTGCGGGCAGACCCGCGCGCTCCAAACGGGCAGGCGAAGTTCTAACACAAGCACTAAGCAGGGACGCCACCTTCCCTTAGACAACCGCGTCATTCCAAGCCAGCTCTCTGCCAAAAACCACTCTTATCTCACAAGAAGGCCTGCACTGCATGTCCTGCAGATCAGCCAAAGGGGCTTTGCAGACTGGAGGGTCCCAGAGGCCATTAGAGGTAGCAGCCCACCCGCTGCCTGCAGCAGGCCTCACGCTGCCTCTGACCACCCAGCCGTACTCCTTCCAGACTCAGCCCTGCCCCAGGAGACGACCTGTTGGTGGCTGGGTGGAACATGGAGCAGGGAATGTGCGAGACGTTATAATGAGGGGAATCTCATTTTTGTAACATCAGGGACTGTGTGAAACCACCTCAATAAGAGGAGTCACTTCAGCTCGCAGGGATACTCAGCATCCAGTTCTCTTCAGTGCTGGTGGTTCTATCAGAAATACACTTTGTCTGCACAGAAAGACAAGTTGTTAGTTAGCTGCATGAGCAGAGCAGCCTAAACTACACGCCATTAAACTACACAGATTCTCCTAAGAAAGGCAATTGTCTCCCTCAGGTATACTCAGCAGCGTTTCCTATAACTGCTGCCCAAGCGAGGACCACAGCCGCACTGCAGCCACAGCCAGGCGTGTCAGCGATGCTCAGCTGATGGAACTGGAAAGTACCCAGGAACATAAAGGGGAAAAGAAAAAAAGGATTGAGAACAGGCACAAAGGTGGACAGAACATTATTTCTACACTACCTTACAAATCTAGAAACAGATATACCACATTTAAGAACAAATTTGTGCACTGTCAGTCCCCTTCTGCTGATCCCCGGTACCCACGCACAGGACCTCTCCTCCACACTGCTTTAACCACTCCAGGCACCACCAGCCACCGGGCCTGCCAGGGTCCCATTCCGCAGCAGGCACCGTAGGTGTCACCTGCAGAAATCCTGATGTAATTCACACAGCCCAGGCCCATCAGAAAGACAGAGCACTGAGCTCAGTGAAAAAGGTTAAACGTGCTTGGAATAAAAGAAACCAGGCTCAACAGCATGTGAATGGCTTGTATTTTACATTCTAGCACTGAAATTCCATTAAAATAAGAAGCTTAAATAACTGCCACAGAGGCAGCAGTATTACTAGAGAATCTCCGTCTCAAAACACGGGTTAACGTTCCAATAGCTGGCACCAGCTGTTCCAGAAGAAATGTGCACACATCTTCTTACAGAGGACATGACTTAGCCACAAGCCCCATGAGTGGAAAAAAAATAATAGGAAAAATTAGAGTACTGTGATAATTTACAGCAACAAGGATAGGCTGGAATAATGAAAAAACAAATCTGCTTCAAATGAACAGTGGGACAGAAAAGGCACTGGCAGCAGCGGCAGCCAGCCCTGCTCGAGATGTCGGTACCAGCGCCCGCTGGAAAGAGGCTGCTGACCTGCCCCAAAGACCCCACGCCTCTTTGGTGAAACAGCAGATCTTAGCTTGAAGGCAAAAATTCCGCTGGAACTTGAGTGGGCTTTCCTAGATGTATTTTGCGTTTATTAATATATTTTTAACATTGGCAGAAAAAGAAAAAGGTAACCAATCAGCAAAGAGCAGTCCTGAGTCCCAGACTGTCACCAAAGTGATTCAGCAGCAGAGGCACGGATCTGCTGCGAGATGCAGGAGAACGGGGTGCCTGGCACAAGGAGCGTTTTTAAAGCAGAGTTCTGGAAAACAGAACACAGCTGCTTATTCGGAAAGTCCCAGATCCCACTTTAATACCCAGGTTGCAGTAGGGGGCACAGCCACTGATCCTGCGCAGCACTTGTCTTCTGGGATCCCAGACGACTGCGGAACACAGGGTACAGACGGGTGACCCCCCCAGCCCGACCGCGGCACTCCTGACAGCAGGGCCGGGACGCGGTGCTGGCGGTGCCCTCTGAGCTGGGGGCCGCAGCCACCAGGGCCAAGGAAACGTACAGCCAACCAGTGGTTTTTCTGCCAACCTTAGAGCTAGAAGCACAAAGCTATCTGGAACATTTCATTTGTGCTCACCGGTCAATTAAAAAGCAGTAGCTTAAGACATCGGTTTTATAGCAAGAGACGATGAAATGCCCGGATTGCCTGACACTGCCCCCGCTCCAGCAGCTGCTCCCCCCACTACTGCAATCCCACTGCCTCTGCATCACCCCAAGCCCACATAATCTTTCCCAACCCTTCCCCGTTCATACACAGTCCGTAATCACAGACTTTCATGTTCTGCGTTCACTGTCAGTCATCCAAATGACACAAATTCAGCTTCTTTGATCTCTCCTCATGCATCAGTCCCTCCAGGCCCCTAATCACTGTTTTCACTCTCTCTGAACTCCCTCCAGTAATGATGTGATTCTAATCCTCAGAAAGGAAAGGCTTTGGCTTCGGCTGCTTGCACAGATGCGAGGAAACTAACTCGCAGCGGCTCCGCAGCCCGCGCTCCCATCACCGGCCCAGCGCGGAGCCGCGGCCCCACGAGCCCCACGCAGCTGGCTGGGGAGCGCGGGATGAGAAGGTGATGGGAGCTGAACCGACCGCCTGCAGCACCCACACCTCACAGTGATGTGAGCCCTGCCCACTGCCACGAGCATCTGGCGGCCCGGACAGAAGGAAGGCGATTAACGTTTCCACTCTGTTAATAACTCCTCTCACTTTCACACAACAGCAGCAACCAATGGCCGCAGTCAGCAGAGCCGTGGGAGGCTGTGCCTGACCGACCGGTGCAGGGCTTCGAGAGCAGTTCTGAAGAGTTTCCAATTTTACAGATTTGCTGCTAATTGAGTTAAAACCACACTTAAAGAAAAATACATATATATATTTACATAGGGCAGCTGACAGAAAATGCGTGTTGGCACACGCTGGGCAGGTACAGCCAGGACAGGAGGAAGCTGCTGGCATCCTGCAGCCAGGTGCTGCACGCCGAGCTCACAGGCTCACAGCACCAACACCACGGACAGGAACCAGGGGCACCAAAACTGTGGCACAGACATTCAATAACGCTCAGAGCCATCAGTGAGTCACAAGCCCTGACCTCATCTGCGAGAGCTGGGAAACCATGCTAAAATTAAAAACAAGAAACAAAATTGAAAACCGTTCCCCAGAAACACAGTGCTCCAATTCTCGTTTTTGAAATTTATTTTCCTGATGCCTATTTCTAATTTTTTGTTTGAAAGCTATCAACCCTTTTTTTTTTTTTTTNCTTTATTGGACAGTTCCCTGCTGGCTCAGCAGCACGTCTCCATGCTGTAAGGCTTTTTTCAATGTACCACTGCTCTTCCCCTACAGCCTCAGAGACAGAGAGGATCTCGAGATCACTTCCTTGTACAAATTAAGAACGAATTTGTGTTCCACATGCTACTGCCACACATTCTTGTTACCGTCGTGCTGCAGCAATGCTCCAGCAGCCCCTCCTCTCCCCCCTGCCCAGCACAGAGGGGCAAGGGCACGCACCAGCCCCAGCTCCGGGCTGCAAGCAGGACGGAGGGACACTGCGAACAGACTGCACAGCTACACTTGGGATGCAAGGAAAAGGGAATTAAATTCATTAAAGAACAGAACCAGATGAAGTCGTGGCTTCTTTTGTTTCTCTTTGGCACAATAAACCGAGAGCAGAACAAAGCAGCAACACATAAGCACTGATGGTTTCAAGGAGGTGGTCGCTCCAGCTCCAGCGCTCAGGAGAGTTAAGACTGCTATCAACAGAAGTTAATCCTAATGCAGGGGGTCTCTGGATAAGGGAGGACCTGACAGAAACCATCAGGTGCTGCAAGGACACGGTGCCTCCAGGCTCCAGAGAGCCACTGCAGGGGGAGGGCACAGAGCACGGGGTTCCACCGGCCCTGGGAGCCGCCACGGGCAGAACGCTCTCCCGCAGCTGAGCTCAGCTGTAGCGATGTGCGACAAACCCAGGGGTGTCACAGCACGGCACACCACAGCGCAGCAGGGGCTCAGCAGCAAGGCGCTCCAGCTGCCCTGCCCCAGGGGCAGCGATCCGGCCACACCAACACAAAACAGTCCATGTACTGGACACCATGGACTGAGTTCACAAGCTCTGCAAATAAGACCACGTAGGGCAGCAGTACTGCAGTTTCAGAACCCGGCAGTGGTGGCCTGGAGACCCCAAGGCACTGCTTGGGGCAGCAAGTAGCACACTGCCAACAGCTGCTTACCTGACACGGGGCCATCACAGAAACACCAAGAAAAATGGGCTCTAGTTGAACAACTATTAAGGAGATATCCGTTAAGTTCTTTACATAGATGTGCTGTCTGATCAGCATAATTTTTTTCATAACAGCTAAGAGAAAGGAACGTGCCTCTATCACAACCCACAGGGCTCGGTTTTGCAGAACTTCCCACTCTGCGCACAGCGATTGCACAGCCCCATCATCCTGGAAGGGCTCCATTGCCCCCAGGCAGTACAGGGGTCTGCCCTCACGCCCACCATGGGAGCATCAGGAGAAGCCTTATGCAAAACCCAGATGGCAGAAACAGCTCAAAATGCTGCATCTTGGTGACAGACAGGTGTCAAAGCAAGAGAGCAAGCTTCTGCTGGCCAGAAAGCACTGCATCCCAAAGGGGGGGCACATGGGAGGCAGAATTCCTCGAAGCAGGATGCAGACCAGAGAAGTGCTGACAGAAGCAGAAGGAGAGGAATCGCGGCAGCAGGAGCCGCCATCTCAGAGCCGCTTTAATGGCCGTGGTGATGCGTCTCCATGGCAGCCCAGACTGCAATGAAACTGCTGCCTGAGAAATTATGGTCTGATCGTGGCTGCACACCAAACAAGAACTGCAGCAGTCGGCCCTCTCCATTGTGCGCGTCCAAATGATACTTGAGAAAAATGGCAGTGAAAGCCTTCGCTGAATCCAGTCCGTACCAAAGCCCATTGCCAACCCCAGCACCCCACACCTCTCCGCTGGGAGGAGGGCACAGCTGCAGAGCTGTCTCTGGGAACCCTGGGACAGGAGCTTCCCAGCGGTGCAAGTGACTCAGGGCAGGTGATTTCAGGCAGCTTTCAATGACCTTTTGCACAGTCAGCAGCACCAGTGCTGTCTGCATCCAAACTACCCAAGCATGGGCTGCACACACTCGAAGATTCAATGCTGTTTAAGCGAGAACATCATTTTCCAATGAAAACAAGTATCAGGCAACACGCCTGGGTTCCAGCAGAACCTGCAGTTTTCATATGGGTTCAGCTGGGCACGGTGAGTCACACAGCAGCAAATACAGCGGGTGGGGACAGCCCCTTATACCGTTGCTGATAATCAGAGACCCAGAAGCCCAGATATGACTGGACAGAGCTTGACATTGTTGGCCATGAGCCAGCAGTGTGCCCTGGTGGCTAAGAAGGCCAATGGGATCCTAGGGTGCATTAAAAAGAGCATTGCCAGCAGGGCGAGGGAGGTGATCCTTCCCCTCTACTCTGCCCTGGTCAGGCCTCAGCTGGAGTACTGCATCCAGTTCTGGGCTCCCCTGTATAAGAAAGACAGGGACCTCCTAGAAAGAGTCCAGCGGAGGGCCACAAAGATGATAAAGGGCCTGGAGCATCTCCCCTATGAGGAGAGGCTCAGTAAGCTGGGTCTGTTCAGCCTGGAGAAGAGAAGGCTGAGAGGGGACCTGATACATGTTTATAAGTATCTTAGTTGTGGGAGGCAAATGGAGGTGGGGAACCTCTTTTCGGTGGTCAGTGGGGACAGGACAAGGGGCAACGGCCTTAAGCTGGAGCACAGGAAGTTCCGCACCAACATGCGGAAGAACTTCTTCACGGTGCGGGTGACGGAGCACTGGAACAGGCTGCCCAGGGAGGGTGTGGAGTCTCCTTCCCTGGAGATATTCAAGACCCGCCTGGATGCCTACCTGTGCAACCTGCTATAGGGAACCTGCTCTGGCAGGGGGGTTGGACTCGATGATCTCTTGAGGTCCCTTCCAACCCCTGCAATTCTGTGATTCTGTGATTCTGTGACATTAAGGTAATTAACACTTTGACACATGGTATGAATGGCACTAGACATACCTTGGCTCCAAAGGGATGGAACAGTTCATCTATGTACACAGCACAGATTACCTTGGGGTGGTGTCCAGGTTTTCCAGTACTCACTGCAGAAGCCCCAGACTTTGCACAGAAGCGGTTAGTTGCCAGCAGAACCACAAAGGTTCCACTGACCTTGCTAACACTGTCCCTGGAGGCACCTGCAAGATCTGGGGTCACTTCTGCTGCAGGGAAGCAGAAGTCTGCATGGAGGGTACAGGTTAACATAGGTAACATGTGCAAATACAATGGAGTAAATTCTAGTTTTAGCCATGTGTTGGAATAAAAACATGAATCAGTCAATGCTAAAAAGATTAATGTGATAAGATTAAAAATAGAAAATCTATTCACCTATTTCAGAAGTAAATGTTGTACCTGGCAGTTAATCTTTTATGCCTCAGGCGTTTAGATGCCTCAAGCAAACAGCAGACTCGTTTCTGCAGCCAAAGGCTCTGCATGGAGACCACCCGACCTGCAGCTGTCCTGCAGCAGCAGCCACGCACCTGAACTAGGAGGGGAGTGCCACAGCCCATCACTGTGACAGCAGCAGCAGACCTGCAACCACCACAGTGAGTGGGGCCTCGGAGGGAAATCTGAACCATTGAGGGGCAGCAGAATCGGGCAAACAAATAACAGAAATCAGGCAAAAAGAAATCAGCATCTGCAGCGGCAGATTCCACTTCATGTTTATATTGTAACAACTACAAATTCAGCTCATAAAGTTCTAGTCTCAAAACCAAATTCAACCAGGCTACTCTGTGTATATGCTTGCCATTCAGCTATGACACTTAACAGTTTGCTGTGCATTCTGAGAATAATTGGCAGGAATTTTAATGATGCCTCAGGAGATGTGCCTTCCCAGGAGGACAGAGACATGTGGTCCATCTGCATCTTTCAGCCCAATTTTCCTCGGAAGGATTATTTCACATCAGCCAACCGACTACACAGAGCAGCTCTCCAGACTGCAGTAATTCTTGAAATTCGGTGTTTATTATTTCCTGCCTTTTAAAGCCACATATAGAGCCAGCCAGGATTGTGAGAGCCTGAGGATGACCTTGTTCGGGGATACTGAACCACTGATGTGAAAAAAGAAATGCTGGAAATGCCGGGGGTCCAGGATTTAAAAAACATGGATTTAGGTAGACAAAGAATGTAGTCCAGTGCACAACCATACATGAAATTTCATAGTAATCCACTCCCTAACACTGATAAAAATGCTCAATTATGAAATTATAATGTAAAAATAGGACTGGACAGCTGCAGTCAGATAGCACCAGTGCCCTGCACTCATCACACATAACCAGAGGCTGTTCTGCCCACTAGATTCTGAGATGTAGAAAAAAAAAAGTCTAAAAGGATCAGCTTTAACTATTTACTTTGAGACTTATCACAGATGGTTTTCCTAACAGCAGAACTGGAATAGGAGGAAATAATGTGAAAGCAAGCTAGAGAGCTGTCAGTCCTGACAAGGTAGCATCTGCAGCTTATTCTGCATCGACTCTGAGTAGGACAGCCACACATCTTACGAACAGAGCTGTCGAGAAGACACAGCAGTTGCCAATGTTTTTGTGGCTTGGACACTGGAAAAACAGACAGTAAGGTGACAGTGATCCAGCCTGTGTCTGGAGGTCCCAAACTTGAGCACAGCTGCACCAGCCAGTTACGGTCACACTGGCATCACGCTCTTGTCTCAGGTGAAACTGATCGTGTGTACTTGTGCCGCCAAGACTCCTGAGAGGTAACAGTGGGCCCCAAAAGCATTCCCCATCTTCCAAGTCTTCTCCTGTGCCTTGAAGAAAAATAGGGAAAAGCTGAAGTAATTTCTAGTGAACAGCATTATACTGCTCTTTAGAGGAACTGCAGGGGATCTTGCCTTTGCAGGCAGTGTTACCCTGCCTTCCTTCTTTGGTTAAGCGTCCCTTCCTAGCTCTCATTTTACAAGAGCTGCTGACCAGCCACCCGGCTAACGAAGCACGCAGCGCTCCTGGGCAGTGCCTCCCCGCACAGCCGCGGCTCTGCCCACGCCAGCTCCATGCAGCTGCCGCCATTGCCTGCCCAGGCAGAGCGTGCTGCCGTGCCACGGAGCAGATGACTGCTTCAGCCACATCGGCTCCCTGGGCGCCAAGCGCAGCAGTGTTTGTCAGCCTTCCAGATCAGGTTGGTAATACAACTTTCTTTTCTCACCAAAACATAGATCTGTTCACTCAAACCACTGCACACATTCGTGCCCCACAACATCCCAGCTGTCAGGAGAGGGGGCTTGCAGGAAGAAGGCTGCACTGGGCCGCTGCAGAGGCTCCTCACCAATAGCCCCATAGTGCCACTTTGCTGTGTAACAAAAGAAAGTGTGCCGGAGTCCAGCTGAGCTGCCTTTGGCAATGTATGGAACGCTTTTCTACAGCTGTGATGACAAGACAGAGCTCAGGTAGGTGGAATTAGGAAGTTAGAACAAATCAGGTACAAAATCCTACACCATTTACATTTAAAACAGCCAAATTGCTTATAACTCAAAGTGCTGTAAAGTATATACAATTTTATTTTGGAAGATGATGTCCTATCCCCCAAGCAGGACAAACGGAACAACCCAGCTTCAAGGCCAGAACAGGGGAACACTCAGAGCCCGCAGCCCTCCAGCACCTCCCGACCCCACCATCCCACCCCAGCCCAGCAACGGCGCGACAGGAGGAGGCACGACCCTTACACTAAAAAACAGAATACACACTACTTGACATTTACATCTCCAGCAGTCCTGGTACAGAACTGGTAGGGCAGACCCCCACGCACCGACTGTTGAAGATGATGGGAGTTTCCCCAGAAACCCGCGTGAGGTTGGGGTGGGACTGCTGGGCTGATGCTACTCACCACTCAGGAGACATTGCCACTTAGCAAGGAGAGCAATTGGCAGATCCTGCAACATGCTTTTAATTTCTGCCAGTTACGCAAAACAAAGAATTAAGAAAAACATACAAAAGTGACATCTGCATTCAAATTCTGTATTCAAGAAAACCCAAAAGCATCATCATACAACCAGCTGCTTTAAGATGCATGACACACTGTGAAAGATTTTGCGAATTCTGATAGCTGGCCTTGATAACACTCATTATGACAGAACAAACGCACGACAAATGAGCGCTCAGCTTCCTTCCCAGTCACCGCAGAAGAGGTCACGCTCTACTTTTAACAATGGGAGCAGTCCAGGTTTCAAAGGATCAAGTGCTCAGAGTCAGAGCCGAGGCACAGCTGGGGCTCATGCCCATGCAGCAATTTCCTCTCTCTAATGTAACGTTGATACTGAGACATGTTAGACCTTTGGTTCTATCGGCAGATGCTGGCTGTATTTGCCTAACCTCCGAAGCTCGCTGATTGACAGTGTTAATGTATCTTTTTAATGGATGAAAGGGAAACGACAGCTTTTGGCTCACACTCAAGCACATTTCTTAAGTGCAAAATACCCTACGGCTCAATCTGCTTTTCACACAACCTGTGAAATCCATTCTTTATTGTGTTGCTAATAACTGCTGGCATGCTGCAAACAGGAGCTGCACGGCGCGCGTGGCTGCGGGAGCCGCCTCCTGCAAGGTGCTTCTTTCGCTCCCTTCCTTCATCTGAGCTACAGCAATTCGATCTCAGGAATCCCAGGCAGAAGTCAAACATGACTTCCAAACCGTTTCTCAGCTCTTTCTACATCAAAGCTCGCCCCGACCTTCCCAAGAGCAGCAGCTCTGCTGCCAAGACGCCAGGGCTCTGGCGGCGGAGGTGGGAGTTGTCCTGGGGATGGGGGCTGCACCTGACACGCACAGACTCCCCTCCTTGCTCACATCTCAGCAGGAGCTTGCAGCTGACGTGCCACCTCGTGATAGAGATTCAGCTGAAGGGAGACGGACCGTGACTCGTCTCTCCCCACGCTGCGTACCCTTCCGCTGCTTTGTGCCCCAAGTTTACAAACTGCCGTCCTGCGTAAGGCCAACAAAGCACAAGGCCCTGTTGTTCCTGACACCAAGCACGCACACAAAGCAGTGAGCATGCACCATTCATGGCCTAAGGAAACACGCAGGGTGCAGGAAGGAACAGAACATGCAGCAGCACACGCGCCAGCTGAGAACTGCTCCCGTGGCAGGAAGAGAACTGGGATTTGACAAAAGTGCTTCAGTTAAAGCGACCAAAAAGCAGAGAGGAAAAGACTGCACCACCTTGAAGGACAAAGCCCTGCTTTGCTCGCTGTTGCTCGGGTGCATGGAGCTCATGCGACCATCCCTGAGCTGCTGAGACCTGCAGAGAGGGACACGAGGACCAAACCCACAGGGGCAGCCACCGCCACTGGCTCCTTCATCTCTGTGCCTTGGGTGACACCACGCTGTGTGCTGCACGCCCTCAGAAACACCAACCCCAAACCTTCCGAATCAGCTGGCAAACTGCAGCCTTATTTAAGACAGCATTTTAGCTATAACATTTGTTGTAGTGTGTGTGGGTCTCCATGCACCTTGATTTCTACATGCTGTGGAATTTCTCTGTTTGAGACAGAACGTAAGAGACCTCCTGGGTATCACACTAAGGCGAGCTTCTGCTCAGGCCCTGAAGTCAGACACCAAAAAGCATCACTACCGGGAGCTAACAGCGATGTGTTGAGGCTCTTCTGAGAGCCGCCCTCCAGCCTTCAGCATGGCTCGGGACGCTCCACGCTCTCCGTCCCTGTTGGTGGGTTAACATTAGTTTCCTTTGGTCACCAAAGCCCTGAGTTGCACTGCACAGCGGTTGTAAGCGGGTGCGTTTCTCTGAGACATCAGGTATTCGTTGTAAAACTGCTGCATGCCCTCACTGGATAGAACTCAGGATTTCATGGCTTTATGATTTCAGCAGAAGCCGTATCCCTGCAGGCACTGCCCAGAGGCGGTGTAGCCGTGTGACATCTGCCCTCCCGCGACATCGCGGTGCTGCCAGCAGGGCACTGCTCAGCACCCGTGGGGCACAGCTGAGCGCAGGGACAGGGGAGAGCCCAACCAAGGCCACAAAGCTGATGCAGGGACTGGAGTCTCTTTCCTACGAGGAAAGGCTGAGGGAGCAGAACTCCTTGGCCTGGACAAGAGAAGGCTCAGGGGAATCTCACCAATGTCTAAAATACGTGAAGGAAAGGTGCACAGCGGGTGGAACCAAGCATTAATCTATAGAATCACAGAATGGCTTGGGTTGGAAGGGACCTTAAAGATTATTCAGTGGACACAAATCCACACAACAGACAAAACTTCAAAAACCCAGCCACATTTTCTTAGTGCCCAAGTAAATTGCACAACAATCTTAAATCCTCCCAAAGAGAATAAAAATCTCTCTGATAACATCATTTGTTACCGATGTCCTCAGCAAACTGAGACATCTCTTTTTGGAGATAGCAAGGAATGTCCTGTAACATGTGATTCTTTAGAAGAAATAGATTAAAATCCACAGAATTGGCATTAAAACATTGAGTCTGACTACAAATCTCATTTTTTTCTAAGCACACCAGCTACGATAGCAACTGCTGTCTGCAGCATCCATCCCATAGCAGGAGCCCTGCGCAGGTCTGGAGGCCAATGACCGAGTGTACAAGTGCCTAATTGAATTCAACAACAGCTGGCTCTAACAGTGGACATTTGTTTTGCAAAACAGTAAGAGCAGAAGCTGAATTTTAAAAGAAATCCGCTTTCCTAAACACAGAACTGACTCTTAGGAGAAGGCCTGGCTGGCTGTCTTCAGGACTCTCACCAACCAAAGCTCACTGGGACCACAGGATCCCAACAATGGGAGCTGCATTCCAAGGTCTGTTACTTTTCAAAGTCTTGCAGCTGTAACATCATTTAACAATAACAGTACTTGTGGCGAAGAAACTCCCTGTTATGCCAAAACTCATGGCTTTACAGTCCCATAGTACTTCACAGGTGTAACCATGAAACCAGAACTCCCACCTGCAGGAAGGTACCAGGGACGCACCAAGAAACCAGCAGGGCTGGGAGCACAGAAGGTGCGGCCTGAGCCCCATGTTTCAACAGACTGGCAGCAGGGTCTCACCACCCAGAAACGCCAGGTATGGCGAGCAGCTTCTAAGATTCAGAACACAGAAATTCAGGAAAGGGCTCTCCAATCATAACAGATTAGCATTTCAATGGAAAATGGGATGGTGCCAAGTCGTAACAGTCTGCAAAGTCCTAATTAACATGAATAACACAGCTGGATATTTTATGTATCAGCCTTCTAACTCCCTTCTTCCTGCCACTTAAGAGTAAAAATAGTAGAATGTTTTATGGAGGTTAATTCATGGCTGGTGAGGTGTGATTCCATTTTAAGAGAAGGTGGAATTGCCAGCTCCTCGCCGTCAGCCATATGGCAGGCGTGCGGCTGTTCTGCACCACTAGTGTCACAGGACAGCAAGCTGACCGTGGACGTGCAGATATTTGGGAGCATATCAATGTAATCGCCCTCCCTTCCATTCCAGGCTTGGGCTCCAAGGCATACAAGCTGATATTCAGCTGAAAGTCACCTCCTGGCAGGTTAGAAGTTAAGCATAACAGAAAATATTAATGTCAAGGTAAAAAAGGANGTACCTTCATTTCCCATGAGATCAGACAGTTGCCTTATTGCTCTGACGGCAGCTTAGTACATAATGTGTTTTGCATGCTCCTTACAAATACATCAGAATTAATACGAGAAGGAGCAGACTTCCACAGCCAGCTCTGGAACTGCATGGCTGTATTCAGGTCTCGTGTCAGCAGAGCTGTCAGAAGTGCCAGAAATGACAAGCCCCAACACAGCCAGGTTATCTCCAAGGGCTGCTCAAGCACTTCTACATCCCAGAACCCAGGCTAAAGGGCCTGCCCTCTCCAAGTAAGACACGTGCCCAAGGCTGAGGCAAGTGCAGCTCTCCACCCAAGCAAGACCCAGGACAACTGCAGCACAGCTGCACTGAGCACCTCTGAGCCTGAGCCTCCCCTACAGAAGAGCAGCAAAGGCCTTTCCCCTGCCTACGGGAAGTCAGCCCAACTCCATACTGGTCAGTGCTGAGCCACATACAAGCTGGTCTCTGCACTCACATCCCCAGCTCCGCAGCTTCCTGAGATGTGAGCACCTGGTCTGCATTCAGCCCTGCAGCCCCGGGTCAGCCAGATCCCCCGAGCAGCACCCACAGGGCAAGCAATGGTTCACCTCCAGCAAAGTTCCACCGTGTTTGTGTGCTAACTGCAGGAAGTGCTGTTACAAACTACTTTCCATTAAAAGGACAGAAATTATCTGTAGCTAAAGCCACAATACTCGGCTCTGATTCCAGACTCAGACCAGACTATCCCATTAGCATTCTCATCCCAGCTGCACAATTTTGTCCTAATGGTCACGTACTTATCCACATACTTTAAACTTAGCAAGCTTTGTGAACAACAAGAGGTGACAAGGTGTGATTCCCCCAGCCACATGGATCTGGGAGCCAATTGGTTTAATTTCCTCCCACACTGCTCTTATGGGCACAAGCCAACAAACTGGGAACACACAGATCTGCTGACAGTGCATTAAGAGCGCATCTGGATCTATGTGCCTCACTTCATCTGCAGGGACAGAGTGAAGGCTTTTCAATTGATAGGTTTTGTACAGATTTTGTTCTGAATGGGGAAAAAGAAAAAAAGTAATTCACAGCCACAAAGCACAGAGCACTGCTCCTGCATAACACAGCTCCAGTGCAGAGCACGGCCCCCGGACTCCTCCCCACCCTCAGCTCTGTTGTTGACGCTGGGTCTGGACTGGCTGTGTCAGTATCTTCTCCTCTTCCTGAAGGATACATCAGTGCCACAATGCACTCTGTGCCAGAGCTGAACCCCAGGGAGGAGCTGACCCTGCGGAACCCCCTGCTGTGTGCCTCACCATCAGAGCACGGGGCTCCCTGCAGCTCAGAGCACAGCTGAAGGTGGGCTGGGTTTGTGCACCTTATTGATTCTTCTTCTGCAACAAGCTGTGTTTTAACAGAGATTCAAACGGATGAGCCACACTGAAAGGGTGAATTTAGATACATCAGCAGGTTACCAGGACTATTCGCAGTAATGCAGGAAGACCACATTAATCTCCTAAAAAGATTCAAATGTGGCATCAAGAGCAATTACATTTCTTAACAAGAACAAATTAAGACAATTTCCCTTGCAGAAATTTCCATAATTACAAGTAATTACCTCATACTCTGAAGTCCTTCAGTACAGCCCTTACAAAGGCGCTCCCACCGAACGCTCCGTTTGGGGAGCGCAGGAGGAACCGCTGCGCGCTGTCCTCCCGTGGATCAACCCGCAGCTCTGCACTGGCACAACACGCATCCATCTCTGATAACAGCAATAAATCGCCTGTCTCCACCTGATGACCCTAAAATTAAGTTATTATGGAAGCCAAAAAGTTCCAGACTTAAAGCGCACACAGAAGAATGAACCACACTCATAAGCAAAGCCAAGGGAAGACTGAGCTACAACATAGCGTTACCCAATGGAATTATTTCTGCTGCTTAAATCCAAGGCTTGAAGCAGCACTTTGATGAGCTTTTTTTTAGGGCAATGTGGACAAGTCCGGCAACAGCTGCTCCAGCATTTGAAAAACTGCTATTAAAGCAAACAAATACCAGAGCTTACAAGAAACTGAACACATTTGCTCTTCATGTGCACAAGGACAACATGCACAATTCTCATGCACAAGGACAACACCACCTTAAACACTTGATGAAAAAATGAGGGGAAAAGCAAAAGCACGAGTGCAAATCCAATAAACCAAACAAACCCCCCGGCTGAGCACAGCAGCTCACGCAGCACTCACGTGCCCAGTGCCCACGTGCAGGCATCCTCCCAGCAGAGGCAGCCAGCAGCCGGGGGAGGCACCCACCAGAGGACCAGCAGTGACGCAGGACGGGGCTGCAGGAGCACCAGCCCCTGACCTCATTTTCTGTTCTGTAAAAACTGTATCGATCTCCCTGTTAACAAACGGAGCAGCAGTGCCACTCCTGAGTGGTTTGCATGAGTCATTTTCTTCAGTGCTCTGCGCAGCACATGACTGCAGCACGGCCGAGGCCAAGCCAGCAGCAGCGCGGGCTGCGCTCACGTGAGCACATTGGCAGCAACACAGCTCCATCGCTGCGGAGGTTTTACTGGTACAGCACTGCAGCTGAAAACAGAGCCTACTCAACACGAGCAAAGTTTCCATCGCATCACAGCAAGAGAAGGAATTATTTTACACTCTGACTATTGAGATGTTTTGCAGCTGAGCTGAACTGAGCTGAGCCATCTTCTGTGACCTCCCACAGCCACACTGGCTGCCCAGAGCCCACTCTGTTTGGGCATCGACAACAACGTGGAGATGGAAAGCAGCTGCCAACATGGGGAGCACAGCCCGAGGGGGAGGCAGCACCGCGGAGGATCCCGACATGCGAAACGGAATCTTGCAGAGCAGAGCAGCCTGGCAGCTGCCAAGGAAAACAGGAATGGTCCCGCGATGCTGCGGTAACCACGGCCCGGAGGGGTTTCCATGGCCATAGCCACAGAGCGCGTTCTGCTGAAAACAGTAAAAACAGACACGTAAAAGCCTACAGCTCATAGACATCCTAAAATCCACTTAGAGGAAGACACAGAGAGGCCCGAAAAATGCACTGACACTCCTGGGGAGCTTGTGCTTTACGTCTTCATTCTGTTGAAGATACAGTGCCATGAGATAAAGACTCTCTCTAAAAGTAATCATTGACTGGAAAGAAACTGAAGGAACGCGTGGTGCTGGCGGCACACGGCGGCACGGGGCACCACAGGACAGGTCCCACTGGGATGGGTCCCACAGCAGCATCGCCCCGAGCAGCACTCCCCTTCTCTCCTCCCAGCACTCAGAGCCAGAGACGCACTCATGCGTTCCACATATGATTCCTATTTCTTCCCTGATGTAAAACACAGTATCACACATCGTGCTACAAAGAAAGAAGGAGCCCTGCTGGTTCGAGCAGGTTTTTTCAAGGGGAAAAAAAAAAAAAAAAGGAGGAAGAAACAACAGAAAACGTATAATAGTGCACAGCTGCCAGGAGCGGGGTCACTGCTGAGAGGCGGCACCGCTCGTTCAGTTCGCGAGGTTTTCCCTTAGAAGAACGTCAATAAAAACCGCTGCCAACGGCGTTCGGGAGCCCGTCCGGACCGCACTGAGGCCACAACGGCACCGCGCGACGAGGGCCGACACGCCCGGGACCGCTGCTCCGATCCGGCGCGAGCGCGGCCCCAGCTCCGCAAGCTCCGCTCCCGAGAAGCGGCCATATTAGGAAACGGCCCGAAAGGGCTGCACGGCCCCGCGGCCCGAGGGCCAGGGGCAGAGGCGGCCCCGGGAGGGGAGCGGCGCGAGGGACCGAGCTGCGCGCGGCGGCCGAGGGCGAGGGGCACGGGGGGACCGGGGCACGGGGCAGCCCCGCGGGGACGGGACGGGAGGGGAAGGGCGCGGCCGGGAAGGGGCCGCCCCGCCGCGGGGCTCTGCCCCCAGAGTCGCTCCGCCGCTCACCTTCTTCCGGGGCTGCCATTTCATCATATTTGTAGAGCAGCGACGGGGAGCATCAAGGTCGCGCTTGGGTACCGGCGGCGNAGCCCGACTGCCGCCGTCAGCGCGGCGGTTCTGTCCTCCCCCCCTCCCGGAGCACTCGAGGCAGCGCGCCGTGAGCGGCACCACCGGGAAGGTGCAAGGGAAAACAAAGCTTGGAGAAGCCGTAGGGACACAAAAGCACAGATGTGGCCGTGCAGAAGAGGAACTCCTTGTAGCTCTACTTGTAAGAGCTGACATGTCGTGGAACTCTGCCTTCTATGATGCCAGCAGCGGGGCCAGCGTGCCCCGAAACCCATTGATTTCCATAAACCCAAAAACTAGCACCGACAGTTCCAGAGAGTTCCATAAATGGCAGAGTCCATGTTTGAGGAAACAGAACAATCGCCCTGAATGAGGCCCTGCCACTCAGCGCCGTGCTGTCAGAAGGCTTAACGCCATCCCGACACTGCAGCGTGCTGCTGGGGCGCGGCCAGCAGGAGGGCCTGGAGCTCCCTCGGAGTACTGGCAATTCCCTGGCAGGAACTGGGAGCAGCGCGCATCCGCCAGCACAGAGGAGCAGGCCTGTTCTGCACCGGAGTCCTTCCTCCAGAGATAGGCATTGCAGTTATATCTAAACTTTTTTTAATCTGCTATTGAAAAAATGATAAATAATGTTAACGCTATTTTCAAAGCTATGGAAAACATCCAGAGTAAAGGCAATAAGAATGCCTGGAGTCTGGAGGAAATGGCAAAAAGTATTCACTCTTCCAAAGTCACAGAGTTACCTGAATTCTTTAAGATCAAAGAAAATGCAATATCTCTTTTTTTTTTAAGGTCTCAGTTCTCCTCTAGCTTGGAAGCTACTGAAAAAAAGTCTTTTTCTAATTAATCTTTGGCAAAAAGCTAGAACTATCTCATCTCTTGCAAGGACTCCCACCAAAAATTTGTCTGCAGAGAAAAAATGGCCAAACCAGGGCTTTTGCCCTAAAATTAGGCAGTTCTCTAAATTAATAGATGAAGTCCTGTGATACAATCCATCCATCTCATCTCATGGGAAACAGACAGTGAAACGCACTCAGCCGCCTCCCAGAACTCCAGAGGAGAGCCCTGCCCCATGCCTCGTGCCGCAAAGAGAACAGCTGCTGCCCTGTCTCCTGGCATCTCAGCTGTGACTTTCAGTATTTGTGTGTACACATCTATACATAATAGATGGGGATGTTGCGGGGAAACGAGAATTACTGCAGAGGGAGAAAGAGAGAGGGCCTTGACACCGTGTAGCCGTGGTGCGGCTACACCACTGCGGTGTTACCAACACTGCTGGTGACAAATGTAAAGCAGAGCACTGCATAATCTGCCACGAGAAAAACCAGAACCATCCCAGTACACCCAGTGAGTGTCCAGAACTTCAGCAAAGACAATGCATGTAGGAAAATACAAATAACTTACAGGTTTCCACGTGAAGAACCAGGAAGAACTCTGCCCACAAAAGGGAAAGCCTAACACTAACAGAATAACCAAACTCATCTCTACAAGGGACATACAGCAGCAAAACATGGAGAAGAAATACCTGAACTCATGTGGTACAGCTCCGTCTTCAGCAGCACACACGCTGATATTCTAAAATATTCAGAAACAAATCCAGGGGGGACAAATCCATACTGCTTTGCAAGGGAGAACCCAGTTACTCACGTTTACTGGGGAACTTCCAGGCTGAGATGCTTGAGGATGAAGATTTCAGCCACAAACAGAAATTTTCTGGCTAGTGGCTGTTTCTGCCAAGTGATGCATTGTCTACACATAATGTTGTGCCTGTAAAATAATTCTGTGGTAGCCTCATGGAAAAGATGTATTTCTATAGTTCATTGGGTAGGGAATATTTTCTAAATTTTAACTGTCTCCTACCAAGGAAGATGGCTGCTTTCTAACTGCTGACTGGGACTGCTACTGGCTTACGAAGCTTCAGCTGTGTCACTGTCCGATCCTGAGCAGAAAAGCCATGTCTGGGACCTGCTCTCACTATGACTTCCACTTCCCTCTTCCCACAGCGAGCACAATTGCTGCTGCCAGGGGGACAAGAGCAATTTTACCACAGCGTGGGTCAAAGCAATACCTGGGAGGCAAAAGATTTAACAAAATACATTCTCTTTGCTATCCACCCTCTCTTGGAAAAGGGACTTCTCCGGACCTTCCCGCAATGACCTTCATCACCATCGGCTGTCTCAGGTGAGGAGCCCAGAGCGGAACAGCACCATGGCAGCGCGGTGCTGCTCTGCGGGGCGCCTGCCCCGCGCCTCCGGGAGCTGCGACAGCGGGTGGTCTGCACTGCCGCACCGCTGCCTGTCGACAGCTGGGCATCTTCCGCAGGAAAAGCTCTGTCTCCTCCTCCTCGAGGACATTTTTGCAGATTCCAAAATAACATAGCTTGAGTTTGAGCAGAAAACTTTATTCTCCATCACAGCACTGAAACCGTGCCTTATTTTACATGACACGTTATTTATTATTTATTAGTGGTAAAAGCAACTGTACACGAGGCACCTTCCCCACCTTCCAGAATAGCACTTCCTACCAGGAACCCGCAATGCTGCACAGCCACGGGGGACAGCAGCAGACGGAGCGGTGCTGTCGAGGCGTGCCCAGAAGGTCCCAATCACAACGAGGGCATCGGCCCCACAGGAGCCCACAGCCAGTGCTCGCAGTGCTCCCACCACGGCTCTGCCACTGCCCCAGGTGAGCGCTTCATGCCGGAGGAGCACCTTTTGTGACTGAGGCCGTAGCATTTAGATTCTTTCTAGGCAAGGACAAAACCCAGGAAGCCCAGACCGTACCTCGTGCATGAGGAATTCAGAAATACATATTTCCAACTCTAAGTAGAAGGATTGAAAAGCAAATACAACTTTGCTCCACGTTCCAATATTCACATCATTCCCTTATGTCTCCATGAACAGTTCCCAAACGCCGCAGCTCCGTGAGGACACTGTTCCTCGCGCTGCTGCTCCCAGCGGGACGGCACCGCAGCACTCCGTCCCGTTGCCAAGCAACCAACCATCCCAGGGATGCGCCCTGCAGCCATCAGCGCTTAAACCACTGCTGCTGATGGAAAAATATGGATTTGAGAATGAAAATGGGCATGGCTAAACCAGACAAGAATATTCTTCTTGAGCAGCTGGGTTACTCTGTGGCAACCTGGGAGGCCGCAGTTTGTCTGCATCTGAGAAGTCCCTGTCAGACTCCTTGGAGGCTGAGCAGGCTTTCATTAGTCACTCAGCACTGCGACTTCACGTTTTTATTGTTCCAGTCACTTTTCATCTGTCTCACTACAATAAGAATCTGCTATTTCTGCTTTAAACTCAACATATAGCAGCTAGAAACAAATTGCAATAAATAGTGCTTTGCCTGCATTTTTGCATTTGACAAATACAGCAGTAAATGAAGCCCCTTTAGATGAAGGCACTGCCTTCCAGCCACGGCCCCGTGTTCCTTCAGCATCTGCTGAGGACATTCGGTGTCTGACGATGTAGGAGCGCGCAGCAGCACAGCAGAGGGCTGCGGTCACTGCAGGAACGCAGCGCTGCGCACACGCAGCCACCAGCAAAGCGGAAGAGTCAGAGCAACCACCAACCCCCCGCGGTGCTCCAGGTGGGACAACTTGCCCCACTCCTGTGGGGATGTACCTCAGCAGGGCGCCCTGAGGAGACATTTTCAAAGCATTTGCCACTGAGGGAAGGGATGAAGCAGCCCGAAGCAGGCAGAGCCCAGCAGCCTGTGGAACAATCCATCTCACGACTGCATCCATCAAACACCGCCTAGCATGCGGTCAGCTTCCTGAAGGCACCAGTGCAGCACAAATTGCTTCCCCAAACACCTCTTCTGGAGCTCGCAGGGATCTCTGCCAGAGGAAATGGGGGGAGGAAGGCACAGAGTTTTGTCACGCTGCATATTGTGCTCGTCCTGCTTTCCAGGACACAAAACTTTGCAGAAATGCAAGGTTTAATTCAAAATTCTTTTTCATTTCCCTCTGAAAAGGCTATAGGGTACAACTATTGTAAAGGATCCGTTTTGTCAATTCAAAATTTCTCTTCTGCACAGTGGAAATGAAAGTACAACACCCATCCTACTCCCGAGCCCTGAGATTTTCAAGAAAAAATTCTGTAGCAGTCAGAAACAGCACTTACAGCTCTCTGAGGAGTCTTCTCCAGCGGATTTACAATGACAGACAGCTCTACTGCTGAACTTCCTTGTAAAGTACGGAAGAGGAATTTCGTTTGTGTCTGTTCACATTTTCAGCTGGGAATTCATGAATAAGAGATGTGACAATTCATCCATATTCAGTATAATCTTTTAACCATTCACAGGAGCTACACAGCAGCCCCTTTCTCTGTTACAGCACCACAAGGAAGGAAGAAAGGAATAGATTGAACTTCTGTACCATGAGATAGTGCCTACAGAGGCACAGCCAACAAGCTCTCAGAAAAAATTCAGATAGATCTTCAGCAAGAGGACCAAGGAGCAGCGGTTTCTTTAGGCTGCAGTTAACGTGAAGGAAAACTCGCCACTGCCAGGTCTGAGATAACCATTTTAAAAGCATGAAACAACCGTGAGGCGCTGTAAAGCATCACCAAAATCATTGCAGCATGGACAATTCGCATTCTGAAGGTCTGCACCTCAGATTCCTGCTGCTGGAGAAGCATCTGCAGATAGAGGCTTAACTTCCACCGTCCCTATCACCAACACGACCAGCCCAGCCCTTCCGGTGTCCGCGAGGCGCAGCCACATGCAATCCCATGGGGCGTGGTGCACTCCATCTCTTGCAGAACCTCCTCTTTCCAGGAGCACCCCTATCAGATGAGTACGTATAGATGTAGCTTAGTGCACTTCGCCATCACGGAGAAGTATTTCCAATGCACTTTTGCTGAACCTCACCACTTTGGACCGTAAGCTTAGCTGAGCTCATGGAAATAAGAACCCGAATACCCAATGGCCGCTGTGAGATGCAATCAGTTCTGTTCCACGAAGCACAGGCCAGCACCCTCCTACACCACAGGACATTCACTCAGAACCTCACTTGCAAGGACATTTTTCAGCATGAAGTCATGAGAGTGTTTAAGAATAACTAGGTCAGCTGTAGCACAAACAGCCTAAAAATACACATGAATGTAGCTGGGTCACATAACATCTTGTTTTCACTGGAAGATCACAAGACTTTGTGAGGTTCTAACATTTTTCTACATGGAGGAACAGTAGGAGCAATCATGCAGCAATTGCCACCCAAGCCTGATAGGAAAAGTGTGGGGCAAGTGGTTTGCAAGAAATAAAAATAAGAAAATAATCAAGCTGCGTCTACATAAGTGGTTACCGATGTTAAAAGCCCTCTTCCTTCTACAGAACGAAGAATACAGCAAATGGTTTGTCTTGTAGAAGAGAAAGAAAACTCATTTCTGGTAACACTTGTTAAAGGTTTATGCCCTGAGTCTGAGGTCTGGGAGTATTTGCTGTGCCTGCCCAAGCACAGTGGTACGTACAGGACTGCGCTGCTCCTCGTTAAAATAGCTCAGAACACAACTGGCCTCCTCAGCTCCCGAGCACATGGCGCTAGGTGCTGACAGTCTGACTGCCTCCAATTACCACTCGCATGGCCAAAAGCCCCATGGCTCCCAAACAGAAGGGAGCAGATCCTTCTTGTGGTGCGTGGTTTCAAAACTCAGCAGAAGAATGGCTTCTCAAAAAGTAAAAAATATTAACCCCCCAACAAGACTCAGATTTAACATTCCTCTGAGGCAATGATCAGAGTACATCTTCAACAGACCTTTCAAGAATGGCACAGCTCCACAGAATCCACAGTTGCAGTTTATCTGTGCAGCTATCACAGGAGTCTCCTTGTTTGTACTTACATAGAAATCAGCAAATTACAATACCATTAGTTAGTAATAATCATTTTAGCATGAAAAATCATCAGTAAACATCAAAAAAAAGCACCAATATACTAAACCAAAAATCTCCTAAGCTTGAAGTGTACTCTGCCTGTCCACCTGGACAAGTTCCCACCTTTCTGCAGGCGCTGGCACTCCCCTCCCGCTGCCCCCAGCAGCTCCATGCCCCACGCCACTCTCAGTCTGTGCAAAGGGAAGGAGAAGCACAGCTAAACCGAGCTCTCTGTACACCAGCAACCAGGTACACACCGTACTTCAGACAAACAGCTGACCTCAACATTTAGCAGGAAATTGTATTTTCACCCTGAAGTACAGAAAAATGAACCCCCCCCCTTTGCTTTTATTGCATGTGAAGCAGTGCTGGGTGAGAGATGCAGGTGATCCCCAGAACACGTCCATCTGCAGAGCTCTGTGTTAGTGGCCAGAACAGCAGCTGGCACCAGACGCCTCTGCTGGAATCAAGTCGTAACCAACCATAATGGAGAGTAAAAGACAGGTGGAAGCTGTAGTACATGTAATAAGTGTAGTAACCCCTGATTCTCATCTGCTGCAAAGCATTCATACTAGCAAACTCTAAGCATGTGCTCTGGATAAAACAGGAGTTCTCAGAGCTCATCTCTGAGCTACACAAAAATGCTGAATAAGGCCTTCTGCCCAGGCTGCTCCTGACAGAGGAACCCGGGGCGGGGAGCGAGAAACGGCACTTGGCAGCTGCCGGGGGTCTGACCGGGCCCAGAACAAGACATTCCCATTTCATCTCTCAGTATCTTTACAAAGATGACTTTTCCATTTCTCAAAGTGCATTCCAGCACACACATCTGGCAGTGCACCGCAGTGCAAACAGCATTTACTAGCTCTCAGTGCATATGTTATGCATCCAATGACATCATGCACTCCTCGGTTTGCCAAAGCTCCGTCTCTACTGCACAGACCACCAAAACAGAGCCTCAGAAACCCCCTGGGGAAAAAGGACCAACTTCCAACCCAAAAGATTTTCCCCTTGCAAAACTGTATTTAATGCTTCATCTGTTGCACTGTATTCTCTCCCACTCACACCCATTCTACTCCCATCTATTCAGTTTTCACATCATTGCTAAACTGCTTTTATTACATCCTTTCTATAGAGGTTTTCTCTCTGCAGAAGGCTGTAACTTCTCTGAACACAACGTGTCTTTTTCCTTTTACTCACAGTGAGTTTTTAACTCTTCATCCACCTGAAAACTGGAAAATCTGTATTTCCCCCACAAAGCTGTAGTTGTTTCTCACTGCCGAGGGTAACAGTAGGTGTTCCAGCACGGACTGGTGATCTCTGGAGACAGGATCCATGGCTCCTCTCGTTGTGATGCCCACTGCCTGCATCGGCTCCATATTGAGGAACGTCTCTGGCCCACATAAATGTTTTTACCATCTAAGGCAAATAAGAAGAAAAATAATTCTGTCCTCTGAAAATGTTTGTGTTCAGTCATAACTAAACCTTTTGAGACCTTTTACAGAGAGGAGACATGCCAGCATCAGGGGACCTCACTAGCCCCAGCTCCGTGTGCTCAGCAGTGAGGCCAGGAGCGCTGCAGACAGACACAGCTACACCCAAAGCCGTCTGGGAGCCTCATCCCAGCAGCGGTGGCATGAGGATGCTCACAGGCCAAAGCCAGCAGAAGGCAGTCTTTTAAAACACACTCGTCCCAATGCTGGCAACATTGAATTTTTGAGACTTCCTAAAATATATTTGGAGGATTATGTATCATGTTCTTTAATAGCCCTCTCATCTCTGAATTTACCAAATTAATACTAGAACCTAAATATTTCTACAGCATCCTGTGTTAGCACACCCTAACACATAATTAAAATGTGTGTGGAAAAAACACCTGATTTCTCACACACAGAGAAAGCTGATCACTGCACTGATACGCAGCCACCACCTCAGCTGTCATACACGGGTACAAGCAAGTGAAGCTTTCTTCCATTTGCTCCTTGAGATATCCTGACTTTGAGCCCTCATTGCTTCCTTCCTCCTCCAGCTGTCCTCCAGCCCCCGGCTTTAAACAGGTTACCAGAGGAATAGGTGTAACACTGAGTATTAGATTTGCGTGTTTTAATGTACTGCTTGATCATCTCATTAGGTGTCCTACTCTTCTTGTATCATAAAAAGCTCTAAATAACCATCTCCTATTTTTACTCTCTGTTGCCTTTTTTACAGCCTGAGTAAAAGTATCTATATTTTATCTATACTGTCTGCAAGCATTCTCACCTCTCAGCCACTCTTTATCTGTTCACAAGCCTTCTTCTGATGCTGTTTTCTTTTTCAAAGTTGACCATTGCAGTGATCAATTTTTGTTTATTCTAGCTACAAGGATGCTGAATTCAATCACTGTTGCTTATTAGTAGTCACATATTGAATACAGTCCCAGACACTGCTTAGTTTCCAGATTTTGTTCTGTTAAGCCCCAATAGATGGGTGATAGAGCCACCCAAAAGTATTTTTGATTGGAGCAGTTATAGACTAAAAATGCTGGGTCACAAAATTTGGCTTTTCATGTAAATTTCTGTTCCAGTGCAAAATTAATATTTTTTTTCACATTTGGGAAGATGAAACGAGACAAAAAGGCACCATGAGATCTTACAGCCCATTGCAGGGAAGGCCAAATACCTGCTTCCCCAAACTCTGCCTCAAGTCATTACAGACCTCCAGCTGAGCTTTTGGGTTTACTGTTGTTTGTTCAGGGAGCTGGGAAAGATGGGTGAGACACACTGGGTGCAAACGAACACTTATAAAGGCAATTTTTGTCAGGGGAAGTGGCTGGGAGGGTGCTTTGGTTCTAAAAGCCAATTGTTTGAGTGTTTACTCAACTTTTTAACTATAAATTTAGCTTTCTCTACTCATTAGAGAAATATTCATATCCTGTAATTGTTCGCTAGTAAAATAAAAACCAGTTAGATATTGTTTAAACATTTGAGCTGTTTAGCTGTTGGGAAACACTCCAGGACTAACAATTCCTCGCATCCGGTTCCTGCACAACGCTTGTGATAAAGTCCCTGTACCTCCTAACCGCAAAGGGAATGTGGTTTACCATCACCACCTGGCTGAAAGACAGGAGATGAAGCTCCCACACAGCTCCAAGGACCTCACCTACAGAGTGAGTTTCTCAAACACAGTGTCAGACTGAACCCGAAGGCTGCACAGCATTCCAGGTGTGCTGGCACCTTCTGTGGTTTCTCCCGGAAGAGGAGATGGTGCTGAGAAGTACGCAGGCTCCCACGCGCGATGCATCCCCAGTCAGCGGGAGGGGCCGGGGCTCCATGCAGTGTTGGCCAAAGGGAACGAGCCAGGCAGCAAGATTACTGCACAGCCATTAGGGTGGTGGATTTCAGAGCTGCATGTACAAATTCTCTCGAGCACCTGAGGTAAAATATAAACACCATCTTCCAGCCTGATAACGAGCAAACTGTTAAGCTAAACAAGGACCAGCGAGCCCACGCGCTCACCTTGCTGGGAAAGCTGCCTTCATGCCTCACATTCACAGAACGTGCGTTTGTGCACACACAGGCTGCTCTCTGTTCTACAGTGTGATTTTATAGAACAGGAATTCACAGAAGCTACAGTAAATTTTTAATTGCAGAAATGCAGATAGTTATCTTATACAAAATTTAAATTTTCCGACTTTATTAAGCACCATAACCAACACCATAAGCCACATATCTACAAATGCTTAACAATGTTTGTAGCTCCAGAAATTATTTATCTCTTTAATTAATAGCTTTGAGCATTCTGAAAAACAATTTTTATTGTTGGCACTTCAGAGATTTCTTTTTTTTTTTGGGGGGGGGGAGGATGCTGTCTAGAATTTTTTTTGATGAGACAGGAGGAAAACAAAGAGCCGCATTCAGTGGGAGAAGCTGCAGGAGCGCAAGGGACCGCGGGTGTTTCCAGGCCAGCACCACCGTGCCGCTTCAGACCCTCAGCCGACGGCTCCGGCGCACGCTGCTCCTCTCTGAGCGGGTTCAGAACCAGCGCATCCCACGTGTGAGACAGAGCAGAACAAATATGGGCACGCATGAAATCATGTAAGCACCTGATCTCATTTTTATTCTTCAGAACAATAGTTGAGATCTCTAAAAAGCTGTTTCCTACACACGCTCCTCCCATCACATTCCTTTTCTGCTGCATTCTCTGTTTCGCTGCAGCTCCCCAAACTCTGATGACCGCGCTGCAGCCCCACGCGTTCCCTCTGCAACGCGCAGGTTTCTGCTCGCCGGGGTTCAGAGCTATAGCTGGCCTCTTTTCAGAACAGTCACAAAGTCCATTCTTTCCAGGCACATCTCTGTACTGCAACCAGATCCAAGAAGCTGACATTTTTTATTTAGCACTCCTGTGTAAGGATCATTCAAAATTTACTCCTTGAAACACAGTTGCTTGCATTTCCCATCTGTCAGGCTCACAATACAATGTAATTTCCTTGAATGGACTCGTAACAAAAGTAACAGTCAGGTGTGTCAACACTAAATAAACACCGGCCTGCCACACATCCAACTCTCTGGGGTCAGATGGCTGCCTGTGTTTGTAGCAGAGATCCGAAGGAGCCGGAGCCTGACACACATCTCCAACGCCATGGGAGAGGATTCAGGGAAAATGCCATAAATTACTACTTGCAACACAGGCTTCCAGGAGCGCTGCGGCTGCTGCTGGAGAACTATCACAGGCAAAGCAGGATGCCCAAGCACTGAAAAATTAAAGATGACCAAGAAGCTCGCAGGTGTTGCTGTGTGCTAACTGCAGTTACCTTCACAAACAGCCTCGTGACACGCTCGTGACTGCATATGAAGGAACACCGACATCCTTCATATTTCTTATTCTAATTGCCAGAAAATCAGATGCCATTCTGTTTTTTTCTATTATCTTTAATTGAACTCTGTCTTCTGCAACACGTAGTGGTGCTTAAGACATGTATAAACTTTAAAAAAAAATCTTAATTTTTCTTAAAAGCTGTTTGTCTGATTTTTGCCCTAGAAACCTGCAATCCAGGGAAGTTTAATATACACTATATGCTAATTTCCCTTCCCTTCCCCCCTTCCCCTAGTCCCCCCAATCTCATACTTTCAAAGCCCTGAAATACAAATTCCACACTACAAATTTCCGTTCTTCTCAAGTCAGTTCAGCCCATCTGAAATCCCGGTGTGAATGCAGCATCTGATCGTAGGAACACACAGGCTGTGCACACAGTGAGACCAATGGGTTTCAGATCCCATTCTCAGAGCTGCCAGGAGCCAGCTGGACAACCTGCAGCAAATCTCAGTCTCTTCATCCATAAAAAGGGAGCAGTGATGCCAAGTTTGAAAACTTCCTTGATATTTCCCAACAAATTTATGTTGATTCCACAATTAACAACTTCAGGTTAAGGCAAGCTCTCTCTCCAAAGCTCACTAAGCACGCACTGACTGAACACAGCTCTCGTTTTCCAGGTACTATCTATCTAGCCAAAGAAATAAAAAAGAGAGAAACTGTCCAGAATTCCTGTTCTGAAGCATTCCAGAAGCCCAAGAAGTGACGTGGGCAGGACCCTGCTGATGCCGCCCAATTCACAGGGGAGCTGTCCAGCAAAGCACAATCTGAAAGTTACCATGATAACAGAAGTAAAACCAAGTTTGAGTTAAGGTTTTCTTTTCCACACAACACTTAGAAAAAACATTAAACTAAAGTCTATTGAGAGATACAGTTCCATGGAACAAACGGGCTCAGGAACAGTTAAGATAAGTTCTTGAGGAGAAGTCCATTGGTGACAGCAAAAATACAACAGCTCAAATGACACCTCCGGGTCAGAGGGCCCCTGAATCCTTTTCACAGCCGTCAGGAACAAATGTTTGCAAGGGAAAGGCTCACCCAGAACATCCCACTTCCTTCAGCATAATCCCAACGGGCATAATTTAAACATGGTACTCCATTACGTGGACCTTCAGTCTGATGCCACATGGCAGCTCTTACAGAAGAGATGACATTCATCATCTATCAGCTGTATCTGAAGGGAACAGAGGGTTCAATGCGACAAAAGCAGACTTTCCATCCTTCACTGACCACCCTCATCAGTTCCCTTCAGGGGAAGGAAGGACCAGACAGCCAGCACTCTTTACCTTCCCTCTGGCACATAAGTGCTGTGGGATACACAACTTGGATACGTGCGTTTTAGTGCTTGTGTGCATGCGTGTTTAAAAAAAATCATCTTGCTTTAATACTTCGTGTAATACTTCACATTTCCCTTCTGTCATTGCGGTTTGCATTTTGTTTGAGAAGGAAAAAAGCCTACAAGCAGACTGCCACAGTGACTGAAACACAAGCTATATAACCCACGGCAAGAACGACGTCTCCTTTTTCACTCTGAATGATGGAAGATTATGAATTATTTAATGCAATGTTTCAGGAAGGTTCCTTTCTATTTTCCATACGAGATGAGGTTCAGTTAAAGGTTTCAGAGTACATTCTCTCTCTGTTAGCAGCCAGGATAACCTGGCTATATTAGCTCTTCCAGACAAGAAATAAAATAAGTTTTCAGTTACAGGCCTACCAAGCACATTAAATATGACTCACTGATGCCCAACACAAGTCTAAGAAAATCCATCAGATACTCAGTTTATGAGGATATTTTAAAATGCTTGGAATGCTAACAAAAAGGATGCCTTTATTATACATTTTGATACACACCAACATCCAAGTGCTCTATTATTTCTTTAAGCTGGACCTAAGACAACAGCTTCAGAATGAGAAAAGCAATACAGGAATTTGCATACCACTGCCAACTTCTGGAAAAGCCATAAGAAATTATAAAAATAACTGCACTGCACAGCTTCCAAATCTTGTATTTCATGTTTAAGGTCTTACAATAGTTTTCTCATAACTTCCAGAGAGATTTGGTTATTTGACTTCGGGCAACACACTGGACATTTGAAAGTGAAAGGAAAGAAGGTAAGAGTTCAAAACTAACTTAAATCCAGAAAACAAAGCAAAACCGGAGCAAAACTCACTATATGGCAGAAAGCACAGTATTGCTTAATTTTTTTTTATTTACTTAACTTTAATGATGTAATGACTGTATACCCAAACAAGAAATCCAGGATTCCAAGGGCAACAGAAGAATCCAGACGCAGCCTCCAAGAATCCCCTCCAGTTTCTTACTGCCACACAGCCACCTATCAGCAGCTCTCAGAAAACAGGAAGCCACACTGTATTCCTTTCCACCCACAGTATCTAAGAGACTCTTCCAAGTGCACCTTAAATGCTACTGCTTTCCGTCGGCCACAGCTACATCACAAATCCAGAGTCAGTATGAATCCAGGATGCTAATCGCCTAACAAAAGTAGATCCACCTTCCACAGAATAAAATCAAAAGAGTCTGAAGTGCAGCTTTTTGTGATTTATTAATCACAATAGTAAATAACATAAATGTAGTAAAAAGTAGCAATTGGTTGGAATAAGAGGACTTACAGACACTGCAAAGAAAAACAGATGTTTATACGTAATGTAAATCTCATAGAAAACCATTCTAGGCAGCACGTGTTCCCCTCCCATTCCTCTTGCAGCAGTGGCACACAGTGCAACTTCAGGAGCCCATTTTACTAGAACGTGCATACTGGCCATATCCAGTTGGAAGTCAAAGAAAAATAAAAAGCATTATGAACAACATACACATTGGAAAAAAATATGTATCTTATAAGTATCTAAAAAACACAATCATCTGTAGATGTCAGCTCCCGGGGCACTGCTCCTGCAACACGTAAGCAGGGAGCGGCCTCTCGTGTGCGCTTTGCTCATTACAGCTCTTCACAATCCTCAGCTGCCGACTGCGAATGGCCACTACAGTGTTTCAAAAGAAATTAATCCCCAAGATGAGGAAACTAGCTCCTTGTATGCTGAGAAAAAAATAGGAATAAATGTCTCATTTCTAAGAATAAGCAAACAGAAAAAAAACACTGGAGAGCTGACAGCTGATCAGAAAAGTCACCTGGCACCTTCTCAGAGCCTGAGGAAGTAATGAAAGAGGCAACATGAGGGTTTAGTCTAAAACTACAGGGTACAAAGTCCAGCACTGTGTAAGCAGATGAAGACAGCCCACATTTCTTAGAATGATGCTGGGTGGCTCTGTGCCTGACTCTCAACAAGCAGGTAACAAGGTGTTTTTTCTTAACCACCACCCTTGCAAACCAAGTTTGATTTCTGAAATCCAGAATTATTTCTGATCTCTAGAGGTCCCTTCCAGCTTCAGCTGTGCTGTGGTTCTGTGAGCTGGAGATGCATGAGCCTCAGGATAGCATAACACATCAAGTTCTAGCAAAGCCAAAAAAATCTGTTAAATAGTTTTATGCCTGAAAAACTGGAATGCATCTTTCTGTAAATTAAGGACAGATTGTAAGCAGGAGAGCAGAACTGGAAAGTTCCTTGCTCATCAAATTAAAAACAAGAGGCCTATTCATGAAAAACATTATGTGGTCAAGTCACATTCTTTTCTTAGAAGTTTTACACACAACCAAGGGTGGGCATTTTGCTTGCAATTCTTTGAGGAACTTCTAGGTTGTGATGGATTACTACAGCACATGTGCGTAAATTTCCAAAGATACGCAAGCAGTCAGAAGTAAAGGGGATGAGCAAATGTCCCTTCTCTGTTTTAAAGGTCTGAGCATATGATTAACACCTGGAGTGAGTTAAGGAAATACCCATGCAAGCTACTTCGCTGCATTCCCTTACAGTTACATGACAACATTTAAACCCTCCTGCATTTCCAGTACTCAAAGGCCTCACAGCTCAAAATCTCCTCTTTTCTGCTCTGCCTTTCAGATTTCTTCTCTATCTGCATAAACAACACCACATTTTTAAATGAAGCAGAGCAAACGGACAAAGATCAGTAAGGGAAACGTGCCTGAGGAAAAGTGGGAGCCGTCCATCCTAGTGACTTTTGGATTGCATATGCACAGTGCATTCCTTTTGCATCAGCTAAATTCTTCAGGGCTCACCTTTTCTCTAAAAGGCAATGCAGCTCAAAAATAGCTGGGCATGAAAAATGCCACTGTTCCGAGAAGCAACGAAAATAAAATCACCTAAATCCAAAACACCAGCAAGAACCAAGAAGAGACTGTTCAGACGTCAGAGTCACAGAACACATCCCTCATTTTTGCTTTCCATGCCCAGGATTCTCTTTGCAGCCATGTAGCCTGAGGAATTGAATAAAAATGTTCTTGAGGCAGAATAACAGCAAAACAAAAAGAACTGTTTGGCAGGAAATCAAAAGAACAAAACAAGCCTGATCATACGGTATTCCCAAAATATAATTCCTGAAACTCTTTTATCTTTCAATTTCTCAATGATATTTACACAAAGTATTTTGAAAATAGCAGAGCTTAGGAGCCAGTCCTCTCAGATAAGCACTGCAAACATCAGTTCTGTGTGTTGTTGGAAAAAGCACGCTATGGTCACACAGCACAAGGCCCGCAGTAAGCTATTCTGATCCATAACAGATCAGAGCATTTCTTATCATCATTGCTTCCTCACTGCCCATGTTTGGCTTAAAGTTGCAGTAGATGAGCAGATGTATTTGTACAAATATACTTGCTTGTTAATAAACAAAGAATGCTTTAAAGACCAACTTCAAGGGCGGCAAGTTCTGTTAAAAGACTTTCAGACACAGCACTTCATGATAGAGCCTTTTTTATTTTTCATTAAGTTCAGAAGAGGATAATTGCAGTGGGACCTCTAAGAGCTCGTTGGGCACACAGCACACCACCGCGCCCCAGTGGTGCAGAACGCAGGGAAACGCAGTTATGTCGTGTTATGGGAACGTTGCTCAGATTTTATAGTATTCAAAACAAATTCTCATAGTTATGACCTCACAAAAATATCTTAGGAGAACTGGGCTTAGGGGAGCATCAAAACTTCAATTAACTCAGAAGTCTGAATGGAAATAAAAGCTGCATGAAAATTCAAAGCGATACACAACTGTGTTTGAAAGCAAGAACAAACACCTTCTTGCTTGCTCTGCTGTCTGATTTCACAGCTTTATTTCATAATACTTTTGGTTTTTGTTTGCCATCCTCTGAAGCATGGATCAGCTTAACGCATTGGCGTGATTACAGAGCGGGAATGTATTTATTCCAAACACATGCAAGATCTCAGCTGTGATATTTCCCCTGAGCATTGTAGATTCTGGTAACAAAAAATAAAAGATTTTAAAAATAACAAATTGTACACCAAGATAAAGGATGATGAAGAAATGTATATCTAGTAATTTAATCTCAGAAAACCTGGATTCAAAAGAGACTCATTTTTGAACTGCCCACGTAAAAAGACATTGGTTCTGTATTTAAAACTTGGTTTTCTCCAAGAGAACACAAGCCACATCTGGTAAGCTCCCTCTTCTGGCTAATCAGCAATATGCTCAGGTTTTTAGTTGCATACATTTCAAATGTTCCCAATTACGTTCTATCAATAAGAACCAAACAGATTTCTAAAATAATTACAAAGTAGTTTTTGATGTCGAAATATGCAACAAAAGCAGTCAGCTCCAGTCAGTGCCCTCCTGCTGCTGCACCCGACGCGTGGTGCACACAGCAGCCAGGGGCCACCCAGCATCGCTGCCAACACCCGCACCTGTCAGACATCAGCACCACTGCCCGTTCTGTTATCAGACACCCAACACAACTCGAGATTTCTGCGTTCAAAAAGTATCAGAGTAATTAATTAATCCCCAAAGTACATTTTCCTGTTTTTAATCTAAAATTAGGATTGTGTCATAAAAATACAAATACACAGGTTAAATCAAAACTTGAGTGTTTAAAATGAGGAGAACACACCTCACGTGTTTGAGTGCCACCTTCCAGGATCTCCCTCCTCTGCAGCGGCTTCCAAAGCACTGCTGCTGCCACGCGCTGCCCCCAGCAAGCAGGAGCAGGGGAGCACAGCAACGCTGCCTGGTGCACAGCTGTCGCCAGGACACACAGGACTGTGCCCCGAGGAACCCCAGAGGAGCAGAGCTGTGTGGGAGGGAGGGCAGCCACCCTGTTCACATACCAGTAAAACGGGAGGAGGGACAAAAAAAATGCTCAGTGGCCAGGAGAGCCTAACTGCCTCTGCTTCATCCAACCAGGAGCTGTTTTCCAGTTCAGGCAGAAAGCTCACTTATATTTCTGTTCTTTAACTAAATAGAAAGAAACAAAGACTCCTCTGTGACTTTTCCATAAAGGGAGGAGAGTTGCCCAAGAGCTGCAGCTACTGCAAATGCCAGCATCCCTCTGCTTTACAGCAGCTTTCAGTCTCCATTCCACAGAAATGCAATAAATAAATAAAAATCTGCAAAATACAGCTCATTAGAGGTCATCACAGTTAATCGGTGTTTCTCTCTCTCACTGACTGTCAACAACACGAAGACAACCGCCACAGCTGCGTGCTGAGCAGACAAGTGCTGTCCCAGGTAGCGCCAGGAGCCAGCAGCGCCCGCTGCCAGGAGGCTCCCTGCAGCGGGAAGCACGCGCCTTTAACACGGCGTTCCTCCGATCCTTCCAGACACTGACCCCTCTCCTTGCTCTTGGTGGTATTTTACAAAAACAGAATTACTGCAAATACTTTTTAAACAGGAAACTGTCACCAACAGATTCCAGGGTTTCAGTTTCATTCATCATAACTATATGTTAATTTATATTGCCAATTTAGTTACGCTGTTAAATAGTTTCAAATGCAGCGATAGAAAGTACTACAGCACTGAATTCAGTTCTGACACCAGCATGAATCCTAAGCCTCTGCATCTAGTCGGGCTTTTTTTAATCACACAAACTGCAAATTGCAGAGAGGCTTACTCCAAATAACGAGGAACACACTGAAGCTTTTGGAGAAACATTAAGCCATGGTATAGAAGAGAAAGGAAATGAAACTACAAAGGTTAAAAGTGGAAACTAAATGAGATAAATAAATACATAAAGTGTTGCAATTTAAGATGGCAACTCCAAAAAACACAATCTACAATAGAGAATGTGTTTCCCTGGGCCATCCGTTGCGGACCCTTCTGAGGCAGAAAGCCATCAGCAAGGTGCTGTCTCAGGAGCTGCAGGAACAGCAGAAGCTTTCACAGCACTGAATCCTCAACCCACATGCATTTATCTAGGAGCAATTTTGTGTGCTGTAACTGGAAAGTACACCATGTTATAAAAATACTTTATAAAAACACTTCCATTTTCCATATGAAGCTATAATATGCAGGCATGAAAAACCAGTGCAAGTGAAGTAATGGAGAGCTTGGAAATGTGGCTGCTACACAGTTAGCCAATGGAAGAACGCTCATGCTTTCAGTTACAGGGCTGCCAAACACCCAGACAAGATACAGGCAAACAATGACGAGAAAAGAGAGCAGCCAATGTCAATTTAAAGGTATACAATACATTCTCAATGTGGATCTGATAATGACAAGTTTGGATCTGTGCTTGGAGCACGGGTAAAGTAATTAACCAAGTCTTAAAGAAGCACATGATAAGATTTTTCTAGAAGCTAGTAAACAACTGAAAAACAGAATACAGGATTTACAGCTTCTCTATAAATGGAAACGTACAGCTTCAGTAGTTTAGATCGCAGCTAATGGAGAATATTACGCTATCAGATATAATTTCTGGGGAGGGGAAGCTAGGTGATAAATCTGGTCTTAAATTGTATCTGTAACTGAAGTGACTAGTAAGACTGTGAGAGGGATTGACAGGAAAAATGCAATCTCGAGTAGCTTCTATTAAAATGGATTAGCATGTAAGGGGCTGGCCCCAAGCTGAGCAATCAACACCAGTGAGCAGGAAACAATTCCAGCAGAAACAAGCAGTCAGCACCATCTACTCTTTACAAAACGTTTTCTTGGACAGTCAGATCTTACTAAATATGCTGAGGTACACATTCCTTAAAATGTTTATTCAACACATACACAAAAACTCTTTGAAAGGTTTTATTCTCCATTATTACTAATAATCTCTATGCTGCATCTCAAGAAATTTTGCAACGAAATGCTCCTGGATGCTGCTTATAGCTAACTACTTTAAACATTAAAAGATGTCTGGTCCTCACAACGCAAAAATGATTCTGGTTTAAAGCTGTAAGATAGTATCATACCTCACACACACAAAACAGTATAATACCCAGCAGGAAATACAAGTTACACAACTTGAACACAAAATGATTACTACCTAGGGCTTTTAGTAAAAGCAGTCATTAATACAAAAATGCTTGCAGTTGTCTACATTAGCAAATCCTGATGGCATTGCTCTTGGTAGAGTAACAAACTTTCTTACCTTTGGCCATTTGGGGTTTAGAAGTCGTGCTTTGATCGCATCATCCAGGGCCTTGTCATACTGCTGGATTTTCATGTAGGCTGCAGAACGGTTACTGTAGAGAATGCAGTTCTGAGGGTCAACTCCCAGAGCCTCGTTGTACAACAAAATTGCTGTGTGGAAGTCACCATCGTGGCAAGCCTGGTTGCTCTGTCGAACCTTCTCAACAAATTCAGCTTTGCTCAACATGGGGCTGTCAGGACTCTTTCTTCCAAAAGCTTTTGATCCAAAGAAAGATATCTGTGGGGGAGAGGGAGGAATTACATGTTAATGGTAAGAAATGCTACCCAAAAGAAACAGAAAAAAAAAAAATCAGATATTATAGCAGGAATTAAAGCCGTCAGCATTAATGCAGAATAAACTCTAAATTCAAAACCACATTACTAAAAAAAATGTTTATTAACTTTTTTGTGATGCATCAGCAACAAAAAAGCTTTAGAAAGCACACTATTCTATATGAATAACTTCTAGAAGACCTTCCTTCTTCAGGCATATGCTATTTATTTTAGCATTCTGCACTCCACATATTCACAAGTTTTTCTTCCTCATCTGTACTGTTTGATTCCACAACACCACGCGTAGTCCCAAGGTAAAGGTGTTTATCAGAAAACACAGCAGGTATGAATGATGAGATGATGCTGGTATAGCCAAAGTCCAACACAGAGGTCACAGTGAAGCATGTGGGTGCACAGACAGGAGAAGAATGTATAAATCCCCTTCACACCAAAGAGCTTACACCAATATACATCTTCACAAACCTCTGTATGCAGCCAACTGCAGGCTGCAAATGGCTCACAAATCAGAAGAGAAGGATGAGTGCGGAACCAGCATACTGCAGAAATCAGCAGGGCGCACAGTTCGTACTAGCAAGTCATTGCAGAGCCACCTTCCTGAGTTGTTGAATTCAAGCAAAACAAAATAACAAAGAAAAATGGGTTTAAGTCTTTTAATTAAAAACTCTAAAGATGTAAAATCTCAGTTCCATTGATTCTGGTATATCCTTTCTCCTCCTTTAATTTTCAACATTCCTTACTTTCCTCAACCAGCCACTAGCAGCAAACAACCATTTTTGTTGTGTATTCCCTATTGTCTCCGAAAGAGCCTAAAAACCTCAGCAAGAACCTCTGTACAACTCTGATTAAAAGACACTTGGCAATTCTGCAGTAACCGTACCTGGTAACTGGTAACATACACACATGGAAAAATAAAAGGCTCTTGGAAACAGCCATTAAAGGATCACACGCCTGTAAGTGAAATTATTAACCATTTTTAGTCCGGCAGACAGAAAAAGGTTAAGAATATCACATTTTGTTACCACAACACAATTGCAGGGCTTAAACACATTACCAGAGTAAAGCTTAGCGATATTTTCAGGTGGAAAGGGAAGCGAGCTGCAAACTGACATCCTGTCTTAAGCATCCAAAGCGGTCTATAGGCTTTTTTTTCAGGTCAAACAACAACAAAAAAGAATTAAATTAGAAACTACTGATCTCTTCCTTATGACCTTTTCCTTCCTAATCAAATTTTCTGACAGGTGTTTGTCGAAACTGTTTCTAAGCTTCTCTACTCAAGATGACCCCATGTTTTCCTTCAGCAATTCCATTTGACTGCTTCATGATTTTCATCATGATGATACTTTTCCTAATATCCACCCCAAACCTCTTTCCAGGGAGGAAAAAGCCTCCCCGAGCGGATGCGTGCCATGTACCAGTGTGGGTCCATCAGCGAGAGGGCAATGCCAACACCGCCCATCTACAGGGAGGTGGGCACCTCGCCTACAGCCTCCTTACAGCATCCCCATCTCCAGAGCCCTGCCCCGCAGGAATTGAGTAGTTGGTATCCATGCGAGGAAGGAAGAGGATGCAACAGACAAGCAAAAGGTTTTCAACTTCAGTTGAGAGAGTGGTAACATGCTAAAACGATGTGAAAAGCCAGAAAACAAGGCTTGACTGGTATCTTGCAGAAATACAGGCATGGATTGATACTGCTGCAGCAGTGGATTCCATCTCCAGAACACTGAGATTTGGGTCGCACAGAGTACCAGCAGCAACAACCGTTAATGATGCCACTGCGCAGCCACGTACACCAGTATGATCCAACGCTTCCAAACACATAGCTGTGTCTTCATATCAGACCAAAAAACACAAGCAAAGATTTTCAAACCTACTGCTGAAGAAAAACCTTCCAATAGTTAAGCCATATCTGTCCATTTGTTTATGAAAAAGCTATTTTCAAAGAGCCTACAAAGGATTTAATTAGCACTTGAAGAGCTCTTACATGGCATCAGAAGAAAGCACGAAAGGGATGACCTTGCCCAAGATGGTGCAATATCTCTAATGGAAATGAAAGACATTCAAGGGCAAACGTGAACGGCTCCTAAGAAAGAAGGACAAGAAGCCGCAGAGATATGAGCACTTCTCAGCACACTGAGGACACTCAGGGACATTCCTACAGCTGTGACACCAAACTTCAGGAGCCCGGCTGCAGGTAGGAATAATAAACATTGTATCCACAATCACCCATCTGCATGCCAGAGAACAAATGGAAGAGCATTACCAATGCTCGCTGCCATCCCAGCGGCACTGACTGGATACGGTGTCCAGATTCCCAGTGCTGTCAGTAGCAAAGCCCTCATACCAAGCTGCTAGCCACATTCTCACCAGCACGTCCAGCGGAGGTTCGGTCCACGCAAGAACCTCTGCAGCGTTGGTTCCAACAGTGCAGTCAGACCTGCTGCGCTGCATGCATCTGACACGCTTATCAAAAAGGTTTTAGGGTTTTAACAAACTTTGTTTTTGCTTATCCTGCAGCCATGGACAGTACAATTTCCGCGCTGATACTCATGCTCTCTTCCAAGCAGAGACGCACACTCCAACCAACTCTGCTGAGCTGCGTACGGGGCAGTGACGGTCTGCACGTGAGGAAAAGCCCGAGCACTTCGGCAGCAGCGCCGTGCGTTACGGTCCCGTTACCCCAGCGCACCACCGACCCGTGCACAGCTCCGGGC
>WBMW01002027.1:346483-364327 GCA_013396635.1 Penelope pileata
CCCCCCCCTCGGCTGCGCTCGCTCCCGCTGAGGGGGCCGGGGCCAGCGGGATACGCTCGGGCTGCGCAGGGCGGAGGGCAGCGGGCAGCCCGGCGCCGGACTCCACAAACGTGCTGTGAGCGCGTCCCAGCGCCATCCTCACAAAGAACGTAGACCCAAAAATCGTTTTACAGCCATAAAGGCAGAAGACCGTCCCCAAAAGGCAGCAGCAGCCTCAGCACCAACTGCGTGAGGATAAGTGGTACTCCACAGCGTATCTCTGCGGGTCCAGGGTTGGCACTGCTCTCACCAGGCACAGCATCGTGCAATGGAACCAGCACCCAACCAAGGGCCTCCCACTGCTGCAGCCCCGCGCCCACTGGGATGAACAGAGAGCTTAGGCTGAAGACGGTACTGCAAATGCTGCCTGTACAAGACCCTGCTCTACCCAGAGGAACAATGTAATTTCCTCGCTAAATGAAAACTGGACGCCCTCTCTAGCTTAGTGGAATTCAGTAACACCTCCCAAACTTATATTTCATGAACAAATGTAAGAGCCTGAAACTTCAGAAAGCCCTCTGCAGTACAATGCCACACGGCCGTAGGCTCAGAAGTTTGACTTAAACAAGTCAGATGAAAATTAAGATTTCTGTGGAAAGCAGGTCTCAGGCTCCGAGCAAAGCAACCAAAAAAAAAAAAACGAAAAAAAAAAAAAACCTAACAGTAGTGGGATAGAAAAAGACAGAGAAATCCATTTTAGAAGTTTTCTGTTTCTAGCTCAATACCAACTACAGTTAACTGGCAGGATACAATAGCTAGTGAATCATCTTCTGACCTACGCTGATGCAAGTCTTAAAATCACTGGTAACCAAATCCCAAAGGTATCAGCTTTGGCAGTATACTAGATCATAAACCGAGACCAAACACAGAGTCCTTTATGATCATTTTTATATATAAGAAGTGACAATTATTCCCTTTTATTTCAGATGAGCTACAGGAAGCACGAGGACTCTTTGAGGATGCACAATCAAACACGTACACCAGAAAGTGAATGTCACTAGAAGACAGAGACACACTCCTGTTTTTGTTTTTGTTTTTTTTTTATCGACACTGCATCTGGAGTGGATTTGAACCAGTGGCATTTCCCATCCAGCTGCCCATGAATGTTCCTCCATTTGGTTCTTTAAGAAAAACAGGAGTGTACAAGAACTGCCATCTTACCATTAATGATTGATCCAAGTACTTCATAGCACACATGATCTCTGCAATAGGCAAAAAGGGAAAAACCTGCTTCATGAACGTCTTACCTTAAATCATACTCCACATCGGTTTGTTTTGCAATGGATTAGGTTTTATTCTTTCCTAAACCATTTATAGTAAATGCCTCTAATCATAAAATGCATGGTTTTAGGACTAAGTTATTAAATTGTTCTCTTAGTAAATAATTAAATTCATATCCTCTAGCAACAGGAGCACAGTCCAAGAACTTTCACTTAACAGACAAGAAAACAAAAAATTGTTTCTCAATCCAATTTCTTGTTCTTCTCTTACAAGAACTTAAAAAATGATGTAAGCAAGATAGATATCATGTTTCCTTATTCAGTCCATCCTAAGGTAAAAAAACAACACACACTTTTCAAGAAGAGACCAGTTAGCAAGTGCAGGCATTTTAGGGATGACAATTATCCTAATTATAGCCCTTCTAATAGTGGGTTTCTCTTTATAAGTTTCCTGAGAAGTCTGTAGGCAGCATTTTGTGTCAGGTAACAATGGCTGAGGCAAAAGCTCAAATTTTCTATTCCTGTTTCTTCTGGGAGGACTAAGCATTACCTTTACGCCTAAGCTAGAGATTGGAACAGAAGAACACAAGAGTGTAGATGGTAATGAAATTAGCCTAGAATTTTTTCATAGCTTCGTTTAAGAAGAAACATACAATTTTTTTCTGACATTCCTCTTGAATCAAACAGCTGGATGAACTTGGGGGTGACTATTTGCATAAATCCTCTTGCATACACAGTAGTTACTTCAGTCTTACAAAGTTATTTTTATTTATCAATTTCATTTTCAACAGTTATTCTGTGTACAGTTTTTTTTTTTAAAATAAAAATTCTGCTTTCCTTAAAATAAAGCAATTATTAACAAAAAAGTCCTTTTTTTCACCTCATTTTCTGAAATGATGTAGAAGGAACAGCACGCTTAGAAGACACAGATTCATCCTCATTTTCATGGAGACGTTTTCTCGTAGTGGTTGGCTGAAAGAGATGCAGCAGGATGGCCACGTTAATCAGGTAAGACACAGCCTGACTCTTTTGTCTGCTACAGAATTACAGATGTTGGATAAAGTCTCCCAAACAGCAGCACGACTAATGAATGTTTCTCCACAGTGACCTAATTGTAAGTGATCCTTCTCATGTAAGACACTGCCCTTCTTCCCTTTTCTGCCTCAGCTGCTCCCAACTTTATCTTTGAGCACTGTTTAAAATAATGCTAATTAGCATCTAGTAGTGAATGTCACAATACCATTTCCAAACTTCCACTGACACAAGAGCTTTTCTTTGATTATTAAACATTAATGACTTGAATCCATCAAAACATTCGTGTTCACATATTTCATTTTAAATATATGGATAATCTTTTAAAGCCTATGAGGCAGTTTCTTTACCTTCGAAGTGTCTTGCCAAAGCACAGAAGTGAATTGCTTCTATTAAGAATGCAGGAAAGAATTAGCAGACTGCTACATAAGGTCAAAAGGTATGCTTCTATACTCAAAATTGCATTTTCTTATTAGTGTTTACTCTTAAATCTAGTTTATTTATGCATCAAATATTAATTTTCAAATAACATGTTATTCATACCATTTTTGATGCTTGTGGTGGACTCATAGTGGCACTTGTCTGAGCAAGTAGTTGTTGAAATGTATTCTTCATATCCTCATCCTGTTTAAAAAAAAAAGTGGTAAACCTTAAGTAGTATATGGAATATTTAATGTGGACCAGCAACTATGGAATAAATAAACGAAAAAAGGCAGTAACTAATTTCCTCACCCTTAGGGAAAAAAAAATCATGTAGAGCTAGGAGAAAGGATCTGTAATGATAGTCCCAGATTGCTACAAAACACTGCAACAGTGTCACAGTTCCTTCAGCATTCCAAGGTTTCAGACACCAGTCCTAGTGAAAGGAAGTGGTGAATCTATCCTTAACTGAACACAACTGAGAAACATAATTATGAAACACTGTTTTCACAGCAATTAGATTACAATCGTCAGGACAGTGGTCCTTTGAAACATCAGCTTTATTCCCCAAGAAAAACTTGAAATATGTAATTTCTAGAAAATAATGTGCTAGCTAACCAACATTTTCAAGAATAAACACTCTCAAGGGCCTTCAACAGTTCCAGTTAAACTTTCATCCAGCCTCCCACCCTCCCTCCCATTTCCCCCAAAATAAACATCATCCTAATTTGCCCCTTAGCAGAGTTTTCAGCAGGTGGCTTACGTACCGTGTTAGTCAGAAAAAAATAGTTCTATTTTGTTCTACAAAGAAGTAATTTCACTGAAGAACTACTTAGCTAACACTACTCAAGCAAAAATTGAGCTTATAGTACCATTCAATGAAGCATAACAACACTGAAAGAACAGAATCTACAGGGCTAGGAGCTTGTGCAGATAATTCACTGGTCAGTTTTATCAGGAGAGGACTCATCAGGATTTGGGACCTTGCTTTCACCAAAATCAAGTTCCTTGCTCTTGAAAAACAAGTATTTTGCTTACAGTCTTACATTTCATTTCCACAATTACTTCCCTTTCTAACAGAGTATTTTCATTTCCACTACCTTAGCATCATCAGTCTCTCAAGTCTGGGTAGTTTTTAATCACGTCTCCAACCCACCACCCTCCCCTCAAAAATCTATTATATACACTAAGTAGTAGAGAAGAACCAGCTAAAACATCCATATTAAAACAACAATAACGACTTTCAAACAAAATTTAAACACCCCACCATTACCTTTACCCTAAGTCCATATAACACATTAAAGGCTGTAAACGGAAAGTTCCACATTTAAAAACCCAAATGATCATTAACAAATCTATATTATTCATAGAGCATACATATTGCTACACTGTTCTCCCTACTGCAACAAGTTCACTGGATAATACAGTTTACCCTCTATTTACCAGAAGTAGAAAGCCAGAAGCTGCCATTAATGTGAGAGAAAGAAGTGGACGCAGGATGTGCCATCAGTCTCACTTGTGCACAGAGGCCTGGCTGCAGGAGCATTGGGGGAGGAAAGGCCAGCATAGGGCAGGGAAGCACAGACCATTTGTTATGAAAAGCTAGTTTAACAGGAAGTCAGATGTGCTTCAAGAGAAAAAGCTGGCACATAGCTTCATTCTGAGTCAGCTGCCAGAGACCAGGGTGCTCTCGATCTACGCTGGACAACCTCAGGGAAAAAGAAATTCCATGCAAAAAAAGACATTTAGTTGACACGGTATACTTCCTGTTTTAAAAATAAAACCTCATGCTGTAGTTTCAGCAACTTCTCCTGCAGGAATTTTATTAGAATGGGTTACTATGGATTACCTGCAACCCCTAAATCAGACTTCCAAAGCTGAAATTAGGTCTTGAAACCTTTCGTGGGACTAACTGAAGTATGCTGCTCATAGTGATTTTAACATAGACCATTTCCTTTGGCTGAGCTTTGAACAGTGACTGTAGGTACACCAGCTGAACAACTGATCTAGAACCAAAAACAGACATTTATTCTAAACAACTAACTGAACATAACAAGTTCTAAAATAACTTTGTTCCATTATCACAGCAAAGTTTGGAAAACTCAAGAAAAAAGTGAATGAGATTCACTGGTAGAGGCACAAGAGAAATAAAGATTATCTAGTTCCTACGGGTTTCAAAATTTTTAACCATTTTTTGAGTGGAAGGCAGAGGAGGTGGGTTCATATTCTAAACTATAGAGTACTGCTGTATATTTAAACCAAAAAAGGAGATATTTTTAAGCACAACAGAAAGGCTTCAACATGAAACCACAGTTCATTTTATATATATGTAGAACGTGGACTTGTCTTTTTCTAATGTCACATTTTGACTCTGGCTACATCTGAGTTGATAGGCAAGATATTTTTTCCACTTCTGTAACACCCAAATTTTTCTTCAACATACAACCAAAATAACGTTGACTCTTTCAAAAGACCCCAGTGAAGTCTTTAGAGGCAGATATAACAATTAATTGCTTATATGCCTTTGAAAAATGTTTTAAGTACCTATTTTGCTTATGGGGGCTTCCCCAATGTTATACTTGGACACCTCAGATTACTCATGTAAATACAGATAAGACACATCCACTGAACAGTACTCAGCTTTAAGTAGCCCACTAAAGTTTTCAAGGGAGAATGGAGTAAACAGCACAGGTATTTAAAATACTAACTTGAAAGCAGTGCTAGCTTAAATAGAGCTATAAAAATTATGTTTTCTTTGGAGAACGTGTACTTACAGCATTCAAAAAACTCTCTAGTGGACCCCAAATCGCTAGGGGGGGCTAACATGCATTAGCTATACACATTAAGCATGCATCCTGGGGGATTTTTCATGCTAGATTTTAAAGGTAATGCTTACAGACAACACAAGAGGGAGTGGGGAGCCAGTAGCTCCTTCTCACTACTCACGGTAACACGACTCAAATAGCTTTATTGGTGATAGTATTCAAGGTTTGTGATATCTAGAATTGAACATATTGTACGTTGGCCTTCCAGGCAGGCAGTGTGTATTACCTATAAATAACTGATATTCTTAGTAACAGCCCACGAAGGGAAACATCTTGAAGAATGGCACCGGAATACTAAATGACATTTGGATTTGCAGGCATAATGCTTTATAAAGCTTTTTGTCCTGTCTTCAAAATCTTACAGCAGTAAGAGCTGTTGCTAAAGAGCATATATAGTCAAGATGCTAAGAACTTCCATTTACATACTGCAAGATCTCAGTCTTAGCTTGTGTAAATCACTGTCATCTATTTCCCTTTTCCCATTATGCATACTAGTGATCTTAAAATCATTGTATCATGGCTTATCAATAACTTATCCTGCACAGAATCATAATCAAAATGTAAGAAGCTGCAGCCAATTGACCCACTGCAGAAGTTACACACAAAACCACAATACTAAAAGCCAGGAATGATAGGAAGAATTTCTGGATGTCCAGCAGCATAATTAGGACAAGTTAATGACTCACAAACAATAGTCCAAGTGCATTTTCTGTCTCAGTAAACCGCCAGTTGTTGATTTCTGAGCGATTCTCCCTTGCTTCTACCCTGTCTCTTATGCTCTCTACCTAAGCATCTGTAACCAGCTGCTGTTCCCAGTGGAGGAATATGGATGGCATTATACACAGTATAAGTAAATTTTGTGCAGCTCAGAGATAGACTAGTAAATTTTCTTCAGCCTCCTCAAACAAAAATATTAAAGGAAGCCCATAGGCCCAGTGGTGCCCTCTGTCAACATCTTCTGCTGAGCTGGCACCACAACCTCCAGCAAAAAAAAGCTGGCTAGTGGGAAAAAATTATGGGCAGAGAAGCTGACATTAAAAAGAGCAACAGACCTGCAACTTGAAATTAAGCAAAGAGGTGTTTAAGGTGGGAAAAGGCACTGAACAGTATCAAGCACGGCTACAAGACTAGGAACAGCAGCAACAACAGCTGAAAAGGAACATGGAACTGAGAAAAATTGAGAAAGCTTACCTTGGAAGGGGGTATGAGCTAATGAAAGCTTTGTCGGGTCCAGTGGCCAAGAAAACAAGCACGATGAAAAACAGCAATGAAAAAAGGCTAGCTGCCTTTGCAAGAAGAAAAAACAAGGCAAACAGGAAGAGAAACTGCTGCAGAAAGAGCATTTGTTGGGAAAGCAAAGAAGCAAGTTTGCTCTGTACACTTGTCTTAGTTTCTAACAGAAGTTACTTCTCTCACAGTGTCTGGTATGAAGCTGTGTTTTGTTCCCAGAAGAGAAACAACTGATAACACCTGGCAGTGTTGAACACAGCCAAGGACACATTTTGTTCCTCAGTGAAGCAGTTAGAAGGCATAAGGAGCTGTGAATTGGGAGGGGACAGGACCAGGGCAGCTAACCCAAACTGACCAAAGAGCTATTCCATACCACATCACATCATGTGATTTTTACGGAAGAGAAATCGCTCTCTTGCTCGGAGGGAGGGGCTGCTGGCCGGTTGGGTATCGGTTGTTGGTCCCTTGCTTTGGGTATTATTTCTTGTTTCTTATATGTATATATATATATATACGTACTGGTATTTCTTTTATTCTCTCTGCTGTCTTAGTAAATAGCTTTTATCTCAACCCACGAGTTCTACCGTATTTATTCCTTAATTCTCTCCCCCATCCCACTTGGGAGGGGGGAGGGGGAGCGAACAACTGTGGGGGACTTAGCTGTCTGCTAGGTCAAACCAGGACAACACTGCAAGAAAATCATGGACACGCAGTGAGCACTGCATGATCATCTTGCTTATAGCAGCAATCTGTTCAAGATGCTTACTCTAGTTTAAAGTTGTTCAAAAGAAAAGTTGTGACTATTAGTATCTGGGCTAATGTCATTCTACAGTTTGGGATCTGACAGCTCCTTTTCCTGAGTCATTCACAATGCCAATAAAACAAATGAATAACTCACAGACATGCAGCCTGTTCTTCCCCTCTTACCTCTCTGCAAGTAGGCATCAGCAACCCCCCAGTCTTACAGCAGCCAGCAGAAACAGCAGAGCCAGCTGGTGGGCAGGCAGCAGCACCCGCCCATGAGAAGCACAAGAGGACAGCTGCTCTTCTGCTGGCTGCTGTCAGGGACAGCCTACTAACAGGTGGACCAAAGCTCTGACTTAACATAACAGTTGTTATTCCCAAAAAGCTACAGAGCTGAAGCTCGCACTGCCTACCACTGTATGCCTTTTACAGTATTCTCCACAGATGGAGGATCAGGCACATATCTCTGGTGACCAGGGCAGTCACAGTTTCCCTGCTTCCTTGCAGAAGCAAATCATACAGTATGAACAAAACCTCAAAAAAATTCAGGCTATTGAGCTACCTTTGAACTTATATCAAGAAATTATCCCCAGAACAACCCAACTTGGCTGTACTTAGTTAAGACTCAGTTCCTACCTGAAGCCACGGATGTTCTAAGGCTTCCTCTATTGTAAAACGTTTGCTTGGTTCCACTACCAATAGCTTCTTCACAAGATCCAGAGCTAAGATAATAAGAGTTACACAGTCAGTAAATTTGTTACCTGAAAATAAGTTATGCAATATGCATACACCAAAGCTATATGCAGCAACCTGTCTAACAACACTTCATAACAATGCCCGAAAAACTGGCTGGACAGACCACTCTTTTCCTTCACATGCGCACAACTCAACACTTATACACCAAATCACCAAAATTACCAGTAGATTTACTGAACTTGTCCACAATTTATGCCCTGTGCATGCACAGGTAGCTTGGCAATTTTCCTCAAAGTGAACATGCAAATATAGCTTAATTACAAATGTATGCTCGACATGATCACATAAACTTTATTTTCTTAGGAATCTGCTTAATGGACATTGTGAAAAATAAAGTGCTTATGTCATACTTAATGACTCCCAATCTCCCATAAAGGGATTTTGACTAGATTTGCTTTTAATTGTATCTGATTATTCTGTTATACATATAATTAGGACTACATATGACCTTAACACAGTTTCCATTCCCATCCATGTCTGACTTACTATTGACTAACCTTCAGGTAATTAAAGAATTAGTTATATTTGGTAAGTTTGTTAGAAAAATAAAAATGTATCCTAAAACTTTGTACTTCTGGAGTTAAATATTACTAAAAAAGGTACTTGTAGCTAACATCTTTTCTAGGAAAATGTGATTTTTTATTTTGATGCTTCAACTCTGAATAAAAAATAAATATTTTAAGAAGCTACTTAAAAAATGTACCGTCAAGACAAAAGCTGAAAGGAACTTAGAAACTGCAACAAAAAATAGCTAGATATTCTGCTACCTATTGTAATGAGTCATACCCGTGTCAGATACATGTTTCCATTCTTTTGGAATGAATGTGTATTCTCCACGAGTGATTTGGTCTTTCAGAGACAGTTGAGTATTTTGCTCATTAAATGGTGGATATCCACACAAACTATATCAAAGAAGAAAACAAATTAAACAAAACAGGTTTTGTCATAGTGTAGGAAAAACTACAGTCACACATTTTAAAGCATCTGCTATCAAAGTGCCATTTACATCTATACATTTTTAAATGCGCTTTCACTTCCTACTAAATATATTGAAGTTGCCAAGTCTTGAGACATGTATCTCAACAAAAGCCCAATGAACCTACACAGTATCTTACCATACAAAAAGAATAACTCCTAAACTCCAACAGTCCACAGCTCGGCTGTATCCAGCAGTCCCAAGTGAATTTAGAACTTCAGGAGCAAGATATGTGGGAGTACCACATAATGTTTTCATAAGAGAAGTTTCTCCAAGAATCTTGGATTGTCCAAAATCTGTAATCTTGTACATAAAAATTGCAGCACATTACATATGAGGATTGATTGTACTAGAACATATCATACTGTCAATATACAATAGGAGGTAACATTGAGTTTCTTCTTTCCAAGGCACAGTTCCAATACAAGACTATGAACAAAATTTACCCCAAACATTACTAAAAAGTCAGTAAACAAAAACTGAAGAGCAGGAAGAAATATGACAGAAGATTAGACTTCACACTAGCGAAAGAATTCTCAAATTTGAATGTGAATGGGCACTCTCAGAATAAAGGTATTCTTGCATATTAGAAGACACTACTTGAAAAATAAGCATTTCAGCATGCAAATCTACTTAATGTTTTCTGAAAAAAAGCCATATTTCTGTCACCAAGCAGCCTGGATATCTGTGGAAAGGCTTTCTGAAGTTCAAGAATATCAATTTCATTTTTTAAAATGTAGCTACATTTAAAGTTGTACTCAATTAAGTGTTATACAAGGTACTAAGCATAAAATTTCTCAGTTGTTCTCAGATAAATGTATGGTTTGAACTATCCACAAGAGTAAAATTAAACATATTAAAAGCCTTAAAGTATGAGGTTACTTCATGGCTTGTATGAGTAATTCTGTAATTTTGTGTGTGTACACACGTTTAACTAAATATTGAGAAGAACAGAGAGGAGTACTTCCAAACCTCTAAATGAAGAAGTAGAAATTAAGTTTTCCTTGCCTTTATCAGACAAGTCTCTTCAGAAGATGAAAGCAGTACATTCTCTGGCTTTAGATCTCGGTGTATGATTCCATTGTCATGAAGATACTATATATATACAAATATACATACATGAAGAAAAGCAGACTGTTATACTTTTTTAAAATGTAAGCTTTCCAATTTTTCAAACAGCAATGGCCGGATAACTGGAAATGTTGTTTAACAGATGTGTGTGTATTTAAAGCTACACAGCTCATGACTTTTTTTTTAAAAGCCAAACAAAAAAAAAAACTCAGAAACCATCACTCTTCACATTTCAGTCTCAATGCAAGCTGTGTATACAGAACTGACAGTTGTTTTGTTCTTCCCATTCACTGAAAAGCTATACTTATTTCCTCTTGTCAGATCTAGGGGAGGCCAAAATTCTATGTCACAGGAATTACAGTTTTCCATCTCTCTCCCCTTTATCTTAGTTATTATTTTAGTCTACTTGAAGCCTTCTCTTCTCTGAGCTAAATAACCCCAACTTTCTCAGCCTGTCTTTGCAGGTGGTGCTCCAGCCCTGTGACTGTCTTTGTAGCCCTCCTCTAAATTCATGAATTTAGGAGAAGCAGATCTAACAACTCAATATTTAAGATCTAGGAAATACAATTAATTTGTTGTCTGCTGAGCCAAAACGCTTCATCAGGAGTACACAGTAAAGCATCTAAGCACTAATTTTTGGAAGGCAACTGTACTGTTAACTCTGCCCACACATTACTGAAAGTGTTACATGATAATCCTGCCATTACTGAGCACAGCCTACATTACTGCTTCATCTCTGATGGTAGTCATTGTTTTACTAAGTAAGAGTTTGAACACTATTCGGCTGCACTGATGAACTGAACCTTGTTACATTGACTTGTTAAGAGCACTGTGCTGATTACTTGCACAAGTTGCAGAAGTAACAAATGACAGAAAAATTCATCTGATTTATGTGCAAATGCACAACCATATTTTCCACAACAGAATTCATTGATTACATACCTTCACAGCTAGCAGCATCTGATAAAAATACAACTTGCAGGTAGCTTCTTTCATCTTGATTGGCCTTGACACTCTGTCATACAATTCTCCTCCTTCCATCCTAAAACAGATGCGGGTAACAAGTCAATATATTACTTCCAAAATATTCATCTCGTTAGACAAGACTGAGACCAAAATAATTTCACTTGGCTATTGGAATATATTTCATTTCTGAAAATGAATGAGCAGTGTCCTAAACATAGCACGTACATTGCTGACTAAGGCCTAACCTTCTGAAGCCTTCAGTGGAAAGAGTTACAAAATTTCTGATCTACCTTCTCTTAGGAGCTCAAAATGAAAGTAGCAGCAATCCACAACAGCAGCACAGTGGGTGACTATTCAAAGTACTAATTGCTTTCAAAGTGTAAAAGGATCATCCCCTGATTATCCTAGCTCCCGATTTTTCAGAGGTTTCAGACAGCACTGGAGGCCAGCAAAAGAAAAAAAAAGAGGAAAAACAAAACAAAGTTCAGAACTACTTACATTTTTTATAGCTATGAAAAACATTTCATGCATTTACTTTCAAACTAGTTACTTACAGTTCCAAAACAATGTAGTAATCCTCTGCTTCAAAGAAGTTTTTGATCTTGATTAAGCAAGGCTAATAAAAAAGGGAACACAAATGGACAAAGAAAATTTAAGATGATATACTGTTGATAATGTTAGTTGTTACAAGTGATTCTATTTTTTCTGTTTTAGTATGATTTCCCCTATGCCAATTAAATTAACACCTATGCAACTGACAGGCTTTTGCAAACACCTGAATTCAAGTCTGTTGTCTTCAGTTCTTGCCATGACTACAGCTCAATAATCATCCTTACTTCTTCCAGCTGTCAGTTTACATAACCCCAATATTTTCTTGATGTGCAAGAATTAATTGATCTATGCAAGCCTCCTATTTAACAATAGGAAAACAAAAGCTTTTGTGTGGGGGAGAACGGAGGGAATGAGGATACAAATTCAAGAACTTGCCAGTGGAATCTGATCTTGGTTATCTGGCAATATTTACAAAGCTTACGTGAAGGAAAAATTTCTTCTACAGCTATGGCTCAGGTTGAAACCTCCTCTGTGAAGCGTCTTCCCAAATTTACATCTCAGTTATTCAAGATTTTAAAACCTTCTATCTGTAAAGACTTGGTATACTTAAAAGAATTTTAAAAGTGTTCGATAGACTTATTTACTGCAATGATTATATGCATCATTTTGCATATTTTCTAAACAGGTAAAATCGATCTTGAGTTACTATACCAAGGTCAGTGAAGCAGAAGTAGAGTACACAGCAAAAAGGAACAAAAATGTACAGTAATACTCACATGATCTATTTTCTTCAAAATCTCAATTTCTGTCTTGATATTGAAAGCTGGGTTCTATTAAAAGAATCAAATATTATATGGAACAGAAAAGCAATATTCTGCAATAACGTACTTCAGAAGGACAGTAGCAGAAAAGCCATTGTTTCATAACTCTTGCTTCTTTAAACGAGCATAACATGCAGTCTTTATCATAAACTGATCAGGTGCCTTCTGTGAATTAACTGAACAGGCTGCTCTCATCATGTGTAGAAAGATATTGTTCCAGACATGTCATTTCAATGCAGCTTAGAAATCTTCACCTAATTTCCAATTTAAAAAATTAATCCTGGCCAGCATATATCAGTACTGTTCTTCTAACAGCTTTCTTCTGTCCAAGATGTTTCCTATGTGAGATACTCCTAAAATTAAATGCTACTCACTGTTACTCTTTATTTTGCTAGAAAAAAAAAAACAGCTTATCTTTAATCTTTGTGTGTGGCTTAGGCTCAAACTCATGAAATCAACCCAACAAAGTTTGGTTCCCTCCCCTCCCCCTTCCAATTCAGATCAATAATCTTTTACCTCACACAACCAAATCCGCACACCACATTACAGACGTGGTCCTATCTCTGTTTTGTACAATAGTATTTCTTAATAATTAAAATTCATTACAGCACACTTTATGTAAAATGTTCCAAAACTGCATTTTGCAATTTTTGATCACATTAATGTCACCGATTCACCTGAAAATAACTATATCTACCTCCTCCTCTGAATGTGTACAAGTGTTCAATACCGAAGCGATCTCTGACCTTGTATATGATCTTGCACTATTAACAACTTGTTTTTAACTTTAGTAAGCTGACAGCTGCACAATTTATATAACTCCTTTTGCCATTCACTTTCAACCTCTATTCGTATTTTTTCTTCAAGTTTCACCCTATATTCTCACTTAAAAGTAATGATAGATTTGAAGTTGCTTGGATCTTTCTCATATTAGAGAGCAGCCACATGGCTTGTCCTTCCCTTCAAATTCATGCTTCTGCTACACAAGCAGGCTCAGGAAAAGACCTTCCCAACAGGTTTCATACAGTTTTACTAAAAAGTGTTATGATGAAATATGCAACAGAATTAGCAGAGTTTATAAATCTGTGGTCAGACTCCACTGGTGATCTTAGGAGATGCACCCCACAAGACTTCCCCTCCTCCTCCCTTTGTAAATAAAACATAGCAATTAAGTGTGGACAGAGAACAAAAGCAAGCATTCTCTACAGAACTGTACATGTTCTCCAAGATCAAAAGGCATTTGGAAATTGCATACAGAAAACATTAAGTCAGAAAATCCTCTCTTATTGAAGAGGGCTGCAGAATCAGAGAGAAAGGCTACCACCAAGTATTCCAGGACCACTGTGAGATGGCCAAAAGACAAACAAGAATACTTACTGCCTCTCTAACACCACTTGCCATAAACTTCCGTTTATTGATTATCTTTACTGCAACTTTATTACAAGAGCTCTTCTCAAATGCCAGCTTGACTTCTCCACAGGCACCACTACCATGAAAGCACAGCTGTGTTAATGCTTACAAATACCTTTCACAATCAGCACAAGAAGCACAGTCACATGAACAGAAAGCACTCGCCTAATTAGGATTACAAGCAATAGGAGGCTGCTACTTCCCAACTTTCTGAATATAACAGGTTGTCAAAACTATCTCAGAAAGCATTCAGTGGTGTATTTTAACAGTGAACGATGTCAAGGGGCACCTATTAGGAATGTAGCATGTAAAGAAAATAGAAACACAGTCGTAAGGAAAAAAAAAGTTACTTTCAAGCCTTGAACAATTAATTTAGAAATCACAATTGCTGGAAAGCATCTTGTATTTCCGGTATACATCACAAAGACCACATTCATCTGTGCTGTGCCACAGTGTCTTAGGCCAAATCTTTTTCACAGACACCCTTACCTCTGGGGTAAACAAAACCTGTTGTGAATAAGTATCAGCTTTAGACCACTTACATAAAGTGAAGTAATTAAGGAACTACACTGGTTCAGGGTCTCTATTAACTTAAACCACTCCTTAAGCAACAAACTACTTTAGACTGCAGCCAGAAAAGCATCTGTCAGCAGGACCAAGCCTCACTGATTCACATCAGTTTAAAGGTTTCCTGCCTTCAGTTAGAAATTTGTGCCAGATTTATGTAAGTGGTACAAGGTGGCAAGAACAGAAGAAGATGTTTCACTCACTAAAATTCCACAGCACTCATTAGAACACTTATCACAAGCTATTGATACACTTGTACTGACCCCAGAAATCTCACTTAAATCAAAGCATTTCAATCCTTATCAAACTGATTCACTGCATGTATAGATAAGATACAAAAACATCAGAAATTGTATCTGTCAGTTCTTACTGCTCTGCAAAACACTCGGAATACCTGCGGGATCATGAAAGCTAAAGAAGGAGCTCAGTTAATATTGCTAATAGTTTCAGCATGAAGTATTGAAAACAATAAAAAAATTAACACTTAACATTGCTGAAAAAAGGATGCTTACCTTCCCAAAGTCTTTGACATGATGTATTTCTCTCTGAGTTCTCTAGGGAACACCAACTGGTCATCCACCGTAAGGTCAGAAAACACAAACACTAGGAAGATGAGTGGAAATCATTTTCCTGTTAACTTCAAAACTGTTATACCAACAACTACACTTCCTGAGCTCCTACAGTCAACAACACAACAACGCAAACACTGTCTGCTAGAAACAAAACAAATATAAAAAAAAATAACAAATAGAAAATTAATAATGCATATGAAAAAAGTTAACTGACACTATAAATCACACCAGTGACGCATTAACCTGGTGATCTCATTACTGAGAAATGAGATCTGTGGTCTAAGCTTCAAAGCAATGTTTAACCAATTAGCAAGACATTAAAGGACAAAATAGCCAACAAAGAAGTAACTATCAGCATCTTAGTGGGAAAGCAAAAATAAACAAACTCTCAACCCTCCTAATTCTTAAGAGTTCGGTTTTGTTTTGATTTTTTTTTGTTTGTTTTTTAGTTATTACTATCACTACTACACAGCATCTGAGAGGTGCCTGTTTTTCCCTTGAACAGTCTGTTTGCCCTGTTACCTCCACCCCACCACACATACACAGCTGCTGAAGCAAAAAGGTGTTTCAAAACCAAGAAAACTATGAAGTTTATACGCTGGTAGGGTGGTTCCTGACATGGCTTCTTCTGTTGTCATTTTTTCTGGCATTGAGGTGGATACGAGGAATTTTATGCAAGTACTAAAACAAAGCTATAACTGTTCTCAGATATTTTAGCTGTACGGTATTCACAAAGATCAATTTGCAAAAAAAATTTTCATATCATTGTAGAAAGAACCTCTTGGTCAACACAACCTGCATACATTATCATATATTTACCCTTGTTAGTCTGAATGGACAGTGCAATTTCAGAGTTATGAGTCAGCGGAAGCCTCTTCCCTTTTCCAATGAGCTCTCTATTAACGAAAGTTCCATTTGCACTGTGATCTTCAATGTAGGCAACGTATGAACTTTTGGGTCCCATTTCCTAACAGAAAAAAAAAATCAGAAAGATAGTAAAAGGGAAAAATGACTGCACTACTGTTGGTTCAGAAAATAAGAGGAGGGTTATTTCATAAGCCCGGTAACGGAGCACTGCCAAGCGTCCTGTTAAAGGAGTCGAGAGGGAAGGTGTGTAAACTTTGATTCCATTCAGACCCCTGCCAAAGTCCATCTTTTGCAATTATGTCAAGACAGAGAAAGACAGTTAACCTTTTTAGCACCTACCCTGAAAATTCTGAAATGCTTCTTGCTATAGTTCTGGTAAAACCCAGTCTCAGATAATCCGAGCTTAGAGAAACTGTAGTCACAGCTTTTGTCTCTTCCAAACCAGTACTCATCATTCACGCAGTCTACAGAGGTGAATTGGAGTAAACACAAACATAAAATTGCAGGAAGTTATTGACTACTGCACTACAGAATGATACAAACACTACTACGTGGGATAACAAAGATCTTTCGTGTAAATTTGTCTTAATTCAAGGAAAACATCATGCACTATCATTATATTTTGCTACAGTACATTACTAGTTTTACTCTCTGTATTAATAGCAGTTTTCCATTCACCTTCAGCAATACACATTCATATGATTTAAAAAATAATAATAATAATAAAATAAATTATGAAATGGAAAAGTGAAGCAAGTAGCAACACAAAGTCTCCCAAGTCCGTGGAAGCTGTGTGCCTGGGTACTCAGTGCAGACACTGCCTGTAGCACAGAGCACAGAACCACTGCAGCAGCTGCAAGCAGGCACTCCATTCTGACTGTACTTAGCCTGAGGATGGCCCTGCACCCTGCCAAGCTGCCCAAAACTTCTTCAGGTGTGACAAAGGGACCAGGAGACTTACTGCACAGTTACGTACCGCAATTGCTGAAACCTTTTCCGAGCGCAAAGAGCCGGCCCCAGGGCTGGGGAGCGAGATCGTCGGGCTCCGGGTCCTCGGGAATGGAGGGCAGCTCCTGCGTGGGGACGGTGTCCAGCGAGCTGAGCGTGCCGGAGCTGGAGGAGGACTGGCTGCCGCCCTGCGAGGCGCTGGAGGAGCTGCTGCCGCCCTGCGACTGCTGCGCTTCGCCGCCCGCCTCCCGGGACATGGCGGCGCCGGAGCGCGGGCGGAAAGGCGCTCCCTGCAGCGAGTGAAATTGACAGGCGTCCGCGTACGGTCCCGTTAGCACCCAGACCCATCTTCAGACTCCAAGCTTTCCACCTAAGCGTGCGTATGCTTCTGCGCATATTTAAACCCCAACAAACGGCACTGATTTCTCTTTTTAAAAGAGGGCGGCACTCCCTCTCCCCGGCCCACACCGGCGGTTAGGGCCCATCCCCAGGCACGGAGAGCTGCGCACAGTGCGGCGCAGCGCCGCTCCCCACAGCGGTATCGCTGCGGTGCGGGCACCGAGGGGCCCGGATGGGCCTCTAACGGGGTCCCAACATTCGGCGCCCCGCACGCGCCCCGCGGACGGGCTCTGCCCGGCAGCCGCACTTACACCGCACCGCACCTGTGCAGAACTACACGCAAAATGCCGACGTACAGAGCTCTGTGGCACTCGGGCCCGGCCCGCGCCCCCGCAGCGCCGTTACGGACGCGGCTGTCGGAGCCCTCCCGCGCCAGGTGTGAGGTTCGTTCCCCGCCGGCGCCGCCGCCCGCAGCTCTGCACAGCGGCC
>WBMW01002027.1:364793-375070 GCA_013396635.1 Penelope pileata
GGGTGCGGCCGCGTTGTGCGGAGCGGTGCGCGCGGAGCGCTCCGCCCGCGCCGCGGTATTTCCGTTTAAAGTCCGCTCTCAGTTCTATGTGCGTTTGTTGCCGCGGGAGCGTTACCTCTGCGGCTGACGTGGGTGCCGTTCTTCTCGCTTCCCACTGACCCGTTCCGTTTCCCTCCCGCCGCAGAAGGAGCAGCGCTACTCCGAGCAGCACTCCGCGCTCATCAACGCGGCCTACGAGACCCTGCGGGACCCGCTGCGCCGCGGCCTCCACCTGGTGCGTGCCTGCAGAGGAAACGGTGCTCCCCCGAGCACCCGCCAGCCCTCCCACCGGTCCCTTTAGCACTTTGCTAACTGTTATAACTTAATTTTCTGACTCTCTTGCACCGATTTGTTCCCTGCTTTGTGCGCTGCCCTTGGCCGTAGCAGTTCCCTAGAAACCTGTCTCTGGCCCTGGGCAGCTTCATCTTCCTGCCATAATTATCTGGTTTGTCTGGAGCTGATTGTAAGCTTGACTCTATTCATGCAGGGTTCATGGGATGTGTTAAAAGCCAGGAGGTGGCGGGATGGGATCAGAGTGAAGCTCACCTAAAGCCTTAGTATTCAAGAAAATCAGTAATGCTGAAATGAAGGTAAGAACCCGTGTTTCCAGTTCCGTCTTTCTCCCCAGCTGGAGCTGCACGGAGTAGAGCCAGCACAGGAGACAGACTGTGATGCGGATCCAGAGTTCCTCATGGAAATCATGGAAATCAATGAGAAATTAGCAGAGCCTGAAAAAGAGGATCTCCTTGAAGAAACTGAAACTTTAATTAAAGGTGGGCTGAGATCTGAGGGGTTTGGACAGGATGAATTTGCATTCCTGTATGTGATGTGGAAGCCTTTCTGCAGGCTCAGCATTTCTGTTTATTTATTTCAGTATCACTATTTATTTATTTCAGTATCACTATCGCTAAATTTTCTTAGTCTTTAACAGACTTGCTGCAAAGGCCGTTTTTTTGGTGGTTTTTTTTTTTCCACAAAAAAGAATGTTGTCTTTCCTAATGTATTCCATCCGAAATCAAATCTGGCTTAAGAAGATCTCTGTAACAGTACCTATTCTGACAATGAAAGAGGTGTGTGTATTGATTGTAAAAAGACATTTTTCATTCCACCTCCAGCGGATCAGGGCAGAGAAGTTAAGGAAACGACCATTCAGAATAGAGTTTATTAAAATATGTGTCTGAACATGTGGAATAATTTCTTTATTTATTCAAATATTGTATTATTTCCTTCATCTTAGCGACCATTATATCAAGTGATGATCATTGCCTTCATACAAGCACCCTTCCTGTTTGTGTGATTGATAGCCAAAGCATTGAGTTTATTGGTATATTTAATTTTTTGCAATAACAGCAGCATGCCAGAAGCAATTAGAATAACGAGAATAAAACCAAAGTAGAACAGAAGCAAATTAATTGCAGCAGTGCAAACTGATACACGGAGTAAGATAGATTACTGGGAAGTCAGTGACCTCTGCTTGGTATTGGCATTGCAGTCTGTACGCCTGTCTAAATACATAAATATTCTTGAAATGATAACAAAAATAATCAACAGCAATAGCACAGTAAGCTCTCATCTTCCAAAAGACTACAGTGCTAGTAATGAAGTTTCCCACCACAGTCTGAATGCAATTTTATTAAATATACTATGTAACACAATCTGAATAAAAGAATTCCTTTTACAGCTAAGCAAGAAGAGCTGACCGAAGAGGTGACCGCAGCTTTTGAGAGAGGTAGCTGCTTTATTAAGTACTTAGCTGCCATAAGCATTTATAACTGATATATTTAAGATGTTCTCTTATTGGTAAATATTTTCTGAACTACAGAACAGAAATACTGTACAAACAAACTTTTCTGCTGGATGTTTAAAATAAGTACTTCTAAGTTTGACCTTTCTTTTGATTCAGGAAAGGCAATGTAATGTGTATTCTAATCATAAAGCATCATATGAAAAGTAATAGTGGCACGTGAAGAATAACAGCCTTTCAATCTGCCATTCTTTGTACTGTGAGAGTTAAGGACTGTGTTGCATCTGTCCTTGTCAGCAGATGATAAACCATCTTTACCCTTTAATTATTTGTTTAATTAAGGAGCAATTCTTTCAGTATCATTTTCAGAATTGCCCCTGTGTGTACCAGTGCTAAGAATCTTGTGCATTTTTCAGTGATGTCAATTGGTCTAGTTATGTACGTTCCCCGCACAAAAACGCTTCATCTTGTCTGTATACTTAAAATTCCCCAGCAGCTGCATCAACACTAGAGCCACTCTGCAGAAAATTCATTAAAGAGCATTCATGTCACATTTCCTTTCTCAATTGTATATTTTTGTGTGTTTTGTGGAGCACGTCAATTATGGCATTCCAAAACCTTCCAATGTAAAAATAATAGGCGCTGTGTTTTTATAGTGTATGGTTCTCACAGCTTGTGGTTCTTAGTTCTGAAACAGTGCTGTCAATGAAATCTTGAGGTTCATTTTGAAAATTTCACCCTCCCTCTAAACTAGTAATTTTTTTAAAATTTCATTTCAGGTGATCTTCAGGAAGCTAAAAAGCTTCTAGCCAAAATGAAGTATTTTGCGAATTTAGAGGATAAACTAAAGAACAAGAAGATCCCTTCCTGATAGTGCATCCTCTACCATTAAAAGTTAATGTTATTTTCAGTTAAACAGATAATTTAGTAACCAAAACCAGAAGAATGGTGTTTGCCTCCTACGTTTTTGTTAAAAGCTTTAATTTTGAGAGAGTGAAGACAAACAGAAGAAACGTAGTGCTTGCTGTAGCTCATTTAATTGCAGATGGAAGCCGAAAGTGCTTACAGCTAGGAAAAGAAAAGCTCTCATAGGTAAGCTAAGACTACTGTCCTTGCAGAGTTACATATGTGGAAACGATTATCAGAGAGATGCAGAAACACACCGTGCAATTACAATTTCTTACTTTCAACTACTAAAATATGAAGAGTTTATTTTAAGGAAAAACCCTCAATGAGATGTTGGAGATTAAAGGGAAAGCTCATTCAGCAGGCCCTTCAGGCTCTCCCTAGTCCCCTTGTATGTTTTCTAGCCAACCATTTTGGAAAATCTGTAAAGGTGAAATGTACTTAATTTTTTCTTATCATCTGCTCTTTCTGCTGCTTAGTGCTTTTTGTGGGGTTAATTTCAGCTGGCCAGGAAATGACCTTCAAAAACTAGTACAGGTTTTGCCCTGTTGCACAGTTCAAAATATTTAAGATGCTAGATTAAGGGGGAAAACAAACCTTATACACCAGAAACTGTTTTTTTATTACTGTTTCAGGAAACAAACCTTTCTAATAAACTTAATTTCTAACTAAGATAATCCAATAAAGACAATTCATTGCATGTTCTATTGCCTTTATTTCTTGGAGATAGCGTGCCTGTGTCTTTGTACAGTTACAGTAGTTAGAACTAGAGAAGGAACATCCTTAAATCTTACGAGATTATTTAACAGCAACTAAATACCTCAAGTTAATATATTGACTAGAATATTTCAGATACAATTTTTCAGTAGGTCAGTTCGTGTTTGGGTTTAATGCCTCAGAACACTAGCTGTATATTATTCAGTAAAGCATTAACATATGCTTGATACCTAAATCTGAAGAGGAGGCTTAGAAATAAAAGAAGAGCTCTTGAATTAAATCGCCTCTTCAAAGGAGCCTGCTGGAGGCAGGGAGAAATGGAATTCATTTAACAACCCCTACCACCCTTTCTGCGTTCTTACAACATCAAATTGTATCTGAACATTGAGTCTTCTGTATACAATATGTTCTAACAGCATTTCAGAAAGATTTAGTTAAGCATCCTGTAAACATGGAGGAGGAAGTAATAAAGTACTTGTTCATGGTGTTATGTTGCTAATTTAGAGGACAGCATTTGTAATTCTCGATTCATCATGGAGTTGTCTTCTTTCGTAAAGTTCTGCTTCCTCTTCTTTGTGTTTTCCTCCAAAATTAAGCTTGTGAAATTCCTTTTTGATTTCCAGAAAAGATTTGTTTTTTGTCTCAGGAATTACAAGGAAGATGAAAGCAGCAACTAAGGAGCACTCCAGTAAGAACACCACAAAACAATACTGCTTCAGTCCTTTCTGAAAACAAATTATATTTATTTGATTGCAACAAACTGCAAGTATGACAGTGGCTTTTGGAAAACAAAATGCCCATATTCTTTTTTATGATAATCTTTCTGATCGCACATCTCTCAGTATATAAGCTTAGCAGGCACTGAGAGAAGATATAAGCCACTAGCCCCAAGTGTTATTTCTGCTATACTTTGACATAAAAAACATAAGGAGCTATTAAGAAATATTTTACTTGAATCTAAGTACCTGATTAAATTTTTCTAGTTTTGATATCTTTGCATTTTTCTTTTTAAATCTGAAGCCATCATGCATTCCTTTTATTTTTTACTTACAAATATTAGGTACTAACAAACAATAATAAAATGGTATTTTAAGAGGAACTGAATCTAGTTACGCTTAGTTGAGGGTTTGTAAGCATTCTATGTTTCAAGTGTTACTGTATAAGAAAAAGCAGTTTGATGGAACTCGAGAGAGGAGTAAGTGGCAGGTGAAGCAATCTAAAAACATTATGCAAACTTACCACTATAAAGGGAAAAAGCATTCCAACTGTGAAGAAACTAATCCAGCTAATAGTCCCTCCTATCATGTAAGCAGCAGGACGCGAAGACTGTATAAATAGTTCAGCTATCAGAGTATTTGTTATGCCACCTGGGGGAATGAGTTAGAGAAAGAACAGGTTAGTGTGGTGAATGTCTGTTCACAAAGAACTTCTGATGGCAGAAAAAGTTGAGTTGCTTTTCACTATGCCACTGATCCCATCCTAATATTAAAATTTATATATATATATATTTAATAGCACATTTCTGAATCTATTGTCTACATAGTAAGCATTCTTCTAAAAAGTAGTCCTGTTTCAGTAGGACTGCTCAGGAAGCAAAGGTCCCTTTAAAGGCATAACATGTTTTGCGTGCTTTTTGTATGACTTGTCTGAATTAAGGCCAGAACTAAAACTCCCACCTCACGCATAGGTGGCCCCAACAGAACATACTGCCTCAGTTTCAGGTTATGTTAGACTATACCATTCTGATGAGACTGCCCCACTTGCATTCATTAACAAGAGCCCCAGCAGCCGTACAGCAGATAGTGCCTGGCTTACGCAACACGGTTGCTGACATTTCTCCCTGTGCCCTCCAAGACAGTTCTGCATTTTAAAACGTTACTGGGTGATACCTGGTCCCAACCCAAAGCTCAGTATGAAGGCAAATATAGATGTCATGCTCATGTAAGGCACCCATGAGTACAGTTCCTGGAAAAGAAGAGAGTAAAAAGTTTTAGTTTATATTGTGATAACCTAGTTTAAAGTTTGGGCTTAACAGTTTCATATCCCTCACTTATTTTCTTTCAACTAAGACCAACAGCCATTCATAGCTGCTTAAGCCTTATATATTTAACAATATTGCTTCAGAGAAAGTCACTGTTGTTCAGTTTTTACTAGATGGTGTGTGGTACTGCTGTCTAGATTTCTAATTAGTCCTCTGAATCTAAAAACATCAATATAGAAAATAATTATGTGTTGTTACTAGTTCAACACTTCATCAGTGTTTACTTTGGTATTTTATACTGATCTCATTATCTTCAAGCACTTTCATAGAATAAACAGATTTTCCTCATCACATTTTTTATGTATACATGAAGTTCGGTAGTGCAGTGAAGAAACACTAGGATTCCTAGATACATGCATTTAAACTAGGTGCATTAGATAATCCCAATCTAAGCTTGAAATGGCATTTTTCAAAAGCAAACCCAGAAATTTACAAAAGTTACAACAAAATAATTAAATCTAGGCCTCTGCGTACAACCTGACTCTCCATTTTGTTTTGCCTGGCCTTGCAGCTTACTTTACTCCAACCTCACTGAAATTACCATAGGTGCCTCTGCTGTGGCATGCTTGCCAACCTGTGCAGCCCCTAACTGTACTGTCCCTCATCAGACCTGAAATGTGACTGCTCATGATCCTCCTATTTAAAGCCAGATCCAGACACTAATAGTGTCGATAGGGAAAAAATTGCAGCTCTTAAATTCTGCCTTTGTCAGGCAAGGATTTATCAGGCAACCGAACATGGACTGAATCAAGTTGCTCATTACACATACATCACTTTGCTGGAATTACTCAGTGGTACCAATGGGGCCCTTAACATTGCATGGTACATACACAGTACAATACGTTTATTATTACTTAGTTTTGTCAACATTAAACACAGCTGCAGCTTAAAAACAAATACAGGACCAAATCTGATCTGAGTTTTCTCTTTTTTTACGGAAATATAGCTTCAGAATCAAACAAATCTTTCAATTGCTGCCTTTTTTTTTTTTTTTCTCTCACAGTGGTGTTTAACCCTGTGCAGCTCCCATCATTCAGCTGCTTTTGAGTATCCCAGATTTACACTCACTGTTAGTCATATCACGTAATATAAATGAGCCCTACTTTACACCTGGTAAGTCAGAGAGAATGTTAGAGCAATGCTCCAAAGGGTCATAAGGAGGTATCCGCCAACGATGAGGTATCTTCTTCCCACGTAGTCTATCAGTAAACCCTATGGGCAAGACATAATTTTTCGTTATTATACTGAGCTCGTATTTACCAAAGTTGTTCTTCAAGTAGAATTGTTACTCTCTATGCTAGAAGGCAGAATAAATGGTTGCATACACAGGTGAGTGCTGTGAGGCATTCACAAGCTCCAGTGCCAAGTGTCACATATGGAATTTTTTCTGCTGAGATCCCAGCTTGTTCAAAAACGTAGGTTGCATAGAAATAAATCTACAACAGAAGAAAAAATATATATATATAGAATTAGACATTCACAGTAGATAAATTGTCAGCTGGAGGCGTTCATACTAAACGTACACCTGAATCTATTTTATATTGTGACTTATTAATATGATGTAAACAGAAAGGAGAATCTATTACATTAGCGTCTAGTTCAATATATTGCTATCACAAAAGCAAATACAATTATTCAACTTACTTGAACAATTATATATACAACGCTTCATCACTCTTAAGCTACACATCATTGGATAAGCTGATCCAATATTATTTACTTTTTCAGAAGTATAAAGATGTAAACACCAGTATTAAGTCATTCTTCAAAGCAATTTACAAAGCAGAAATAGCAGAAACATGGGAAAACATGAATAAGACAAAGGTATTCTTTCTCATCCCACTTCTGTCAGCTTATCTATGTAGACTCCTCATTTTAACAAAAGATTGAAAAATAAATTGAAGTTAAATCATTACTTAAACTGTTTTAAAGTATGAAATCTTACAGCATTTATCCCACTGAGCTGCTGGCCCATAGTCATCACAATCACAGTAACGAGCTGCCATCTCACACTGCGATCAGTGAATAGTTGCCAGGGCTTCTTGGGCTTCTCCCCATCTACAGCAAAACATTCCCGCTGTATGTCTTCCATCTCCCTTTGATACTGTAAAGAGCCATGAAATCGCTTCAAAGCTAAAAACAAAATAAAAAACACAACACACTCAGTTTTACCTATCCCAGTTTCTGGAAAATCATCTCTTTCCCCAGTGACCCAACCTTTGCTAGGATATGAAAATTTTCTACTTTAAGAAGGTAAAAAAAGCCATTTGCTTTGTGACTTTTTTTGCTTGCTGGTTCTCTAGTATGAAGGGTATTCTTTTTATTTATTTTTTGCAGTGGTGGATTTGGAGATTTGAGAGGCATTCCTTTTATTTTTTAAAGTGACTTTGAAATATTCAAGAGGCAAAATATTTTGGATCGTTTTATATCTGGACCACAAACTGCCAATTGTCTTCTCACTGGAGGACAGTGAAAGCAGTTTACAGTCTTCTGCTTACATTCTAGACAGATATAAAGTCTTTTGTTATGTCCATGTCTTTAATTTTGCCAGTGGAATGCATTTTGTGAACTACAGTGAAGAAGATAACTAATTCTTCTAAAGCAAATATTATTAGAAGTCATTTGGATGCAAGACTAAAGGCAATGTAACCACGTTGTGTTGATAAAGAAAAAGGAAAATGTGGAACCAGATGTGCTTGTTGTACCCTTTTGAAGATGCGGAGAAAGTAGAAACGCTGTAAGTTACCTTTGGCACAGCTCAGCTCATCATCTTTATCAATAAGAAGGTATCTGGGACTTTCTGGAAACCATGGTAGAAATAAAAGTTGAGCAAATGCTGGAAGACAGCTGCTGGATAGCAGAAGAGGCCAATACATTTCTCCACCTAATATTTCCCTGGGAGAGATATGGAGGAAAAAAAAGGAAATAATAATAATTAAAAAAAAGTAGTTAACTATTGCTGACTGTTCAGAAGACCACTGAAAGCAATATGCTTGTCCTCGAAGAAAAGCTTCCTGTAACCTGTTGCGTGCATCTTGTGAACCTCAACAGAAAGAGGTCTTCAAAGTATTTTCCACCCACTCGGAAATCAGGTTTCAGTCAGGAAGAAACAAACAACACTGCTTTACTGCTACTTATTGCTGTGTTGATTCCAAGCATTAGTTTCAGATTTGCTGTGGCAGTGTTTTCTAGCAATACAGGAAAGTAAAAATATAAGAACTTCACGTTAAGGTTAGCATCAAAACTTCCAATTGCCTTTGAGAATCATACAATAATTTGCCATTTAAAGGAATGCAGAAAGTCATCTGATCCCACCTTCTATTCAAAGCTGATCAAATGAGAAAGTATATTTACATAGAAAGGTGTCATTAAAATTGGTACAGATAGAATCAATAGGATGAGGTATAGTGGGCAATATAAACTCATTAAATAGAAAATGTATTGCATTTTAAATACCGACATTAGATAATGCAATCTAAAGTTAATATTCTAATTTATTTTGTAGCACTTCACACCTAAAGTATTCAGCAAAATCAGTGAATTCAGAAGATGGTAATAAGGAAAAAGAGAAGGACATCAAAGGACTTTTGGTAGTGGGACAGAGAGAAGAGGAAAAAGGATAACGTAGATAACGTGCTGTTACTCAAACTACTAGCTCTTGGGCAGGGGGAAGCTTCTCGCAGACTTGAAAGAAGCTTTTCACATTGAGGTTGTGCAGTTGCTATTCCTAGAATTTTTTTAAGAACCAGCTGTATAAAGTCCCTAGCAACCTTATCTGATCTGTTTGACCCATCTAAACTGAGAATAATTCCCTGGAGGGATAGTGCAGATAGATTGCAGTTTTAAGAATAAAATGTCAAAAGTTGGGTTTTCTTCCTACAGGTAGACCATCTGTATGAAGTTGACTCACTAGTGCTACAAGGAGCACTTTTCAGGGAGCTGCAGGGAACTGCAATTCTTTACATGCAAGTAATAGAAGGTAGAAAATATATATATATTTCTAACCTCAAACCAATTATTTGTCCTGCCAGAATCCCCCCTGTCAGAAAGATGGAAGTACCCATAGCCATGCCACCTCTAAGATGTCTTGGGGCAACCTCCCCAATATACAAAGGTTGCACACAGAGCCCAATACCTGCAAGCAAAAGGAGAAACATTTTTCTATTAATAGATTGTATCTTAGTAGCTTTTCACATATCACATGATATTCCACACATACCCTGGATTTCTGTGCTCAAGAACACTTGTTCCTTTCCCATACTCTTTGAACAATACTGAGATGCCATTAATGAAATACTAGCTTATTCTAGCTTATTACAACCACACCAAAGATATGGTTCTTTATGCCTTCACAAGCAGACTATATTATGGTAGGTCAGCATTACAGGACTACAGTCTTCTCAGACTCCAGTTTTTGCTTTGAAAAGAGTAACTGAAGCTCTATATCCTACATGTTTTGATTATTTTTATTTCTTATCTGCCTTCAGATTCCAAATTAAACAACAAAACAACTTTTTCATAGTATCTACAAAGTAGCATACAGAGATGTATTGTAATACTTAAAGAATCACACCAGTAACAATAATTTTTCATACACCACAGTTTATTGAAAATAGGAATAGGAAATTACTTACCTGAATTTATACCAATCAAAAACCTTCCAACGATCAGTAACTCAAACAATCCTGTTGGAAAGCTGATCCCCATTAAGACAGCAGCCAGTATTGCTATAGCATTATTTGTCAAAAGAGCTCCTTTCCTAAAAGGGAAAGAAATTAAGAAAATAAGCAATAATGTGTTTAATTTCTTTTTTTTTTCTTTTTTTTTTTT
>WBMW01002027.1:375114-398139 GCA_013396635.1 Penelope pileata
GGAGGGGGGGTAATATGGAAAAATGGGCTTTATTCTGAAAAAACATGCTGTTGACTGGAAACCTCATGCAACTGTTTACAGATATTTAAAAATAAGCAGACATGCCTGGCAAGGCATAAAATTCTGCCAGAAAACTCTGCTTCAAAGTGGAAAACATTTATAGTCACCTAAGGTACATTGTCTCCCACTCTTTTTCCATTCATTTACTTTACATCCTGGCAAGAAAGTAGGAAAAGAAAACATACTGTGTCTGTGTGTCTGTGCCTGCCCCTATAACTCACCTGCCTAATTGAATTGCCATGCCACCTCCAACAAGAGCTCCACACAGGCCTCCAAGTGAAAAGATAGATGCAATGACAGACCAAAGGAAAGTCAACAAAGCTGGATTTAGTTCCATCTGATAACGACTAGTCCAGGTTTCATTTAAGAACTTGTGTATATGCTGCAGTAGAAAAAGAATGATCTAAGTACAGCGTTCTATGTAGTCCTACAGCACAGTACTATAACTTGCACATAAATTCTGAAACCTCACTCAATGGAGCTAGCAAGAGATATCACCTTAGTTGCATTATATTGAAAACACCAATGACCAGCAGAACCTTTTCTGACCAGAACACCATTTCCTACTCTCAATACATCTCAAAGACCTTTCTGGTACCTTGGTCTCACCAAAGGCTGTACACAACCATTCCATACACTGCCAGGAAAAAGCTTTGATGTCATTCTGAACCAAGGGAAGATGGAGAAGGGGATGTCTAAGTCCTACATTATTTTTTCACTTCTGTTTTAAGCAAAATCCCAGAACACTGAGGTCTCACACAACCTAACAAAATCTACCGTCAGGAAACTCACCCTGACAGTTTAAATCTTCCTGTCTTTGTGTAATCCAACAATTCCTTGTAAAGTGCCCTTCTTCAATTCTAATTTTCTTCTTCCTTCCTTATAGTGTTCATGAGTTAGAACTTTTTAACCGTTATTCTACATGTTTGGTTTTCTAAAATTTACTTTTAGAAACTCTCAAACTGGCACATACCTGTAGTCAGAGGCTCTTGCTCTTAGCAAAAAAGCCTGGTCTCTCCCTCAATTTCCAGCATATTCCGTATGTCACAACAAGTGGGTGAAAATACCTACTACAGAAACTCAGATACTGCAGATGCAACATTTTTGGATCTCCAAGACCACCCTTCTCAGTAATCTGCCCTGTGATGGACTTTTGTAAGGATGCTTAGTGTTCTGGGATACATTAGTCAAAGGCATAACTGGAAGATGTTATTTATTCTGTTAATTCTTCTAAAGTAGACTTCAACAAAGTTATTCATGTATCATTTTGACACTTCTATCTGATACCTGTAATGGAAGGTATTCACAAACAAATCCATCTGAAACCCCTCTGGAAACCAACAGGAATCCTTCACAGGAGAGGAAGCCTGACTGTACTGGCACTGGGGGCTAAAGCATAGCATGTTTGGCCCCCTGGCCCTGTCAGACAGGAGATGTAAATTACTGCAGAACAGTGTATCTTACCTGAGTGGGTGCATTGATAATGGAAACATTATATCCATACTGAAAGGTCCCTCCAATTCCCGCAGCACAGACAGCCAGAAGTAAGGTCCAGCTGGGAAGCTAGAGAAGAAGAGTAGGAAGTGTGAAAACAGACAGGCCCTTGACTTTGTGTGCATATAATACCTAGGATAAAATCAGGGAGATAATCATGTATTTTTGTACGGTGAAAGCATTTGGTTAGGAAATGACATAAGCTCTCAAATATCTGTAGTAGGGGAAACATTTCACGCTGACTTTGGCCATGATAGTTTGTTTGTCAGAGCCACAAAAACACAAGTTTCCAGACGAACTGCGGGATGCACGACCACTGCACAACTGATGACACTTACTGAACAGCATGAATGCTTTTTGCATGAACCATGCTGTTCATGGTGTCTGTTTTTCCGGAAGAGTCTTAGGACTGTTTCTGTTTGGTGTTAAAGACACAATGACTCTGAATGAGAGTTAACCAAATCCCAACTTCTGTGACTCACATTTCAGCCTAGATGGAAGAAATAAAAATATTTAAATTCTCTCAGAGAAGTCCTACATCGAACGTCTGCCAAGTTAGCAGGTATTAAATCTAAGTATCTTAATTTACAACATATTGTTCACTGATAGTAGTATTACATCTGAAGTTAATTAGCATGAATTTTTTTATTTTTTCAGCATGGATTACCCAGTTATATTCCTTTATCAATATTTAAGAACTTTATTCAATAGATTCATAGACCCACAGGGTTTAAGGTCAGTAGAAACCACTACAACAATACATTCCAGTCTCTTGATTACCCGATAATTTAAAATAAATAAATAAATAAATAAAAATAAACTACTTTGGATGAGGCCTCTGGGTCAAAGATCTTGGAGGGTTTATAAAGCACCTGGCATCTGAGTTGATAAAATATTTTTTCCCCCACAAATTACAACCTATTTATAGAAAGTCTAACAGGTGTAATAATGTTAATGAATATTAAAAATAGCATCAACTATCAAGAGTCCAAAAGCCCTAAAAGGTCAAGACCAGCCTAGCCAACACTGTCCTGTCTTCTGTACAGCCATGTTTTGTAACTGCCTTCACTCTGCTTCCTGTGGCAGCAGATTCCTAACACGTTTCCATGGGCCCTCTATTTCAGTTAATAAGTACTGATTTTGGAATAACCCTTTGCAGAACAGTTTGGAACGAGTAAAGTAAGGCTGAGAACTCCAACATCGAGAACTCCAACATCATGAACTCATGAAAGGGATTTGGTTTTCTCTAACAGCCCATGAATGACTTCCACTTAAGTACAACTAAATCAGAGAAAAAGTAATGCTGATTACATCTCTCTCTGCATACATACCCTGCTCTCGTGAGACCTCACCTGGAGTATTGTGTCCAGTTCTGGGGCCCCCAACACAAGAAGGATGTGGAGCTGTTGGAGCGGGTCCAGAGGAGGCCACGAAGATGATCAGAGGGCTGGAGCACCTCCCCTATGAGGACAGGCTGAGAGAGTTAGGACTCTTCAGCCTGGAGAAGAGAAGGCTGCGGGGGAACCTGATAGCAGCCTTCCAGTACCTGAAGGGGCCTCCAGGAAAGCTGGGGAGGGGCTTTTTACAAGGATAGATAGTGAAAGGACAAGGGGTAACGGTTATAAACCGAAAGAGGGTAGATTTGGACTAGATATAAGGAAGAAATTCTTCACTGTGAGGGTGGTGAGACACTGGGACAGGCTGTCCAGAGAAGCTGTGGATGCCCCCTCCCTGGCAGTGTTCAAAGCCAGGCTGGATGGGGCTTTGAGCAACCTGGCCTAGTGGGAGGTGTCCTTGCCCATGGCAGGGGGGTTGGAACAAGATGATCTCTAAGGTCCCTTCCAACCTGAACCATTCTATGATTCTATGATCTCACAAGTTACTTCTTGCTGAGAATAATTATTTTGACATAATTGATAGGTTTTGTGATTTCCAGCCTTAAACTCTCCATGCCCATATTATCTTCTAGCAACAAGAATGAAGTTGCATGCTTCACACTTCAATTCTAAAACAGTCCAAAATCAAAATAATCCTGCAATGATTTTACGTTTATTACAGACATTCTTTCAATCTACATAATAAAACCACAGGAATTCAAAGCATGTGGAACAGGCAAGAGGTAACAATCTTGATTAAGAACGACGCCAATGCAGCAGCACTGACACAGCTGTAAGAGCAGCCCAGACATGATTCCTGACTGCCAGGGACTCATTTCACCCAAATGAGCCACTTCCTCTACCTGCATCTCATGTTCCATATCTGTAAAAGAGTTGGTTAAAACTTTGCATGAAGAACTTCGAGCTGTACTCAGAGGAATAATTAAAAAATATTATTATTTTACAATTATGAGAATGCGTTCCTCCTATATTACGCTAGTTACATTACAATCCAAGTTAGAAATAGCACTGGAAGACTCTTCTCCCTGAACATATCTCAGAAGGATTATTCAATATGAGTGTGAGAGCTCAACAAAAGGAAGTGAGGATGCCCCTGAGGGGGCCAGGAAAGCCCCAGAGCCGTTACCACACACCATACAGATTCCGTCTGGTTCTGACATCCCCGTGTCCCTCCTGCCCGGTCACTGATCACAGTCCCCCTGTGCTGCATTTCGGTGTGGTTTCAGCCCAGATTTCCTGGAACGCAGGCAGCAGCCGTGCCTAGATCATGAGCTGTTCCAATCTGGATCATGAGCTCCTTCAGTCTGGATCACAAGCTGTTCAACTCGTGACAGTTCCTGCGCACTTTCACCTCACTCAGAAATATGCCCCAAACAAAATCCAGTTCACATTCAGTACAAGAACATAAGAGTTAGGAAAGATGCTTTTACAGCTCCCGCGCCACGACGCGGGTGGGAATCGAAGGAGATGACACAAAACCGGGCGCACCCGACCGCGGCTCCAGCCCGCAGGGCGGGGCGGCTCGCGGGGCGCCGCGGTGCTCACCTGGCGGCGCGCGCTGGGCCCGCGCAGCAGCGGGCGGAGCTCCATCCCGGAGAGCTGCGCTACGCGTCCTTCGCGAGAGTTAGTAAGCTACGCTATAGGGAAAGAGGTGCCAGGGAGACGGAGTTATTACTGTGTAAGACACAGACGTGCGCGTTCCCAACGGGTCGCGGCGTTCTGCAGAAGGAAGCGCCCAGCGTTGGGTCCCACAGAGTCCTCCCGGGACGCGCGTAACGGTACCGCGCGTAAGAGAGCCCGGCAGCCACAGACGCCCGCTGTGAAGAGAGTCCCGGGACGGTTACCTCGCGCTCCGGCGCCATGCCCCGCGCTCCTGCTCTCACAGCCGCCGGGCACTCAGCTGACGGGGATTTGGCTGCGGCCGCGGACAAAAGCGGCTCTGTCCCGGCTTCCCCTCAGGAGGCCCCGCTGCTGCTAGGCGGGATGGGGCCCCACGCGCCCCAGCTCCGGCAGGGCGGAGGCAGCGCCGCGCTGCCCCATGGCCGAACACATGGTCCTACACCCCGGACCTCGCGCCGTCCTTCTGGGACCACAGCTCCCAGGGTGCCCCACGCGCCGCCGGTGGACTACAGCTCCCAGGGTGCCCCGCGCGCCACCGGTGGGACTACGGTTCCCAGGGTGCCCCGCGCGCTTGCTCCGAGGGGGCGAAGGGCCTGGAAAGGACGCGGGCTGCAGTGGCGTCGTCCAAGTCCGAGCGCAGCGCGGTCCGCGCCGGTGGTGAGCGCTCCGCGCGGACGAGCTTGGGTCTCTCGCTGCTGCTGAGGCCCCTGGGCCGCCTCCCCGTTCGGCGCGGCTCTCCTGAGGTAGCGGCTCGGGCTGGGCCGCAGCTCCGGGTGTTCTGGTGGAGGGGCGGGCGCGGGGATCTCCCGAGGGGGCCCAGAGCTACCGCCCGCGGCGTTGATGTCCTCTCTCTCCCGGCAGCAGCAGATGGCAGCTCTGGGCCGCTCCTGGCCCGGCGTCCCGGCGGAGTTCCCTCAGGCGCCGCTCCTCCGCCCCACGGCTCTCGGCCGTCAGCAGCCGCACGCGGGGGTGGGGAGCGGCGGCGCCGACGGCTGCGCTCCCCCCAGCGCGTCCCTGCGGAGCGGCTCCGACATCGCCGCTTTGGGCGCGCTCGGGNGCCCCGGGGAGCGCGCTCCGCTCGGGAGTTGCTGAGTGCGCGTCCCTGGGGCGCGGCGCTGCCCGGGCCGTAGAACTGCAGCACTCCTCCGGCTGCCGGGGGTCGGCTGGTGGGGCCTTCAGAATGGAAAGAAGCGCGATCCGGTTCACCCAGATCGCCATGTGCTCTTAAGCTGCGGCGCTTCTTTAAAATAAAACAACAAACTCTGCGCTTTCGAATGGGTGAATGCAAGATCTTCTTGTAAGGACTTGTACAGTTCTGTCAGACTTTGTTGTTTGGTTACCTGTAGTTTGAGTGTGTCACCCCGAGACAACATGTTAACAGGCTGAGGTTGGACCCCATGCTGCTCCTTGAAGCCTTTTCGTTTTAGCACAAATTAGTCCCGCCCCTTGGGATAAAAACAGATAACATAAAGGAGAGCAAAGTATCAGGTGTTCTGCTCAGAGAACTGAGCACTTACAGTCGCCGTTGACTTTCTTTGGAACAAAATGGTCCTTCTTGTCTGAAACTTCCACTCCCTTCACAGCTGGGGACATGCAGCAGTTGTTGCTCCCAGCATTGTTGAAGCTGTGAGCAAAATTCTAAAAGGGAGGAAAATATTGTTTGAAAATCTGTGTCACAGGAACATATGTTTATAAGCCATTAACTATTTCCCTCTATTTTGCAGTGTCTCTGTTCGATGTGGAAGGAAGCATAAGCTAGAAGGAGAGTCGGAAGGGTAAATTAAATTTGTTTTATAGCCTTGAAAATTTTTAATTTGCTTTTTATTCTCCATAAAGATTTGAGCACGTCTTATCTATAACATACGTTGGAAAGGAATTTCTTCCATTGTTTCAACTTGGAGCTCTTTTCCTGAATTGTACATGAGCCCCAAACCATTTCAATTACCTAATTAACTGCGCAGTACTGATTTTCTTGCATGGGTACCTACTTAACTCGTTTTGTGGAGGTTGTGTTTCCGTAGTTTGTCAAACCTGCTGAAATGTAGGTGACTTCCTCTAACACCTTTTCATTTAGAATACCATGTTTCTCTATTGCCAGTTGTAACCTTTTTTTGTTTCCTAGTTGTCCTGTGAAGAAGAAGAGACTGACAGGAGCCAAAAGTTGCCCTTTGAATCCCACCACTGAAGAATGGATTCTCTGTGCAGGTCAGCAGGCAGCTGGGGAGGTGGCAAGTCAGTATGGTGGCAGCCGACCTGAAACTGCCATGTTAGAAATTCCCTGTGAAGAAATGGATCAGACAATGGGGGAACAGCAATGCGAGGTTGCTCGCAGGAAGCTTCAGGAAATTGAGGACAGGTAAATGCAGGGATTGAGTAGACTGGCTTTGCTTAGCTTTACGTTTTTGGTGGGCATTAAGGGGTAAAACTAGCATTTAGCAGTATGATAACACTACTGTTAGTCTGAGATGAATCTTCTGTGCAATTGATTTCTCTGTGAGCTACTTGTGGTTTTGTGAGTTTTGGGGCTGATAATGTGATCTGAATGTGAGGATGTAAGCACAAGAGATGCTGAATAAATAACTGTCTCTTCAAAATCATCGTGCAGCATCAATATACTGTATTGTTTTTTTTTGTTCTTTTGTGAGTTTCCAGAGCTCAAAATTTTACTTTATGGTATTAGTCGGAATTGAGATCAGCTTTTTCTTTTTCTTCAGTGAATTGCAGCTTGTTGTATGATTAATTCTTCAAAATGCTCAGGATGTATGTGAATTTGTTAGCGTACAGAATAGCCTGAATCAGAGATCCTTCTGCATGTATGCAATAAGTCTGAGGTTCCTCTTCTTGTTAAATATTGGATGCCTTGGTTGTGGGATAATGGGGTGGCTCTTGTCAGTCTGCTGCAGTCATGTAGTGAATGTACGGTGTGTTCTTGCCTTTGAAAGATTTTTGGGAATGCTGTGTGTATGTGTCAGTTGACTGCAGTTGAGCTAGTATTCCAAAATACTCTAAAACGACTGTTGCAGACAGTTGTTAGAGAAGCAAATTATATAAATTTGAAAAACAAAATTTTTTCAGATGCTTACTTAATATATGGTGCATGAAGGGATGTATTTTGCATGAGTAAATCTGAGCAGTAATATTTTTCTTCACTATTTGGCTATATCTGCATTACAAAGTGTGCTTTAGACCTCTCGGAATTTTTCCCAATTTTTCTCAGCTACTCTGATAATTTTTCTTTAAACACTTTATCAAAAACAAAAGCGATGCCTCTAGTTTGTTCTAGATGCTTCAACTTTTTGTGCTGTTAATCTTGGAGAAATTGATGCAAAGTCTTTCAAGATTAAGAACTATATTCAGTAGCTTTTCAATAATTCTGAAAATTAACACATGGGGAATCGAGCAGGCAAAGTTACTGTTTAACTGAGGCTCACCATTGTAATATGACTGAATTGTACACTTTCCCCAGAAGTGAATTCGTTTTGTTTTCTTAGTGCATGTCTGCATTGTGCACTGCTGGACAATGCAAAGATAACAAAGCTAGCTCAGGTACCAGAAGCTGCTCAAGTGGCTTCTATGGTAACAGTCATTCTTAGGGTATGTTGGCCCAAGAGAGGCTCATGTTAACATGGTCCTGCTGCTTCTGGTACCCAGCCTAGGTCAGAGATCTACGCTGTACAGAGCAGTGCAAATAGACGGAACTGTAGTCTACAGTGGATGTGCCTGTTAACAGTATGCTCAATAGTGTTTATTTCCCTCTTCCCCCTCCGTTCCTAGGATAATTGATGAAGATGAGGAAGTTCATGCTGATGGAAATGTTAGCAATCTGCCCACTCTTATCCTGTCAGATACCCTTAAAAAAGGGATGAAGAGGGATTTTGGTGAAGGCCTGACAAAGAAAATAATAGAGTCTATGTAAGTTCTGGAGGAAATCATGGTGCTATGTAGCTAACACATGCAAATGAAATGAGATACACAGTCTCGTGTATGGAGATGTCCTTAATTACTGCATGACGCAGCCAGCATTGTGTAACAGACCCTTCATCTGGTCAAAAATAGGAAAAACTATCCTAATGTGCAACAGAAGTAAGTGTAACTACAGTGGTCATCAGGCTGTCTGGTTTGTACTCCTAATTTGTACAGAGTGAAATATCTTGAATAAACGGTTATGTACTCATTTTGATGTATGTGGGTTTCCAAAAGAAGGTCCTGAAGTGTGACCAACAATAGTCATCAAGTTTGGTGCAAAATAAAAGAAAAACACAGGATTAGAACTAGAAGTAATGGAACTAGATAAGGAACAGGAAATTCAGTAGGCAAAAAGTTGGAATATGCATTCTGGAATATAGTTCCAGGCTAGCACAAAAGAAGAATATACTCACTGGTCTTCTGCATTTAGCAATAGTGATTAGTGAACTTTAATTTAACTGACAATCCATCCCTTCTAGGAGCCGTCCTTCTATGGAGCTGGTGCTTTGGAAACCTCTTCCTGAATTTCTCTCAGATAAACTGAAGCCTGTTTCTGTTAAGAACTTCAGGCAGCACAGTACTGAAGGGTGTCAAGCTAAGCAGTCAACACCAACAGCTGCTTTTGGCCCACAGACTGAAACATTTCCTGTATCACAACAGACTGCCATGTCTCCAGGTCCGTATGCTAGTCTGGGCATCTCTGCATGTGCAGAAGAAGAAATGGAGCTGTAGATGCCAAATTGTAGACTGGAAGTGGTGACCTTCTGATGGTTTTTGTTGCTGTATTTTTTTTATTCCCTCTTTCCTTCTGGTTTGATGTGTGAATCTGAAGTTTTTATTTTTTTTGTTTTCCAAGTAACAATTGTTAGAACGTGGATTGGCCAGACACAACTTCAGGAAACATTTTTTTTAAAAAAAAAACACCTCTGGTCTGTTAAACGTTCTCATTTTTACTGAGAAGGCAACCCTGAGGCCTTTGGAACGAGGAAGCAGCTTTGATCTTTGTTAATGGAATATCCTCTTAATGTCCTTGGAAAGGTTTTAAATCCAAACACCGAATGTTATGGTGTCTGAAGCTGCACTATTCACTTACTGAGCCATTAAGACTGGTACATATACTGTGCTTGGTCAGCCTTATTCAAGTTTCAGAAAGGTATTGAAAGGAAGAAATACTTTTGAGTCTAGTCAGAAACAGAAAAGCCATCTCTGTAGAAATACAGCTTTTAACACAATTGCTGTTTCATCTGCAGCTTGCACTTGATGTAAACTCCAGTATTAAAATGATACACTCTGCAATATGGTAGGGAAGGAATGTTAGAGCTGAGCATAAGCCTCTTGTTTTGTAGAAAGTAAAACTGGCTACTAACTTACAAGGTGTCTACTAACTTTAGTCCTCTCTGGTTGTCTCATAAATTGTTTGTGGGTTTTTGATGCCCCTCCTCCCCGAATGGTGTGAAATCTGGAGAAAAGTGGTTCCCAGTCAGTGATTCACAGTTAACGTTGTGATGTGATTCTTTGAATGCATTGAGTTGGAAGGTCAGCTGAAGACATTGTGACTTGATTAAATAAATGGTATCCTTTAATTTTGATCAAGGTGGTAAGTAAATCAGGTAACAGGGAGCTGATTTGCTGAGGTAAAGAACATCAAATGCTGAATGCCATGGTAGCTAAATCCCACACTTTAAGTGAGACTGCTGACTTTGGTGGTTAAGAAGGTGCTTGTTTTTGCCTGAGGAAAACTAGATTTACAGTCTTAAGCGAGAATGTACCATTAATGTGATGCCACGTAGTTTATACAGATGTATGCCAAAATAATTTTGTACCCTGCTTAGGGTGTTGAGGAATCCTCAATGCACTATTGCTTGTACGTTTTCTCAACGCTCACTACTTCCATTACTCTTAAACAAGGCAGAGAATCTCATCTTCTGGCCTCAAGTCCTCAGCTTTTTCCAGAGATACTTGAATTGAGGGTTTTCTTAAGAAAAATTCCAAGTAATAGATTCTGTTGAGAGTCTTAGCATCCCAGTCTGTGTTTGACATCCTGCTAACATAAAGGAGCAAGTACACTGGCCTCTCAGTAATGCAGCTATTTGCATAAGAAAATGTATTCTTCCTTTGCACAGCTAATTGATAAATCTTTGTAATTTTGTTTGTCAAATAACCAATAGTTGATAATTTAAAAACCAAGTTTTTTTGCAGTCATGCTTTCTTATATTTTGGCTCACAACAGAAGCTTTCTTTGAAAGAGATCCCTGTTTGTTAAATCCTGTGTATATCTCGCTCTTCTTGTTTGAAGGTTTTGTGAAATTTGCTGTCTCTTGCTAAGACATTTCAGAGCTTCACTAAGAACATTCCAACTTTTGAATAGGTATTGTTTGGAAAACTGATATATAACTACCATTCTGAAACTTTGGAGAACATGCACAGCTTTTTCTTGCTCTTAGATCTAATTTTATTTCAGAGTGTGCTATAAATCTCTTGCATGTACTGTGTAAAACTTCTCATGTATTATACTGTTGAACTTGCTTAAAATGTACAGCCTTGGACATGCTACATTGCTTGAGTGTAAACTAATACAGTTTGGGGAAGGCTGTAGTCACTGCAGGTAGAAGATGTGGTGCCTCTAAATATCTGCTTTTAAGCTTGCAGAATTATAGTGAAAGTTCAAGGTTGGGACTGTATTAGCTAATAGCTCTGATCCTAAACAAACTGAGAAGGATAAATTGAAAAAATTGATGAAGCCATCTCAGCAACACTTAAATTTTGGCATGGAGTGTAGAAAACTCTCTTGAGAAGCCTAAATATGTCAAATCTAGACAGAGTTTCTTCCCTCTCAAAATACTGAATGACAAATTGCCCATTAAAAGTGTAAGGGGAACAAATGTATGTAGACGGTTTTTAAACATACTTTTTTCCCTGTTATGCTTGTACCAAAGGTTAGTTTTCAGAAGTGTTTTTCCTCTTTTAATCCTTTGGTGCTAATTAATGATCACTGAGCTCTGTTATTCTGCCACCTGAAACAAGAATCTAGTGCTGGACTATTGACAAAGACCATGAGATGGGAAAGAACTGTGTCCAATAAATGTGCTTTTGTATAAAGGATTTATGTAAACGTTTTTGTAATTCATTTATGTTGTTACTAGGAGAGAACAGGGCTGAACTGCTTAAATTGATGGGGGAGGAAGAGTGTGGGTCAAGTGGGAATCAGTTATCTAGGAGGACTGAGCAAACCTCTTACTCCAGTAGTCAGTTGGAGAGAGAGAAGACAAGCTCCTGGGTGTTTTCAAACTTCTATATTTGTAACAGTTTGATTTGTTGTTGGTTTCCTTAAGACTTCTATTAATTGTTTGCAAAGAGGATAGCAAATGTGATGCAGTATTATGGAAAAACTTTATTTTGAAATATGAAAGATCTGATTCTGGTCTGTCTTCTCTTGGGGCCAAATCACCCTTTGTATGTGAGTTTTCAATAAATTTTCTAAAATATTTTTAGATGGCTGCACTTCATTCTTAATACCATAAACCGTAAAATATATAAAATCTCATGGTGCCCTGGTAGCAGCTAGCAGACTAGTGAGAAATACTAGTGCTAGTAGAAACTGATTTATGTTAGGATCCCAGATGCCCAACAGGGAAGGTATGCTTTTTAGGGGAGCAATCTCAAATATTAGCAGCTTGTATTGGAACCTATGCTGCCAATAAGTCTTGGTCAGACACACCCTGAAATATCTACAGCTGTAAAGGTGAGAAAACTTGAAAGGGTGCAAGTAGTACTTCACTTCTGTCTATGTTTAAGAAGGTTTGGTTGTAAATGTATTAAACAGTCAATTTCCAAGTGGGATAGAAATGCAACTAGAGAACTTTTAAGTCTTCATGTCCGTTGCTCATGGAGACACAACATGTTCTCATCTCTGAGGTTAAGTGGAAGTAGCATACTGCTGAAAGTAGGCAATATATGCATGTCACTGGGTGGCAGTGTTGCTGATATTTTAATTGGTTAATCACACCTGGGAAGCTATGCAGTAACAGTTAAAGCAGTTTTCAATAGCCAGTGCTGAGGATTAGCCTGTTTCCTTTGTTTTGCATGACCTTTGCCATTCATCCCATACATACTCACAAATGGTGCTAAATGGTGCTGCAGTGGCTGAACAGCATAGGCCCAACCTTTCAGAGACAGATCAGGGTAGTGGTTACAGGCACCTGTGCTAGCTTGATGACCAGCCCCTGAAAGACGTTATCTCCAGAAACTTCTATGGAGTGTCAAGCCTCCGCAGGCCCAAATACTCCCCTGCTCCATTGAGAAACAAGGCAAGAAGCAAGCTGCATTGCACTTTAATTGCACCAATACAGTTAAATATTAAAATGGAGAAAGCAACTCTACATAGCAAACAGAAAACAAGCATTTACACAGTAAATCTAGGAGGTACACACTATTTAGTTTTAACCCAGGTGTCTATACATGAATAGACCATTAAAGCTTTCAGTGGGGGAAGAAAAGTACTTTGCTTTTCAGGTTTGTCCTAAACTGTCAAGTTTTTGAGAAATCAAGCTTTTCTCTAAGGGAGCACTGAATGGGGGAAGAAGGAACACCCCAGTTTTTTCCATGCCAGTAGAAATGCATCGCCATGCCTACATCTACCAGCATTCACAGGTAGAAATGAGCAACACTCCTTGGAATACACTTGATTCCACTCCCCTCTGCCCCCCCCCCCAAAGGTCATATCCAGTTACCCTGCCAGGATAGTTAACCAGGGAGAGTTAACGCTACCAAGTTAGACACTGATCAGTTGGGGAAAGAGTTCGTTCGCAAAGCTATCCTCCCACGTATGGTCAGCATCAAGTGGGGAGGACAGGTCACTGAAGGGTGATGGGGATCCTTCATAACCAGAGTCACTACCAGCATCCAACAGATAGCTCGAGGCTGCAAAGCTAGGAGGAGAGGGAAGCAGGTGAGAGATGCCCAGTGCAGGCATTAAGCTGTCTACAGGTTCCTCTTTCACAGATACTGGGAGCTCAGCAATAGCTTTGTCTTCAGACGGAGAGAGAGATACTTCCTCAATTTTCACTAGCATATTGGTTTCGTTGCCCATTTTAACAGGAAACTCCAGCAACAAGGGTTTTGTGTATATATGATCAAACCTTATGAGTTCATTAATGGCTTCCAGCTTAGCTGATGGGGACCCCAAAGAGGGAGGGAAGGAGGTCTGTATGGAATCTGTTTCTCCACAGATCTCTTCCTCCAGCTTTTCCAGGCTCGGTGATTCTGAATCAGCACATTTGAAGAACATCTCTGGGTCCAGACTGTCCAGGAAGCCCAACAGAAGATCAGACTGCAGAATAAAACACTGTTTTAGAAAGATAGCCTACTACTCTAATGCTACCACCTTTGTTGCTGTACCAGTCCATCCTCATCTGGAACTTAGGATATGTTGACATCACCACAAAACTAAGGCTTTACCAAGAACACCAGTATCAGTAACAGCCAGTTAAGGCAATTATTGCTCAGAACTTCTGTTCATTAACTCTCTTGCAAGGGTACAAAAGACTCCCATTAGATTCTGTATGGAATAGATATTCACAGCTCCTCAGATCTCAGGCCCATCACACATAGACACCACAGATCTGCTGGCTCCACAGAGTAGGCACAAACAGCAGCTGCAGGCAGGCCTGCCCCTGACCAGAAGGTAGGCAAGGTTCCTGTTCTAACATCTCTGAAAATCATCCATATCAGATAGTTTGAGTTCCAACAGCCTTGCAAAGTGTCAGACATTAAGGAAAATAAATTGAGCTTGTTTTCAACAAGAATAAACCACAGCATGTGTTTGGTAGTTATGTGCTTTTGCTTTAAGAGTTTAAAGACTGTTCCTGAGAACATCCCCTAAGGTTATGGGAGCTAAACTTCGAGTTGCATTAACATCCCCTGTACTCACTGGATACCCAGCAGCCTTAAGCCACAAGTGTGGCACTCCCAAGTTCAGAAACAGAGCCATGGGAAGCCACTGGAAGACTTCCCATCAGAAGTGCTGAAGCGAGGCCGCAGTCCACTGTGGTTCTGCATGTCATGGGCACTGTGGACAGGGGAAGGTGCTCACCTCAGCATCTGAAGCGTCACTGCCATCAGAATCCACGTGGAGGCGGTCAGGGACGGTGACTGCTGGGCCTGTGCCTGCTGCAGAGGAACACGTAGTCTGAGTGCTGCGGACTCAGCGGACCCGGTCACCGTCCCGAGCTCATCCACGGGGGACTCCTTCACCACCTGTGCCGAGAAAAGGCCCCGTCAGACCCCGCGCGGAGCAGCGCCGCTGGCGCGTGGCACACGCGCTGCTCCGACCGCGCCGTTCCCAGCCCGAGGGCCTCGGAGCCGCGCTCCTCCCCCGCCCGCACACGCGGCGGCCCCGGGGGCACTGCGGACCCACCTGGGGCGCGCTCTCCCTCTCCGCTTTCGGAGCGCCGAGGCCAAGGCGGCCGCGCAGCTCCCGGTTCTCCAGGGCGAGGCTGCACGTCCTCTCCCGCAGTCGCTGGTTCTCCAGCAGCAGCCGCTGGTTCTGCGGGGGAGGGGGACGGGGTGGTCAGCGCGTGCCGCAGCCGCTCCCCGCCGCCCCCCGCCCGCGGCCTCACCTCCTCCTCCAGCCCCGCCACCTGCTGCTCCAGCTCCGTCATCCGCGCCTTCTTCCTGTCCCGCGCGCTCTGGGCCGCCACGCGGTTCTTCAGCTTCCTGCGGGCACAACGCTGTCAAGGCCGCCGCCCCCTCACGCATCTCCCCTCTCCCCCTCGCCCCTCACCTGCGCAGCGCCTTCTCCTCGGGGCTGAGGTGCGTCAACCGCTGCCGCTTGCGGGCCGGCGGAGGGCCCTCAGAGCACGGGGGACCGTGGGCCGCCCCCGCGGGCAGCACGACGGAGAGGCGGCCCCCGGCGGGGCCCGCGGACTCGGACGCGTCGCCCGGAATGAGGAGCAGCCGCGGGGCCCCCATGGCTGCGCCGGGAGCAGGGAAAGGGAAGTGGAGCAGAACGCAACAGAACAGAGTGGGCGGCCCCACACCGCGCGTGGCGCAATGGGAGCGGTGCCGCCCCGCGCGGCTTTGTACGGCCGTGGCCGTTCCTCATTGGCCGCCGTTGCGCCACGCGCAGCCCCGGGCGGGCGCTGATTGGTCCACGGGTGGGGCGGGGTCAGGGANGGCGGTGAGTAGTGGGCGATGGGCGGGCAGCGTCATGCGCGGAGTGCGGCAGTGCCGTAGCCGAGCGTACGACCGAGCGCCGTTCGTACCTCGAATCTGAAATACTTCAGACGTTACGTCGAAGGAAAAGCGTTGGCCTTAGAGCCCGAAGGCGGCGCACGGCGCCGGGCGCTGCGCCACAGCGGAACAACCGCTGCGTCCCCGGGCGTCCCTTACCCCATGCGCGGCCGCTTGAGCCACGGGGTAAAAAAGTGGAAAATAGTTGAACAAAGCTGGTCTTCACCGGAGACACCTTCCAGAAAGCCTTAGTTCCGGTTTCTGCTTTGTTTGTTTTTGCAAACTTAACTGTTTACCCATGACTTTTGTAAATTATTTCTTTGTGCTTTTTTCAGCCGTTTCATTCAAGCCCGAGGTCCGCGTGGCACCGACCAGGTTATCTGGGAGAGCTCCGAGCCCGGCTCCCAACCGCCCCCCCCGGCGCTGCCCCGCGGGCAGCGCTCTGCGCTGTTCCGGCCCGGAGGGAGCGGCTTTGTTTGAGGAAGGCGGGGAGGCTTTCCCTCGTCTAATGCCGGATACGGAGAAAGAAATGTGACTCCAATGTTATCTGCATATGAAAAAAGGGGGAATAGAGGGGATAAAGAAAATGGGGGTATACGGCAAAAAGATAATGTAACGAATAGGCATAGTAAGGAATGGGAGTACACAGCAAAAAGATAATGCAACCCATAGGCACAGTCTGTGAAGGAGCTTTGTTTGCCCCACGTGTGCCCAGGGGCACTGGAACCACCCAGGGCCCCCACTGGCACCAGCAGCCGCTGTGTCCCCAGATCCGTGCCAGGGTCTGAGCACACGGGAGGGAACTGCTCTGCAGCCTCAGATGCGGCTGTCCTGAACCTGTGACATTTGTAATGACATTTGTATTTGTTCTACTTATTCTTAAATTGCATCAGTACTCATTGGGATGGAAGAGTGCGTCTCAGCGTCCTCGGTCTTCACGTGGAAAATCACCACTGCCCTTCTCTCAGAGACCCCAAGCCCCGGAGCTCAGCTCCTGTAGCTGGGGGGACCCCACAGCCCTGCTGCCAGGTACCGGGAGCTGTGGCACTGCTTCTGGAAGATGCCACATTTTAACATCTTTTCCAAATTGGATTAAAGTCTTGGCCACACTGAAGGACAGAGCTGTGTGCTGCCAGCCGGAGTGGTGCTGCTGAGAGGGGCCGTGCCCACCTGTGGACGTGGATGCATTGTGGGGATATTTGTGGTGGCAGTCACGAGTGAAAGAAAAAAGGTGAAAGTGCCGCACTCGCCTGAGGGGATCCTGTAGTGCCTCTTCAGGGCGATGCTGCAGAATGTGCTTGGGCAGAAAAGGAGAGGCCAAACTGCTGCTGCTGCCATGTCCCAGCAAGCTGAGCCCATGCTCCACATTCTGAGTAAATATTTAACACCCTGGGGAAAGGAGCCAACTGCTGGAATCTCACCAACCTAAAAGCTCCTCTTCCAGTAAATGTTCCTGTTTGCACATCCTGGTTCACATCTGGAGCCTCCTCTTGGGAAGTGCTCCAGGATGTACACAGCCGCGCTCAGCAGAGCTGCTGGCCGCTTCCTGCTGCAGAGCCCACGGCGAGCAGCGCTTCGGGAGGAAACACCTCCTGCTGCTTGGGCTGCACTCCCCGGGCTCCAGAGTGCCCTTAGAAGTTCGGGGCCCCTGAGAATGCTGGCAACTTTCTTGTGCTGTAATTTTGAAATGTTTTCCTTATATTCTTCTGAGTGTCTTTGCCCGATTCTGTGCCCTGTACATAGGAGCCTGCACCTAGCTCTCATGAGAGAGCCGGCGTGAAAAGGGCAGAGGAGGGCTGTCCGGAAAAGGCAAGTTGGGAATGAGTTCTGACCCAGAGTCAGTTCAGCACGACGCATATGTAAATGGCATTGCAGAACTGTCTGTCCCCGACCTCGTTCATTTGTGCTTTGCTGAGCGCTGTGAGGGCGCAGGGGGACAGCTCTGCTGTCCTTCCTGGTAACCTCATTTATTTGCTCTGTTAGCACTAGGTCATAATTGTAATTCTCATGTAGTTGGCGAGGGACAGTTGAATCCCTTTATATACTGATTAAATGGATTGCGTACTCAAATGTGGAAAACACAGTGCGTTAGGGTGGTTAATTAAAAGTTCCTCTCAGTGTTTGTAACTTAAGTGAGCCTTTAACTTAACAGATAAGTTGAGATGAAAAAGAGTAAATAGTGACTTAATTCACCATCGCATGTGCCTGCGATGTGTTCCAAAGGCACACCGTAACCTGTTCGGTGGTTGTTCACTGTCGCTCCCCGGGAGCTCGGGCTCAGCTCTGCCCCCGGAGCCATTACTGCCGCTGGAAGGGGTCCTGAGCCCCTGACCGGGCGCGTAGTGGCGAGCCACATCCGCCCATGTCCTTCACATAGCAGGACAACTCTCTGGGACAGAGAGAGGCCTGGGTTTTGTAGCATGCGCTCTGACAGTCCGTCTGTGGTTTGCTAACAGCCTGGAGAACCATGTCGCAGTGATGATTTTCTCCCCCTCCCCAAGGTACTGGCAGTAGCACGGCAGTATTCAATGTATTACGCCTCTCTAGATTCACATGGTCTCATTGGAGTTGGTTCATATTTATGCATGTGCTGGGGGGACACAGCTTGTGCCACGTGCTCCCGGGCAGCCGATTGCTGTGGGTGCCTGAGTGGGATGGGTGCTCGTGCCAGGGCCAGCTCTGCTCTGCTGCTGCTCATGGCCGCCAGAGCCCCTCCTGCTACCAGGCCATGCTGGGTCCCATGGCACAGGAATGGGATGGGCCTGAAAGGGGCTTGCGAGTCTCATGCAGTCCTGCAGCTCAGGCCAAGTCCCCTGGGGGGGAGCCTGCCTCTCCCTGGCTTCAATCCTACCCCGTGTTTAGGAAGTAACCTCCTCCAGCCATTGTCCGCCCTTGCTGTTCTCTGCTCCAGGGTCTTCTTGCTGCTCAGCCGTGTTTCCTTGGTGATATTTTTGCCCGTTGCCATTTCAGGTTTGTGTGTTTCGCCCTGATCTGCTGGCACATGCCAGTTCTCCTGGGCCTGGCTATATGGTTTGGCACTGAGGTTTAAGTGTGCTTCTCGCAGCTTCATTAACTCTTGGTACAGGCAGTAACGCAAAGTCAGCAGCAGTGTAGGGTTCAGTGGGTGTAACTGCAAGTGTGCTGAGCTGATACAGATCCACGCCAGGGCGTGGGAATACTGTGAAAGACATTTGCATGTGTATCTGAGGGTACTTCTTGCAGAATGAAGGGATTTTGTTTCTAAAGACAGTTCTGGAAATTTTGGCTCCAGGTGTTCATACCTTTTCTTGTGGAGGTTTTAGATGGTCAAAGAGTGTATAGCAACAATTTCTTTAGTTTATTTCTTAGTGCTCTTTTTTCTGCCTTTGCTCACATGTCCTGCTGTGCTGTGTGCTCTGTGCGGCCCTGAGGGATCGTTGCGCTGTGCTGGTCTGCACTGTCCTGCAGCTCTCCTGTAATCTTGTGCTCTACGTTGGACAAGATAACAATGAAAACATGTTTTTCATAAATATAAAAACATTTTGTCCATTGCAGGTTTTTTTTTTTTTTTTTTGCTCATAACTCTCGCGCATGAAAATGAAGGGCTATGGGAGACGTCTCTGATTCGATACATCTCTGCAGGTACTTTGGCAGTTTCTCCCATGCCCGGTTTGTTTCTCCAGGAGCAAAGGACCTCCTCCGGCTTTTCGGGTGCAGGAGGTCACCTACTGGCTGCTCTGCCGCAGTGCAGCTCCGCGTCCCTTCGTGGAATGTGGCGACGAAAACGACCTAAGGGTGCTCGAGGTACACCTCCGTATACCCCAAAGAGAGAACTGATGCTGCTGCTGCAGGCATGGAAGGTCATTGAGCGCTCAGGCACATTTGGGTAAAGCTTTCAGTCGGACCTAAGCCTCAGTGCTGTGCAATCATGAGAGCTGTGCAACCATTGCACTTCTCTAGAGGTGTAGAATAACAATTTACGTGGTGATTAAAGAAGGCATGTGCACAAATTTATACACACAAAAAATACGTCTGCTCCTATGCTTGTTAGCAGGCACAGCAATTTCATTTGCTTGTGAAATAAGCTGTGGTCTCTGCAGAGCACAGTGTTAGAACGTAGGGAATATGGACAGCAGAGAGTCTGAGTTATCAGTTACTGAGACTGTCTGGAATGGCAGAAGTGGGGGTGTGGTTCAAAGAGCTCTCCTCATCCCGCTGCTCGATCTGCCTGAGGACTGTTTGTATGGGTTGCTGGGAAAAGAAGGATCTGAAGTTTCACTCAAGAATTACTTTAATGGAAACCATACCTTCTACCTCAGGTAAGAGTCAGTAAGTCTCCCTGGTCACCAAGCCTCCACCCAGCTGCTGACATCCATGTGCAGCTAAGGCTGCACAGTGCGATGGAGGTATGTCCCAAACTCCTCTCTGATGGTATTTAACATGCACAAGGGGACCTCTGAAACAATTTCTTAAATGTGAGCATCCTAACAGCCCAGAATTCCCAAGGAAATAATAAGTAAATGTAGAAAGAAGATGTTGAGTCAATGTAATTTACAATTTTACAATGAGACCTTGCCTTGTCTCTCCCCCTCCTGGCAGCTTGTGAACCTTGTGCCGTGTCCCCGGCAGTTAACGGGAGAACCAACCTCGGCACCTTCTGCCCGGGTCTCTCTTGCCTGTAAATACTCCCAAACAGGAAAAGGTCATCGCTCACCGCTGGGGGGAGACAGTCCCCGGCTCCTGCAGCGGCAGGCTGCCCTCGCCCTTGTGCGCGGGTTTCCCATTGCTGGGCTACCTGGTGTTAACAGATCACTCTAAGTGATAACTCATAGGAGCAAGAGCCATCTTTTTCTTACTACCTCGTGTATCTGAGCAGATCCTTGTAAGAGATTTTCTCTTTTCGTTACAAAGTGAATGAAGGACAGACACAAGGTCTGGCTGATAGTGGAGATAATCCCAACCAGATGGAAATACAACATTCACAGTGACTGCAGCAAACTTTTAATCCATGCGCATTGGCTAGTTTATGTATTTCTTTGAGACAAGGCCGTATTTTCCTTTGTCGTGCTAGAATTTAAGACAATAACTGAGAAAAAAAAGGTTTTTTTAAAGAAATCACATTATTACTGGGGGAAAGTTCAGATGGTCTTTTAAGTGCTGGTATTGCCCCACTTATCACAGAGTAAATATTCAAAACCCAACAGCACTGCAGGTTGTCAAAAAGCTTAGAGGAAACTGGTATTTCTTAATTTGTCTTAAGAAAACATTTAATCAAAAATGCCATCTGGTCTTTGCTGTGCTGATAACTGATAGGTTCCAGCAGGGTCCCTCAGTGCTGGGGGTAAACATGCTGGTACCAAAACAGCAGAGCCAAAGACACTTTGCTTTCAGTGTATTTGTTCTGGTACTGCCAGGGCCCTGCCCCTATCGCCTCCCTTCAACAACCTGGGCTCTTCCTTTCCCTGCTTTTCCCATTCCTTGCACATCCCTACCAAGCAGGGTGCTGCTGCTGTGCACATACGTCTTTCTGGCTGCTGCTGCACAGAATGTGTAACAGCTGAACACCAACCACTGCTCCCGCTGTAGGGACACTTTTCTGCAGCAAACATTTACATGTACACGTTTACCCGTCCTTCCCTGGTGATAACCACTAAAATGCAAACATAGTTACAAAAGCTTCATATTAATTGAAATGCTCTAGAATGGATTGTTTTATTTAAAAAAGTGTAAAACCAACAACAGACTGCTCTTTGGGCAATAGAACTGATGAAGCTCCATTTCTTAGACGTTTTTCTTAGACATTTTTCTGCTCCTTTACCTTCGCCTTTCTCCTGCACATCCTGGTGAATGCTTCAGCAGGACCCAGGGGCAGGAGCCTCTGATTTTCTCAACATCTGCTAGAATGTATGGTCTTCAGACCTCTGCTCTGCCATTCAGCTCTGTTAAAATCAGCTCACATGTTGAGAGCAGTGACAGGGCTGGCAGGCAGATAGGGTGTGTTTAATTTCATGGTGAAATGAGGCTAAAAGAGGCTCTGGAAGGGGTTCTCTTGTGTGCTGCATTTTGGTTGACTGCACAGGTGCAACAAAGCAGTTTCCAGACCTTCCAGATTTTTAAGCGTAGGGCGGGTGGTCTCACAGAAGGTACATCACTGCTCTGTTAGCGAGAATGGCAGCTGCTGACACAATGCTGCTCCACGCTGTTCTCCTCTCACCCCATGTGCAGAGCCACACTTCCTGCACAATATTCCAGCTCTGCTCTCAGTACAGAATTACAGATTTTGTCTTGAGCTTTTCTATAACATTAGCGCAGTGGTGTGTAACATTGCTTTCTCTCAGGAGCAGTGTGGGAGGAGGGCTCTACAGAGCCCTTTTCTTTGCATGGGAAAGGAGATGTAGAGTGTTCAGTGTCCAAAGCACCTGCTGGTGCTGATTGCCCTCTTCTCAGGGCATTCTTTCTCAGACCACTTGCCATTACGTATAATTTGACTATGCTCAAGCCAAAGCTCTTATGGACCTTGGTTCCAGTTATAAATGCTTGGGGCTTCTGTATGTCAGACCCTGGGCCTCAGGTTGCTGTGTGGGGGAAAAAAGGAAACACAACTGAAGTGTTATGGCATAACAAATTGGGAGCTATGATGCTCATAACACGGCTGGATCTCCTGCACTTGCTCACTGCAGTCAGTGCTGAGAAGGAGCCGAGCTTGGGGTGCTCCTGCTGGGACACTGCACCCTGTGGCAGCTCCCCTGCATCCATCTGCCCTTTGGCTCCACTGTGAGACAACACATGGGGGCCAGGAGTGGCTCTCCCATCCACTGCTCCGTGTCGCCATGCGGGAAGCCCTGTGCCACCCAACAGCGCCATTGGCTTCGCAAATGGAGAACCGAGTGGGGGTGGTTTGCAGGAAGGCTGCTCCCAGTCAGCGCACTGGGTGCTGCGCATTCCTGAAACCCTACGGGAACAGAACGGCACGGCACTCTGACACGTTGTTAGGGCCGTTGTGTTGAAGCCTTTGGTTTGTGGGGGTGTTTGTGCCGCGTGGCCGAAGCACAGGACGTGTTCCTTCGGCCCCTTCCCGACCCGTGCTCACTGCAGAGGTCCTCCCGGGCTCGCTAAGCCGACGCTGCTGTGCCCAGGTCCGCTCTCCCGCAGAACGCCGGGGCGCCGGGTCCCGCCCCGCACGCGAGAACGCTGTGCGCTGTGCGCGGGCACTGTGCGGGAAACGGCCGCGTGCGGTCACCGCCGCGCGCGAGCGCGCGCGCTGCGGGGCGACGCCTCT